>CM072514.1:20784611-20804611 GCA_036898135.1 Oncomelania hupensis
AGTTTCACCTCTCTGTGATATACTCAAATGATACATTTATAATTTTAAAAACATTATCCAATGTTATATATCTCTCTGTCTCTCTCTGTCTCTATCCCTCTCTCTGTCTCTGTCTCTCTCTGTCTGTCTCTCTCTCTCTCTCTCTCTCTCTCTCTCTCTCTCTCTCTCTCTCTCTCTCTCTCTCTCTGCCTCTGTGTCTCTCAGAGAAAGTTTCAAATGATTTTTTTTTCATTTTAAATCGAATTTTCTTCCAATTTCAACTCTTCTAATGAGAATTTCAAAATGTTAAATTTCCTTTTTTTTCAATTGAATTTGTATCAATTTTTACTAACACTCTCTTAGTGAGAGCATTAAATGGTATTTTAAGTTTTAAAAAACCAATATTTTCATTGACCTTTTTCTCTATTAATGACGAGATCCCTTAGACTTCTATATAGTAGTATGGATTGAAATATTGCGCAAAACGTCGCCCGTTGTTCTCTAGTGTAGTTAAATTAAACTGTATCTGCCCGCATGTAGTGCACACTGCCTAGAGGATCGCTTCTCTCTTCGTGTTTTGGCGGAGATAGGCAAATCTCGGATGCGACGTGGGTCTCCAATGGTTGTCGTTTACACTTGAAAACACACCCGATCCCTTCCCCTTCTCCATCTCCCCCTTCCCACTCCCCCCTTATTCTCCCCACCCCCTACATCTGGATACGGGCAATGAGGAGTTCTCAGTTCATATCGTTAGCATTGTACCCCACCAATATTGTATAACAATTTCAAACAGCTTTGGGGTTAAGTTTCTCTTTTGAATACATTTTAGTTCAGAACAACAATCGGTGTACGTCAAGGATGCCTACTCTCTCAAACACTCTTCAACATCTTCCTAGAGCGCATCGTGTCAGATGCACTTGCAGATCGCGAAGGCACAGTGAGCATAGAGGGTAGAGCAATCTCCAACCTCCGTTTTGCGGATGACATTGATGGATTGGCTGGAGAGGAACAAGAACTTGAACAGCTGGTGCAGAAGCTTGACACCACCTCTAGAGTTTATGGAATGAAAACAAGTGCAGAGAAGGCCAAAATGATGACCAACAACACCAAAGGCATCAGCATGGACATCAAAGTCCAAGGCCAGTCCCTCAACACGGTGCATAGCTTCAAATATTTAGAAACGATTGTATCAGGCAATGGGTCCCGACAGGAAGTCCTCTCCAGGATCGCACGAAAAACTGCTGCCCTGGCAAAGGTGAAGCCTATTTCGAAAGACGGGACCATCAGTCTACATTCCAATGTAAAGCTGCTGCGCTGCCTTGTCATCTCCATCTTCCTATACGCTTGCGAAACATGGACCATCACAGCAGATCTAAAACGAAGAATACAAAGCATGGAGATGAGGTGTTACAGAAGACTTCTGGGCATTTCCTATACCCAGCACATCACCAACGACGAAGTCCGACAGACCATCGCTCAAGCCATTGGACAACACGATGACCTGCTCAAAGTGGTGAAGAAACGGAAACTCCGATGATATGGCCACCTCACCAGAGCATCAGGCCTTGCAAAAACCATCCTGCAAGGCACGGTGCAAGGAGGCAGAAGAAGAGGGAGACCAAAAAAGAGGTGGGAAGACAACAGTCGAGAACAAACTTTTTTGACACAGAACGAAAATATGAGGGTTGCTGATAACAGAGGAAGATGGAGTACGCTTGTTAAACGATCATCTGTGGTGCCCCAACGACCTTTGAGTTACGGGATAGTATAGGATGGGATAGGATAGGATTTAAACTCATCCGATATTGTTATTTTCAACGAGGCAAAGCTAAAAATAGAACGATAACTGGGCTTGAAAATTAACGGCATTGGAATAGAAACTGTCTCCAAAATTATCTGACATTCACTGGTTTTATTATAGACGCGATTTGATAAATATGTCGTTTCTTTCTTTCTGTATTTATTATCATCAACATCGTCATTTATTATTATTATTATTATTATTATTATTATTATTATTATTATTATTATTATTATTATTATTATTATTATTATTATTATTATTATTATAAATATGTAAACACTTTATGTGTTTATTGTTTATTACAGTGGCGGCATTAACAGCACATTATAATATTTCATTGCATACACACCACGAAACCTCGCAGCTAGTAGTAAAAATTATGACTATACTGCGTTCCTTAAGAGGGAGAGGATATTATAGCATCCATATTCTTATTCTTATTATTCTTATTCTTATTATTCTTAGTAGTAGTAGTAGTAGTAGTAGTAGTAGTAGTAGTAGTAGTAGTAGTAATAGTAGTAGTAGTAGTAGTAGTATACAAAATAGCTTTAAATATATCACAGGTAGCTATTAAAATCAGAAAAAATAATCTCTCTCCCTCTCTCTCAAAGGGAGAGCAGGAATGCTGCGTGGAGAACACACCTACATGATTTTGCGTTGCCTTGAAAAGATAAATGGCTCGGCATATAGAGCATAGCGTGAACCAATGCTGGCCCTTAAAAGCACTAAAGGGCATCACTTTCCCGTAATGATGTTTTGGGTCCAAGACAAAACTCGTTCTCACACAATTAAGGTCAAAACATTAGGGAGGTTTCTCATTCTTTGTTTCAAATTTATTTATTTATTTATTTATTTATTTATTTATTTATTTATTTAGGTCTGTTTGTTATTTTTAAGTGTATTTATTTTATGTATCTTTAAAATTTATTTATGTGTGTTTTTGCTGTGTGGGTTCGGGCAAATAGAATAGATCCAACGTTTCCCGGCGTGTCGTAAGAGGCGACTAACAGGGGTGATGTTAGCACGGCATCACTGGGCGAAAGTCTTCTACACAGAAGTCACCGGCCAGGGCGGAGGAACCTCACGTTACTACAGGTTCAACGACCACGTGCTCAGGGCCAAGGCGAGCCACACTGTATTCGTGGATTTCGGCTGTGGCCAACAGCCTGGAGAGGATTGGGCCCTGCCAGGTCTTTTTTGCCCAAGACACAACACATGATGAGGCTATCCACTAATTCCATGCCGGATCGGTCGTCGCCCGGAACAAGGACCGCGCCTTCCGTTGGCCACCAGGACGGAGGTGAAAAGTATGCTACTGATGGACAAATTAGCAAGATCCGCATGAGAAACAACATCGTCATAGGAACCTGGAATGTCAGGACCCTAACTGCGGAAGGAAAATTAGAAGAACTGGCCCACGAGCTGGACCACTATCGATGGAACGTTCTAGGTATCAGCGAACTGCGCTGGAAAGGCCTAGACGAAACAACGACTGACAAAGGCCACAAGCTCTATTTCAGCGGTAGAGATGACAGGCACGAACTGTGGGGCCGGGTAGCTCAGTTGGTAAGAGCGTCTTGCTAGTAACCGAAAGGTCGCTGGTTCGAATCCCGGATTGGTCAACGTGTGATCATATTATTTTCCCCTTTACCAACAACTGGCCCGCTGGTGTCAGTATAAATCGGTCCAGTAGTCACCTATATGCGAAAGTGTCGTGTGACTATAATCTACAAACAACAACAACAACAACAGGCACGAACACGGCGTTGGATTCTTGGTCCACAAGAACATTCTAGCCACTGTCATGGGTTGCCGCCCAGTCTCCAGTAGACTCATTACCATCCGTCTGAGAGCAACCCCTTTCAACATTACCATCATCCAGGCCTATGCCCCAACATCAGACTATGAAGACAGCGAAGTGGAGGATTTTTATGAAAATATACAGACGGTCCTTGACCAAGTGCCGAAGAAGGACATAGTCATAGTGCAAGGCGACTGGAATGCCAAGGTTGGCCAAGATGCGCACCACAACTGGGGAGACACATGTGGACGCCACTGCAACAACGAGACAAATGACAGGGGTCTGAGGCTATTGGAGTTTGCCAGATACAACAATCTGGTACTGGCAAACACGCTTGGTCTCCACAAAAAATCCAGACGATGGACATGGCACAGACCCGGCGGGGAACATCACAACCAGATCGACTACATCATGGTCAAGAAACGCTTCAGATCAAGCATCAACATTGGCAGGACACGCACTTTTCCAGGAGCAGACATTGGAAGTGACCACGATCTCGTGATGATGTCTTTCCGGCTCCATTTGAAGAGAGTAAATACAGCAAAGTGCACCAGGCTGAAGTTCGACCTGGACAAACTGCAAGACCCGGAGGTGGCAAAAATATTTCAGGCCACAATTGGAGGGAAATTTGCACCACTGCTTATTTTGGGGGCAGGCGAAGTAGATGTCAACACCATGACCAATACCTTCAACTCAGCTGTAACAGATGCCGCCACTGAGATCCTTGGCAAGCACCGACCAAAGAAGAAGCCGTGGATCACACCTGAACTTTTGGATCTGTGTGATAAACGAAGAGAGTTAAAAAAGAAAAAGAACACCTCACAGGGAGCTGATGTCTACCGAAAAATCAACAATGACATCCGAAAAGGCATGCGCACAGCAAAGGAGAACTGGATAGAAGATCAATGCCAGGAAATAGAGAACAATCTGAACAAGAACAACAGCAAGAAGGCCTACCAGACTGTGAAGCGGCTGACAAGTGTTAAACAGCCCAAAGTCTCCACTATCCAAAGCAAGTCTGGCATATGCCTTACAGAAGAACAAGAAGTCTTGGACAGATGGACAGAGTACTGCTCTGACCTTTACAACCATACACCAAATGGAGACCCATCAGTTCTAGCATGTCCCGAGAGCAGAGAAGAAGAAGAAATCCTCCCAATTCTCCGGGAAGAAGTTGAGGCAGCAGTGCAATCGCTGAAGAAAGGGAAGTCAGCGGGAGTGGACAACATACCAGCGGAACTGCTACAAGCAGGAGGAGAAGCGATGACTGATGCTCTCACCATTATCTGTAACAAGATCTGGCAGAGTGGGGAATGGCCTACACCATGGACCCAGTCGCTTGTCATCACTCTTCCCAAAAAAGGTAACCTTCAGGAGTGTGAAAATTACCGCACCATCAGCCTCATCAGCCATCCCAGCAAGGTCCTCCTGAAAATAATACTCAACAGGTTGAAACCACAAGCTGAACAAATCATAGCTGAAGAACAAGCAGGATTCATGGCAGGGCGAAGTACCACTGAACAGATTTTCAACCTCAGAATAATCTGTGAGAAATACCTACAGCACCAACAACATCTATATCATGTGTTCATAGACTTCAAGAAGGCATTTGACCGAGTCTGGCATGCAGCTCTATGGGCAACCATGAAAGTGTACAACATCAGCCCTAAAATTATAGAAGTCATCAAAAGCCTGTATGACAAGGCTACCAGTGCAGTCCTCCATAACAGCGTCATCGGGAACTGGTTCAGAACAACAATTGGTGTGCGTCAAGGATGCCTACTCTCTCCAACACTCTTCAACATCTTCCTAGAGCGCATCATGTCAGATGCTCTTGCAGATCACGAAGGCACAGTCAGCATAGGGGGCAGAGCAATCTCCAATCTTCGTTTTGCGGATGATATTGATGGATTGGCTGGAGAGGAACAAGAACTTGAACAGCTTGTACAGAGGCTTGACACCACCTCCAGAGCTTATGGAATGGAAATAAGTGCAGAGAAGACCAAAATGATGACCAACAACACCAATGGCATCAACACGGACATCAAAGTACAAGGCCAATCCCTCAACACAGTGCACAGCTTCAAATATTTAGGAGCCATTGTGTCAGACAATGGGTCTCGACAGGAAGTCCTCTCCAGGATCGCACAAACAACTGCTGCCCTGACAAGGTTGAAGCCCATTTGGAAAGACAGAACCATCAGTCTGCATTCCAAAGTAAGACTGCTGCGCTCTCTGGTCATCTCCATCTTCCTATATGCTTGCGAAGCATGGACCCTCACAGCAGATCTCCAACGAAGAATACAAAGCATGGAGATGAGGTGCTACAGAAGACTTCTGTGCATTTCCTATACCCAACACATCACCAACGACGAAGTCCGACAGACCATCACACAAGCCATTGGACAACACGATGACCTGCTCACAGTGGTGAAGAAACGGAAACTCCGATGGTATGGCCACGTCACCAGATTTTCAGGCCTTGCAAAGACCATTCTGCAAGGCACAGTGCAAGGAGGTAGAAGAAGGGGGAGACCGAAAAAGAGGTGGGAGGACAACATTCGAGAATGGACTGGTTTGACACTGAGCGAAGCCATGAGGGCTGCTGAGGACAGAGAAAGATGGAGTATGCTGGTTAAACGATCATCTGTGGTGCCCCTACGACCTTCGGGTTATGGGACAGGATAGGATAGGATAGTGTGTTTATTTGAACTTATTGATTGATGTTTGTTTGAAATTGCGTTCATCAGTATACACTGTATTTATTTATTTATTTATTTATTTATTTATTTATTTATTTATTTATTTAGTTGTTTGCGTGCTTGTTTATTTATGTAGGGGTGTCGGATAGCGCAGTGGTTGGAGCACTCGCTACTGTGTCGCAAGTTAAGCACCGTCCAGTGCGGTTAGCACTTGGATGGGTGACCGCAAAACGTGAAGCGACAAATAACAACGCCCCCAGTTGACTCAACTGTGATTGAGTACCTACTCTCTGAAGGGTGGGGAAGGTAAAGCAGCGAGGGAGAGAGATGGGCATCACCCTCATTACGCTGGCCCAAGATAAGTGTGATCTCCAACATCACGCTCCCCTACGGCCACAAGGCTATGGGACTACCTCTACCTTTTATCTTTTTTTACCTTATTTATGTATTTATGTTTGAAATTGTGCGTTAAAAGCTAACGCTGCGAGTTAATTTTCTTGCTTTTGTTGGGACAATGAAGAGTCTGATTGTGATTTCATTGTGGTTTGTGCGTGTGTATGTGTGTGTGTGTGTTTGTGTGTGTGATGTGTGTGTTCTCCTTTTCTGTTGGTTCGCTATTCCCTTTTCACCGTCAATTACTGGTTAAAATGTGTTGAAGATAATCTGAAGGGGAAAAAAATTTTGGGGGGACTCAACAACTCTTTTTTTTTTTAAAAAACACTCTCTTGTACGGTGGCCAGTGAAACATCATTCATTATGCATGAAATAAACGTTGAATTTCACGTCTCCAACCATACCGATATGACAGATAAGGATATCCGTACCAGGGAAGAACGCGTAGGGACGCAAATCAACTCAGAACCACCAGAGCAATCATACTGCTAAGATGGACAGCTTATCTTGTCCATCCCGGGATTCGAACATGGATCATCGGCGTGCCGGGCGAAAGCTCTGCCATTGAGCTTCGACGGTGGAAAATATTCTGCATCTGTTAGGTAGTAGCCATTGGAAACGTGAACGGCAAAATCGTGAACGTTGATCGTGCTTAGCATACAGATGACGTCATGGATGAGCTTGGAAAATAGAGGCGGAAGAAGATGGAGGAGAACTGGAAGAGGGGAGAGAGGTAGAGTGAGAGAGAGAGAGAGAGAGAGAGAGAGAGAGAGAGATTTCATCTCTGGTGTGGGGGTTGGTAAGTTTCTAGTTCAACGGTTCCAACCAAATAATACAGTAGATGCACCGTTGAACTGCTGCCGCCATGTTAAGCTGTAAGCGTTTGACCCTCTGCACTCTTACAGTGTGCACCTTTACCACGTAGTTAGGGAGAAATGTGTTAATATGCCGCGACGTCAAACTGTCATGGCGACACAACACGGAGAGATCCAATTACGAGGCAACCCCAACCGGTCCGCTGTCAATACAGTCCTATTATTCCCGAGCATTTCAAAACTTGTCTTTTTACTCAGCTAGCGGTTCGCTTTCAAGCTGTCTTTTTCAACGCCCAGTTATTGAAACTCCGGTAAAAACTCGTGCCAGCCACTTTGTGACAGGAAACGGCGAGAGAACTTCAAGACTCGGCTGACCAAAGGAACACATTATCGAAATCAGAAAGATTGACCGGGCATCATATTAAATTCTGCTCGCTATTTTCTTTTATA
Source organism: Oncomelania hupensis (assembly GCA_036898135.1). Lineage (NCBI taxonomy): Eukaryota > Metazoa > Mollusca > Gastropoda > Littorinimorpha > Pomatiopsidae > Oncomelania > Oncomelania hupensis. The sequence continues at coordinate 20,792,556 of CM072514.1, forward strand.
ATTCCTGGCTACGTAAATGTTGGCATAAGTGGGTTTTTTTCAATATACGCTTTCAGAACCCTAATACATAAACAAATTAACCAAATACAAAAAAAAGTCTGCAGAAGAACCAAAACTATCGTGTCCATTTAGTCAAGACGCGTCTCTTTCATTTTGGCGGGAAAAGGGTGCGCGTGACTTGAAAAAGCGGCGACATTCACCTAGTGGCGACACCTCAAGAGCAAGCAAATTGAGAAGCAGAGGAGAGCCATTGATGCAATGTGTACTCGCCAGTTCAAAGGTGGCCTTTTTTGGTTGTTGTTCGTCTTTCTCTTTCCCTCTCTCCCGAACCGTTACGTTTCTCTTTCTTTTTTTATTTGAGTCCAAGAATTTCGACAGATCGATTTGGCGTTAACGAGTAGGAGGAACTTGTGAAAAAGTTTGTCTGCAATATTTGTGTCCCTTGTCAGACTTCGATGAAGTAATTTAGAGTTGTCTTCCAAATTCTGAGGTGTAGACTTACTGTCTTGCGATACAGATTTTATGGGGTGATTTATTTATTTATTTATTTTATTTTAGTGGGGGGGGGAGGTGAGGGGATATTATACCCAATTCAGATGTACGAGTCTATTTCTCAGCGAAAGCATGGCAGCCGCAGATAATCACCGAGCAGTACACCTAAATAATTAGAACCACCATGCCCGTCGTATCTGAATGTGTACGTACTGTACTGTACAAGTTCTGCTGTTTGTTTGGTCTGCAGGGCAGGACCGTAAACGAGCCACCAGGATGCTATCAAAATATGTTTATCAGCAAACGGCCGCTATCTGCCTGGGGTGATATTCAGGAAGCGTTTACCCAGTGCAGAAATCCGCAAAGTGCTTCAGCACGGTACGGAATTACCCACCGCTTCGCGGATTTATCTAATGGGTAAATGTTTCCTGAATACCACCCCTGGTCATTCTGCACATGCGGGCCTAGATTGGCGTCTGGCACTAGAGGACACTAATATAAATGTAGGTTATTTATTGGGCAAATTGGTTGTAGCCCAACCTCATTTAGTCTTATTACGCTACACTTTACTGCACTACATTATGCTACATCATACAGATCTACTACACTGCTGTCCTCCACTCTACCTCTCACCACCCCCCACCACCCTCCCCGTGGGGGCGCTGGAGATTTGTGTATAAATAGTATCCCCACTTTTTGTTTTAAAATTTAGTGCTTTAAATGTCCACTGTCGCTGTCTTTCTCCTTTGTTCTTTCTCATGTATACTCGGTTCTATCAATCTACTATCTTCTTCGCTAGACCAGTCACCTACCTAAATTTTTTCTTGAAAACTCTCCACAAAAACTCCTTTGTGTACGAGGTCTGTTGGGTCAGCTTGGGGATAGTGAACGCTTTCTGCCAAATGGTCACTAGGGCAGTCTATGGTATTATTATTTAGCTATATAAGCATTTTATATGTGTTTTGTTAATATTTTATAATGATGTTTATATTCTATTTTGATTTTGTAAACGGGATGGGGTAGGGGAGGGGTGTTCAATAAATTAGAGTGCAGCCTCAGCGTCCCCTGCATGGGATGCCTTTATAGTAAAGTGACCGGCTGGTGGAGTGCCTTCAGTGTTACCATTAGGGTTGTTTCAGCTGATCTTTTATACAGATCAGAGGTGAGTCCTTTTTCAACCGTGGTCCTGATTCGGCTATTTGCATTCCGCTGGACCCTATAAACTATCAGGGCCGGACCCAGGGGGGGAGGGGGGGGTGGCGTACCTGGGTTCCGGAACCCCCCCTCCAAACTAAACCAAAAAAATTGATTTTTTTTAATGCAAAGAGTATTTTTTAAAAACATTTTAGTTTTTAGTCACTTTTGGTCTAAGGTACAAAGAGTTATTTATAGACAATTCAACGGAAAACCATTTCAATGGGTTCCGTTGAAACGTCCAAAGCGTTTTCCCGTTGAAACGACCAAGTAACCCAACCCCTAAGCCTAAATTAGTAAATGCAGCCATATTTTCTTGTTCTGGCATCAAGCCTCTTCCAGCACCTTCACCTTGATACTGCCCTAATCACCCAAAAACGACTTTTTAGAAATATTAATTATGATGCTAAGTTGATCCGTTGAAACGACCATCTCTGAATCGTCCAAAAACATCGTTGGAATGGATTTCCGTTGAATCGACCAGGTACCCAAAAGAGCTGCTCTCTTTCAATGCACTTCTTTCCGAGAAAGATTAGTGAAAAGACGTCTGATGTTCAAAAAGCTCAAAGTCCCAGACCATCACAAATGGCTTTTTTAAGGTTCAGATTGCACCATTTTGCATCCTTGAAAAAAATATTTCCCGGGGGGGGGGGGGGGGCAGGCCCCTGACCCCCCTACAAGGTTTGGCGCTTCACGCCTTCACTGAATCTGTAACCCACCCACCCAATCTTCCCCCCCCCCCGACTTCTCCACACTGACTCAATCAAAGCTTTTAGGTTTTGAAGCTAGTTCAGCCAGGCTAGCTATAAATAGCTTCGCCGGTGCTCTTCTTTCCTTTCCTTTCACTGAAAGGGAGGGTGTAGGCAAGCTATAAATAGCCCGCAGCCAGCAAAATGTGGGAGTCACATAGGCAGAGCTGGTGTGTCTCCCAGGTCCGGCCCTGAACAATGACTAACTAACTAACTAATTTTTAAAACGTGATTTGGCGATGTTGCGACCCGGTTTTATCTTAATAAAGACGCAAAAGGGAAAAATGCGTGGCTGCGTGGATCATGAAATAATGGGTCACTGTCTGGGCTATCTGCAAGCAACAACAACAACAACAACAACAACAACAACCAAAAGGTCAAAATCGGTGCAGCCAAACGTGTCTCGAAAATGATGAAACCTCAGCGACATTGACCTTCAAGGTCTTAGTATGTAAAGCGACTTTGGACAATAAAGATACATTTGCATTGTATGTTATCGTTGTATTGTATTTGAAATACAAGATTTTTTAACTGTATTGCATTGCGTAGTGTGGAGACGTGTGTGTTGTATTGTGTTGAATTGTATTGTGTTGTCTTTAATTGTGTTATGTTGTATTTGTGTGGTATTGTATTGTGTTGTCTTGTATTTTGTTGTATTATATTGTATTGTACTACGTACTGCTTCGAAGAACTGTCAGGCGTCAGTCAGCTTCAAGAAGCCCTTAAGACTTGTTTCTTCCAAGCTGCAAATTACGCTAAGATTAGATTCAGATTCAGAAAACTTTATTACCTCACAAGAGAAAATCTAACGTGCAATTATTGCTGTCAGTAAAAAGCAATTAGAAAGGTAACGATAATTTAAAAAAAATAATTTACAAAGATACATTATGCACTGACTCACACGAATGTACATATTAACATGAATATTACAGACACACTGTATCCTTACATGCATAGTCCACAATATTTGGAAACTAAACATCACCCTCATTAACTTCAACATCACACACACACCTACACACGCACCCACACCCACACCCACACACACACACACACACACACACACACACACAAGGGATGAACATATATTGCACTAATTATTATAAAACATAGTTTAAAATATTATTAAGAAAAAAAAATATAAATAAATAAAATAAATAAACATTTTTATACTCAATGCCAAATCACAGGTTTGCTATTAGAAATTATGCTTCAGTTAAGAATTACACCTTCACCGAAAACTGGATAGTGGTAAAACTGCTGCATTATAAATTATAAAATTCCAGTATAGTGCACCCATACTCCACACACACACATACACAAACACACAGTCAACACTTATTAGGAATTTGTACTGATTTGGGTACAAAACTGTTTCTAGTTCTAACTATGAAAACCTTTGGCTCTCTAAAACGGCGGCCAGAAGAAAGGACTTAGGAAAGGACTTATGGAAGGACCATCTGCCCTCACCTGTCCCACCTGTTTTATATATATAGTATTAGTAGTGTACAAGTACTTTTGAATTTGGAAAAGTCTGATGGGCCACTCTCTCGTTTCTTCTCAAGCGCGGTGAGCATATATGTATTCCGTAGATTCCTGCGTTATATACGACTACGTCATCATCATCATCATCATCATCATCATCATCATCATCATCATCATCATCAACTTGTTGTTGTTGCTCTTCTTATTCTTCTGCTTTTTCTTCTTCTGCTTCTTCTGCTTCTTCTTCTGCTGCTTCTTCTTCTTCTTCTTCTTCTTCTTCTTCTTCTTCTTCTTCTTCTTCTTCTTCTTCTTCTTCTTCTTCTTCTTCTTCTTCTTCTTCTGCTTCTTCTTCTTCTTTTTCTGCTTCTGCTTCTTCTGCGCTGCTTCTCTTCTGCTGCTGCTTCTTCTTCTCCTTTTGCTTCTACTGCTTCTGCTTCTTCTACTGTTTCTGCTGCTTCTTCTGCTGCTTCTTCTTCTGCTTCCGCTTCTTCTTCTGCTTCTGCTTCTTCTGCTTCTTATTTGTATTGTATTGAAGTGCACTTTTATATTTTATTGCATTGTATTGCATTGTATTATTTGTATTGTATTGTATTGTATTGTGATGCATTGTGATGTATTGTGCTGTATTGTTTCTTTTCAGGAGCCTTCCTCGTGCCTTACGTGCTCACCGCGCTGTTTGCTGGCATCCCCATGTACTTCATGGAGCTGGCACTAGGCCAGTGGCTCAGCGTTGGCGGGCTGGGCGTCTGGAAGATCACACCCATTTGGAAAGGTAAAACAATGATGGAGTTGCTGATAGTAATAATAATAATACTAACGGATTTTTATAAAGCGGGTACTCCAGCCTATGACCAGACTCACCACGCTTTACATAGTCATTACATATAAATACATGCACTCGATGAAACATCACTTTTGCTACAATACACCAAAAGACGGGACAGTAAAGGTACAGACTATTTACAACTATGTACATAAATTACAAAAAAGACAAAAATATACTATTTACAACTATGTACACAAATGACAAAAAAGACAGAAAATAGAATAGCAAAAACCTATTCACAGCTATTTATATGCGCCCGGTTAGGCCCAGGAAGAAAAACAGTATAAATATTTACAGCCGTTTATTCACTTACGGATCAGACATAGACAAAAGATGTACTATCAGATGTAAAAGTACTATCAGATGTAAACGAGAGTTGGTAGTACTATCAGATGTGAATGAGAGTTGGTATAATACTATCACATGTGACTGTTGATAGTGCTATGGGATGTGACAGAGATTTGATAGTACTATCAGATGTAAACGAGAGTTGATAGTACTATCATCTTCCTATATTCTTGCGAAACATGGACCCCCACAGCAGACCTACAACGAAGACTACAAAGCATGGAGATATGGTGCTACAGAACAATTCTGAACATTTCCTATACCCTGCACAACACCAACGACGAAGTCCGACAGATCATCACACAAGCCATTGGACAACACGATGACATGCTCACAATGGTGAAGAAACGGAAACTCCGAAGATGTGGCCACGTCACCAGAGCATCAGGTTTTGCAAAGACCATCCTTCAAGGCACGGTGCAAGGAGGCAGAAGAAGAGGGAGATAGAAAAAACACGTGGGAGGACCACATTCGAGAAAGGACTGGCTTGACACTGAGCGAAGCCATGAGGGTTGCTGAGGACCGAAAAAGATGGAGTACGCTAGTTAAACGAACATCTGTGGTGCTCAAGCGACTTTCGAGTTACGGAAGAGTAAGCATAATATACATGTAGGATACGATAGTAATATCAGATGTAAATTATAATTGGTAGTACTATCGGATGTAAATGGGAGTTGATAGTACTATCAGATGTAAATGATGAAATGTTGGATTTTGAAGAATGATTGTGTACATTTTAAGTAGGAGTTTTAGTTGGTAGCTTTATTCACTTGTTAAAATGTTTACTGTTGAAACGTTGTTGTTTATTTCATTTATTGTTGTTGGTGGTTAATAACCAGGTTATGGTGGGCGATGACTATGTGTACTATGAACATAATTATGGATGAGAGTATAGTAAACAAATGAATAGTCTCAAAAAGATACAAGATAAAAAGATAATAAATCTTATGGACGTCGTAGACTGGACGAGTATCAGAGGGTAAAAGAAACAACAACCACCAAGCACTACCTCCTATTTCCCTATTGAACTGGTAGATGCTTCTCTGCAGCTGCCGAACGCTGCTTTCCCTGAAAAAGCAATCCAAATGTCGCTCGCATTGGTGAAAGATATTATCCAAATGTCTTTCCCCATTCGTTCGCCCCCCCCCACCCTCCCTCCTCCTTCTCTCGTTAAAAACGCAATTGTAATGCACTAGACACGGGTATTGGCGGTATATTTATCCTAATGTGGTATTTATCCAATCAGTCAAATAAAATGAAACTGTAGGCTCACATTAACACGCAAACAGGAACATAGGCCCAGGTGACAGCTAAGTTAAGGCAACGTTTTCGCCTCAATCGCCAATTGCTCGCTTAGGCAACAGACTTCGGTCGAAAAAGAATGGAGACTAACGAAGATGTTCATTTTAGGGTTTGAGAAGCTACACGAGGAAGTTGATTTCTCTAGGGTTATATACCAGACAATACACAGTAATTCAATTCAATTCAATTCATTTCATGGATTTTAACATCTTGTTCTCAAATATGTGATATTTTAGACCACGCATTCATCATTCTTACGCTTGGACACCCAAACTTATAACCGAATCAATACAATTTAAAGTTGAACTATAATCATAAAAAAGACAAAGACAATACGCTATTTTTTGCGTTTCGGAGTTTCGTTTGATTTATTGATTTACTACCTTAAAGACGAAGTGAATATGTCACTTTCTCACAAACAATATGATTATACTCCTTCGGATGAGGGTATAATCCAACGTCAAACCTCAACGCACGCACGCATTCCATTTAAAGATCCTGACGTTCATGTCCAAAACCGATGAGTGCCGGCTACACCAATACGCCCAGCAAGGACTACGTACCTTCTCCACATCTCTGGTCTCTCATGATTGTGCTCAGTTGTCTGGGCGTTAGACGTTGCGCCCAAAGGCAGCACGTGGGCGCCATGGGCGACATGAGTTAGATCCTGTATCGGCCAGCGCCTTGAGCAGCTCTTGAGCTGGAAAAAACGCTACATAAGAACGAATTAAAACATATTCTTGATAATTTATTAGATTTCAAAGAATATGGGTGAGGGTAGGATATGGGGGGGAACAATGCAAGTTTTCCTGGTAGTCATAGAACTGATACTTTTCTCACAGAACAAAACAACATGTAAGAATGGGAGTAAAAGCTTAATCAATAATAAGAATATGAATATTCAGAACAAGAATACCAAGAATTAGAATAATACAACGATTTATACAGCGCACATATCTGACTTGACATGGAGATAAGTAATCAGTTGTACTGTGTGAGTGTGCGCTTTATTTCATGAACAACTGCAGTCTACGTAAAGCAGCTTTTGGTCTTTCTTTTTTTTTCTTTTTTTTTTTTTGTTAGCATGGAGTCTGCTAAAGGTTGAGAATCGAACCCCCAAAAAGCACACTTGCTGCAATCACGGGCAATGTGTAGCGTTCTAAACCACTGAGTTTGACAATTGTATACCAACTAGCCAATATTCACCTTTTTAAAAAATACTTTAGCTTTTGTGAACTCAGTGAGACATTTAGAAGCCTCTAACACCTTGACATACCTTATTATAAAAAGACCACATATTTTCCACAGATAATGGTATACCAAATAATTTTTTTCCCTCCCCAAACATTCTCTCATCCCCACTCACGCCTACTTTAAAGCTAACAGAAAGACAGAATTGGAATACTTTCTTATTAAAACACGTCACTCCCGTTTCCTCGATTTCCCATAGGTACTAGGGATTTTCCTAGTAGGTGCACAACCCCAATGTTAGTAGAAGTATGACAGGCAGAGAGCAAAGAAAAATAAGAATATGATATGAAAAATCAATGCAACTTCCATATCCGCGAAATTTTAGCGCAGATAATTCTCTATACTTTGAGATTACAAGTCCAAACAACTGTGTTAGTAAGCATAGCAAACCAAAATCAATATGATATCACTGTCCCAGTGAAATGCTGTCGCTAAAAGATGGACAGAATTTTTTTTTTAAAGAAAATAATATTCAATCAGAACAAGCAGCAGTCCCAGTCCGGTGACCGTCATATTGAACGACATGCGTACAAAGTCAACGCTGGGGAAGAGAGGTTTTGATCAAAAGCTAACACAGGGCACGCTGCGTGGAATATATTGACAGCCTGCGCATCCCCAGAGTCTGTGCCTCCGCCTCGCGATGTTGCAAGGTTTTGCATGCATCGAATGAATGAACATTGAGTTTTAACGTCTACACCCACCATTGGCGATATGGCAGACGGGGATGACCATCCCAGGGAAAGAGGGGTAGGGACCTGAATCAACACTGATCCACTATGCATCATTGTCTGCCAGCCTGAAGATGGGGTCTTCTCGCACGGTCTTTCAATATTCATTATGTTGCAGTGAGCCTGGCCTCAAATTTTCGTAGTTATACACTACATAGCATTAATTATAGAAGAGTACAATAGTCCACTTTTTTGTTCTTTTCTTTTGCGGTGAAAGCTAGCTCTTACTTGATCAACTTTTTTGGTTATATTTTGTTATCTTATTTGTCAAATATCACCAACGTGAAATGACGTAAATTCAAACAAGCAAACAAACAATTAAACAAAAAGCTAACTATCTGCTGGGCCGGGCGAGCTAAAAAGATATTGGGCTCCCTGGTAACGTCACGGCGGGTCAGTCTAGCAAAACATATGCTTGGGACAGTCATCAAGCGTCGCTCGAAACCACAGGCGCCACAACACTCTCACATGGTTAAATTCACAACAAACCCTTTTTGCACTCTATTGATCACGCTCGCCTGTGAGCGCTAGTACTTGTGTTATTATTCTAAAAGGCATCAACGCTCGGACACGACGTTTATATACACATTCACGAATATTATACACACCAAAACAAAGTAAGAATATAGTGAAAAGAAAATGCACAACTATTAGCGTACATTAAGCTTTTTTCCTTGCAGTTTCGTAGTGGGTTATGCATCATCTGGCATTTCTGTTTGCCTTCGTAGCAGTATGTTAATGCGTCGTCAACTGGTAGTCTTTTTTGCCTTCATGGGAGTATGTTGATGCATCGTCAGCTGATAGTCTTGTTTGCCTTCGTAGGAGTATGTTAATGCGTCGTCAGCTGATAGTCTTGTTTGCCTTCATAGGAGTATGTAAATGCATCCTCAGCTGGTAGTCTTGTTTGCCTTCATAGGAGTATGTTAATGCATCCTCAGCTGGTAGTCTTGTTTGCATGTTTTTCATTCATAGGAGTATGTAAATGTATCGTCAGCTGGTAGTCTTGTTTGCCTTCATAGGAATATGTTAATGTATCGACAGCTGGTAGTCTTGTTTGCCTTCATAGCAGTATGTTAATGTATCGACATCTGGTAGTCTTGTTTGCCTTCATAGGAGTATGTTAATGCATCCTCAGCTGATAGTCTTGTTTGCCTTCATAGGAGTATGTTAATGCAACGTCAGCTGGTAGTCTTGTTTGCCTTCATAGGAGTATATTAATGCATCGTCAGCTGGTAGTCTTGTTTGCCTTCAAAGGAGTATGTTGATGCAACGTCAGCTGGTAGTCTTGTTTGCCTTCATAGGAGTATATTAATGCATCGACAGCTGGTAGTCTTGTTTGCCTTCATGGGAGTATGTTAATGCATCGTCAGCTGGTAGTCTTCTTTGCCTTCGTAGGAGTATGTTAATGCATCGTCAGATGGTAGTTTTGTTTGCCGTCATGGGAGTATGTTAATGCATCGTCACCTGGTAGTCTTGTTTGCATGTTTGCATTCATAGGAGTATGTTAATGTATCGACAGCTGGTAGTTTTGTTTGCCTTCATAGGAGTATGTTAATGTATCGTCAGCTGGTAGTCTTGTTTGCCTTCATAGGAATATGTTAATGTATCGACAGCTGGTAGTCTTGTTTGACTTCATAGCAATATGTTAATGTATCGACAGCTGCTAGTCTTGTTTGCCTTCATAGGAGTATGTTAATGCATCGTCAGCTGGTACAGTGGTAGTCTTGTTTGCCTTCATAGGAGTGGGTTATGCGGCGACAATCATGGCGGCCTGGCTCAACACGTACTACATCGTGGTTCTGGCGTGGGCCGTGTTTTACCTGGTCAACTCCCTGACCTCTGTCCTGCCATGGGCCTCCTGCGACAACTGGTGGAACTCGCCAAACTGCTTGTCCGAGTACGCTACTGACCAGCTGCCGCTTCTTTGTCACAACGGCACACAGACATTTGAGGTAACAGTCATAACGACGATGGCGTCGATGATGATGATGATGATGATAAGGTGTTGCTGGTAGTGGTGATGATGATGAAGATTATGATGATGCTGCTGCTGCTGCTGCTGCTGATGATGATGATGATGATGATGATGATGATGATAAGGTGTTGCTGGTAGGTAGTGGTGGAGGTAATACACATTGCTGCGATCGGTAGAAAGTATCGCCAAAACTCCCGCTAGCAGCAGGTGAATGTATTCCCTCCATCCCTTCAAAGTATACTTTGGGATCGCTGCTAGCCGCGGATACGAACCGCAGTACTGTTTAAAAGTGACGGAAAGAGCGGAATATTGCTACAAGGGTTCGGGTAATGGTTAGTTGTAGATCTACCCCTAGCCCTTGCCCTAACCCTTTTGTCTACAATAATGCTCTTTTTCCGTCCCAAAACCCATTTGCCTTCTTGAATTTTTAAATTGTATGAAACTAAGTGAGTGTCACGAACTGGCTAGCTTTAACTCTGCACATTTACTATTTAGCCTTGTGTAGTTTTTGTAATAGTAGAGAGTCAGTATATAACACAGCAGCAATAAAAGTACACACCGCGAGCCCGACCCACGCCGCGTAGTGAATCAGCACTGTGTGCGAGAGTCGTAAATATTTTAACCAATGACCAGCAGGCTAAGTGGGTAGAGCAGTTTTGACTGTGTCAGAGCCTAACACAGTTTGAATCAGTCGTGTGTGAGACGAGGGAGAAGTAACATCTACTTAGCTAGCAGAGAACTATCTTCACTCATAGACCAGGAAGCAGGACTTTAGAATCTCAGAATTCGCTCAAGTCACAACGGGCCTGAACTTGTCAAACAGGTAAATGAACACCCTTCTGTTTCATCGTGATATATTTATATTATTGTTGAAATTATGTTTGTGGAATTTGCTATGCATAAATGTGAATTGTTAATCCGAATTTGCCGTACCACGTGGAAGAGCCGACCACGGGGCGAAACACGACCGGTTGCGCCGCCATGTTGTATCCCGTACGGAACCACTGTTGTTTAACTTATATGTATGTTTGCAGACCAGTGGCTGTACCACTGAATGCTTATATTATTATTAATTCTGTATGTGTATAGTTAGACACGATTGATATTTATGCATGTATAGGAATTTAGAGTGAGATTACAGCGGACCCCGGAAGTAGCAGAATGTTCGTCGCTTATGTATAGAGATGTGGAGCTATCACTGAGGGCTACTTGGCTTTCAGTGAGACGCTCTGCACAAACCGATTATTCAGGGTTGTGCAGAATTTCGTCTCTTATCTTACAGACGAGCAGGCGAGCTATCCCGAGCTATCCCGAGCTATCCTGTGCACCCCACTCCACAGAAACGACTAGTTGGTTGAGGAGACTCTACCGCACCAGACGGAAAGAGCTGCCTTGAAAAACTCCCTGTCAGACCCCACAGCGTGGCAAGGGAACCCAACTACACAACGACACAGGTGGACCAGAAGCTACCTCACAGAAGGACTTCGAACCCCCACTCATGAGTTAAGTGCATAACACGAAGGTGCACTTAAACTGATCATAACAGGACCACAGTAGTCCAACTCTTCAGAAACTGTAAAACGGACCACAGTAGTCCAAATCTACATGAAATATTATAGCAAGTGCCCGAGGAAGAGATAACAGCTGCCTAGACTATCAGCGATCGAACTATTAGCAGTGACTGAGACTTTTTAAGTTAGATTAGT
>CM072514.1:20809611-20849611 GCA_036898135.1 Oncomelania hupensis
AGTTGAAGGTATTGGTCATGGTGTTGACATCTACTTCGCCTGCCCCCAAAATAAGCAGTGGTGCAAATTTCCCTCCAATTGTGGCCTGAAATATTTTTGCCACCTCCGGGTCTTGCAGTTTGTCCAGGTCGAACTTCAGCCTAGTGCACTTTGCTGTATTTACTCTCTTCAAATGGAGCCGGAAAGACATCATCACGAGATCGTGGTCACTTCCAATGTCTGCTCCTGGAAAAGTGCGTGTCCTGCCAATGTTGATGCTTGATCTGAAGCGTTTCTTGACCATGATGTAGTCGATCTGGTTGTGATGTTCCCCGCCGGGACTGTGCCATGTCCATCGTCTGGATTTTTTGTGGAGACCAAGCGTGTTTGCCAGTACCAGATTGTTGTATCTGGCAAACTCCAATAGCCTCAGACCCCTGTCATTTGTCTCGTTGTTGCAGTGGGGTCCGCATGTGTCTCCCCAGTTGTGGTGCGCAGCCATACACCAAATGGAGACCCATCAGTTCTAGCATGTCCCGAGAGCAGAGAAGAAGAAGAAATCCTCCCAATTCTCCGGGAAGAAGTTGAGGCAGCAGTGCAATCGCTGAAGAAAGGGAAGTCAGCGGGAGTGGACAACATACCAGCGGAACTGCTACAAGCAGGAGGAGAAGCGATGACTGATGCTCTCACCATTATCTGTAACAAGATCTGGCAGAGTGGGGAATGGCCTACACCATGGACCCAGTCGCTTGTCATCACTCTTCCCAAAAAAGGTAACCTTCAGGAGTGTGAAAATTACCGCACCATCAGCCTCATCAGCCATCCCAGCAAGGTCCTCCTGAAAATAATACTCAACAGGTTGAAACCACAAGCTGAACAAATCATAGCTGAAGAACAAGCAGGATTCATGGCAGGGCGAAGTACCACTGAACAGATTTTCAACCTCAGAATAATCTGTGAGAAATACCTACAGCACCAACAACATCTATATCATGTGTTCATAGACTTCAAGAAGGCATTTGACCGAGTCTGGCATGCAGCTCTATGGGCAACCATGAAAGTGTACAACATCAGCCCTAAAATTATAGAAGTCATCAAAAGCCTGTATGACAAGGCTACCAGTGCAGTCCTCCATAACAGCGTCATCGGGAACTGGTTCAGAACAACAATCGGTGTGCGTCAAGGATGCCTACTCTCTCCAACACTCTTCAACATCTTCCTAGAGCGCATCATGTCAGATGCTCTTGCAGATCACGAAGGCACAGTCAGCATAGGGGGCAGAGCAATCTCCAATCTTCGTTTTGCGGATGATATTGATGGATTGGCTGGAGAGGAACAAGAACTTGAACAGCTTGTACAGAGGCTTGACACCACCTCCAGAGCTTATGGAATGGAAATAAGTGCAGAGAAGACCAAAATGATGACCAACAACACCAATGGCATCAACACGGACATCAAAGTACAAGGCCAATCCCTCAACACAGTGCACAGCTTCAAATATTTAGGAGCCATTGTGTCAGACAATGGGTCTCGACAGGAAGTCCTCTACAGGATCGCACAAACAACTGCTGCCCTGACAAGGTTGAAGCCCATTTGGAAAGACAGAACCATCAGTCTACATTCCAAAGTAAGACTGCTGCGCTCTCTGGTCATCTCCATCTTCCTATATGCTTGCGAAGCATGGACCCTCACAGCAGATCTCCAACGAAGAATACAAAGCATGGAGATGAGGTGCTACAGAAGACTTCTGTGCATTTCCTATACCCAACACATCACCAACGTTGAAGTCCGACAGACCATCACACAAGCCATTGGACAACACGATGACCTGCTCACAGTGGTGAAGAAACGGAAACTCCGATGGTATGGCCACGTCACCAGATCATCAGGCCTTGCAAAGACCATTCTGCAAGGCACAGTGCAAGGAGGTAGAAGAAGGGGGAGACCGAAAAAGAGGTGGGAGGACAACATTCGAGAATGGACTGGTTTGACACTGAGCGAAGCCATGAGGGCTGCTGAGGACAGAGAAAGATGGAGTATGCTGGTTAAGCGATCATCTGTGGTGCCCCTACGACCTTCGGGTTATGGGATAGGATAGGATAGGATCTTATATCAAATTTTCTTTTAAAACCTTGGTGTTTATGATTTCTATTTGTATTATTCTATATTCATTATTATTTTCATTATTATTATTATTATTATTATTATTATTATTATTATTATTATTATTATTATTATTACCAAGGATCGGGATGGGGTGGTACGTTGTTATTATTATTGTTATTATTATTGTTATTATTATTATTATTATTATTATTATTATTATTATTATTATTATTATTATTTGTATTATTATTATTTATAAACTAATAATAATAATTATTATTATTATAATTACAGTATAATATCTTATATCAAATTTTATTTTAAAACCTTGGCGTTTTTTATGATTTCTATTTGTGTTATTCAATATTATTATTATTATTATTATTATTATTATTATTATTATTATTATTATTATTATTATTATTATTATTGTTATTATTATTATTATTATTATCAAGGATCGGGATGAGGTGGTACGTGTAGGTAAAAGGGGGCTACGGGTAGGTTTAAAGGGGCATGGGTAGGCATAACGGGGATACGGGTATATATAAGGGGGTATGGTGATGGTCACATATCGTCCCCTATACGCTTATGTGTCCGGGGACGTTAATCTATTTTAACTAACTAACTGGTCGATTCCTTTCATCCATACCTGCGAAACGATCAACGGGGAAGTATCAAGGAGGGTACAGGTAGGTTACAAGGGAGGTACGAAAGGTATCAAGGGGTTATGGGGAGGTATCAAGTGGGTTCGGGGAGCGAACTTGTTTTTTCCAACCTAGTTCCAGTCATTCGGCGAAAAAAGTAATTACCGAAGTCGAACGAAGCTCTCCGAGTCGAGAGAAGCTATCCGATGTTTTAGGAACGAATGCTGGCAGGACTACGTGAAACCACAGGCTGCGAAGTCTCGTCTTTCGTAGGCCTCAATTACATACTATACTACGTATGTATGTAGGAGGCCCACGAGTTTACAAAGACGAAAGAAAAGACTTCACAGCCTGTGGTGAAACATCCGTGCATAAAAATAGACGCTGTTGCTTCTAGATCTAATTCTATTTCGATCTGCACAGCTTCAAGTTCTAAGTCAAGTCGAGATTCGCATTTCGAAGCAGTTAGTATTATTATTATTTTACATGTATGATGATTAATATACTGACACAATTAGTAATAAAGAGAAAAAGTAATACATAACACATACTGCACACATACAACGATTTCACATCTATATCAACAATAAAACCATGACAAAACTTCAAAGCGCTATGGATACGTTGATGTCCCTTCAGCACAAGGCAAAGCAAGTTTATAATGGTCTCAAAAAAACCGTCACATTTGTATTGCAAGCACCAAAGCAATTATTTATTTAACTAATATTATTCTTTTTAACTGATACAGTAAATTTGTTATATATATTTCAATGATATGTATTTTAATGAGAAACACGTATTTAAAAAAATGTTGCGTGGCAGGCGGAAATTTCCATAAATCATCTGAAAACTTTGGTAAATTTTACTAAAAAACAAACAACAAACAAACAAAATCAGTAACACCATCTGAATATTTCGGGTTACACCCAACTTCAGCAAACACAAACAAAACGTCAATGACCATATTTACACCATTGAGCACGCACAGCAGCACACTATTCCTTTTTTTTAAAAGTAGGAATAATAATAATAATAATAATAATAATAATAATAATAATAATAATAATAATAATAATAATAATAATAATAATAATAATAAATAAATAAATAAATAAATAAATACACGTTACAGATTTAACTAAATAACTATACTACTACTACTACTACTACTACTACTACTACTACTACTACTACTACTACTACCACTACTACTACTAGCGAAGTTGTGGTCTTGATTTTGTGGTCCTGATTCGGCTCTTTGCAGTCCGCTGGACCCTGTAAGCAATAAATAACTAATTAGCTATTAATTTAACTCTGATCTCGAGTTGTCTTGATTTCGTGGTCCTGATTCGGCTATTTGCAGTCCGCTGGACCCTGTAAGCAATGAATAACTAACTAACTATTAGTTTAACTCTGATCTCGAGTTATTAAAAAAAATTCGCTTAGCTTACTCGTTCTTCACCGGAAATTTAAAGATTCAAATATTATAAAGTATAGGCCTAAATATTATTAATTAGAATAGATATAGTTTATACATTTATTTACGTATAAAACAAACAATACAAGTCTAATAATTATATTCAGCTAGTGAGCTTCTTCGCTGCGCGAAGATTGACTTATAATAATTCTATAATGTAGATTAAGCCTATGTATACTGTATAACAGTGTCTACTTGGTTCTAGGCAGGAAATGGGGAATGTTATTATTAGCCAACTGATGAGAACTAACAAAATGCAAATCAAGTAACGCAACTATTAAATATGGTCGATAATAACAAAGTATACGTTGCGAAATGCTAATCTGTGTACATCGAACAGAATTAGAAGCAACAGCGATCATTTTTAATGTCAACTAGTCGTAGTCATGCAAGCATCATTTCGTAACACATCGGAAAGCTTCGTTCGACTTCGGTGATTGCCTTTTTGGGCGAATGACTGGAACTAGGTTGGAAAAAACAAGTTTGCGTTCGGGGAGGTATCAAGGGGGTATGATGAGGCATCATGGGGGGGGGACGGGGAGATATCAGAGGGGGGGGGGGTATGGTGAGGTATCAAGGGGGATATGGGGAGGTATCATCGTCCAAATGAAACTCGCAGACAACAGTTGTCTCTCTGTCTACATTTTAAACAGCAACCTGTGTACCCTGGCTTGCCAGGGTACAAAAACCACTAGTCAATAATAAGTCACTATGTTGTTGATGTTTTGCCGCGCTTTTAGACGCAACGCTCTGCAGATCTCTTCCGGGATCGATCAACCAGGCGCCGTCAGATGGCAGTTGGCGATCTGTCTTGCCGTTGTCTGGGTAGCAGCCTACCTCTGCATCTTCAAGGGCGTCAAGTGGACCGGCAAAGTAAGTCAAGGTTATATGGGAGTTATGACGTAAGTCAATATTACGTGTAGGTTTTGACAAAGTCAAAGTAGGTCAAGGTTATATATGTATTACTCTGTTATTCAAAGCTACAGGTAGTTGTTAACAAAGTAAACGGTCAAAGTAGATTAGGGTTATATGATGTGTATTTATTTATTAATTCAAGATTACCTGTAGGTTTTGGCAAAATCAAAGGTCAAAGTAGGTCAAGGTTGTCATGGTGTAGTTTTTTTTGTTTTGTTTAATAAGGCGTGAGATTATGTGGATTTAAAAAAAAATAGCAAGGAGTTTCAAGGTTAAATGTCGTATATGTTTACATTGTAGGTCAAGATCATTCGCGTTCCGAGAGACAAACGAGGCTTTTGCTAGTTTCGATTTGATCTGGTAGAGGGGAAAGGGAGAGAGCAAAAGCAACAACATTGTAATCCAAACAAACACAGCAAATCCAAAACACTTTGCTCAACATAAAGCTTAATACTGTGCTGGATCGTTAGTTCATCATATGAAACAGTTTCCTGCATATCCTGGCTTGTCGGGCAAACTACTACTGAGCCACATTGGGACCGCACATAATCCTGACAGTTCCACCGTAATGTACCGAGCAGATCCTTAAACCATTGGTGTTGTGCAGGTTGTGTACTTTACTGTAATGTACCGAGCAGATCCGTACACAATTGGTGTTGTACAGGTTGTGTACTTTACTGCGCTGTTCCCCTACGTGTTGCTGACCATCTTGTTGGTACGTGGCGTGACACTGCCTGGAGCCCTGCAAGGCATCAAGTTTTACATCGTACCTGACATCACCCGCCTCAAAGACTCCTCAGTGAGTTTCTGTATTTTTTTCTGTCCGTCTGTCTGTCTTTATTTCCTTCTTCTATTTCTTTTTCTTTGTATGTTTGAGGTACTTCTTTCTTTCTTTGTTTCTCTCTTACTTTCTTTCTTTCTCTTTCTTTCTTTCTTTCTTTCTTCTTTCTTTCTTTCATTCTTTCTTTTTATTTCTTCTTTCTTTCTGTCTTTCTTTCTTTCTTTCTTTCTTCTTTTTTCTTTCTTCTTTCTTTCTTCTTTCTTCTTTCTTTCTTCTTTCTTCTTTCTTTCTTTTTATTTCTTCTTTCTTTCTTTCTTTCTTTCTTTCTTCTTTCTTTCTTTCATTCTTTCTTTTTCTTTCTTCTTTCTTTCTGTCTTTCTTTCTTTCTTTCTTCTTTCTTTCTTTCTTCTTTCTTTCTTTTTCTTTCTGTCTTTCTTTCTTTCTTTCTTTTTCTTTCTTCTTTCTTTCTGTCTGTCTTTCTTTCTTCCTTTCTTTCTTTCTTCCTCTTCTCCTTCTTCTTCTTCCTCTCTTTATATCTCTCTAACTCTCTCTTTCGCTCTCCCTACCCCCCCCCCCCTCTTTCTCTCTCTCTCTCTCGCGCTCTTTCATTTTCTAATGTGGTAGAATTGGAATATGGTTCTTTCTTTCTTTCTTTCTTTCTTTCTTTCTTTCTTTCTTTCTTTTTTATTCTTCCTGTCTTTCTGTTTTCCTTGCTTTTTATGGGAAAGTGAGAAGAACAGTAATGGTTTTGCTGAGCGAAGTGGCACACCAAGCTGTTGTGACATACCAAATCAAAATAGCCATGATTTAAACAGTTGGAAACTAGAATCAACTTTCTATGACTCTTTATGCGATGTTCCATTTACTGCAATGTCGCGTCCACGCTACGTTGAAAATCCAGGACATTTATCAGGGATGTTGCTAGGAAATTTTGTCTTCGGCGATTTGGCCGAAACAGCCGTGAAACTTTCGGCTTTTTACAGAAAGTTTCGGCTCTCTCTTCCAAAGCAGTCTCATAAGTTTTTTTTACTAGATTCACTACGCTAACGTCCACCTCCATATATTAAATATGTTCTGTGGATGCTTATCTTTGTAATAAAACATGATTTTCAGAGTAGAATAAGAACATTCAAAAGAAATTTTATTTTCTGAAATGTTAGACACACAAAAACAATAAAAAGTTTAGACTGTCTCTTGACAGACCACAATACTGTTAACTGGGCTTAACCTTTGTATTTATCGAATCCTCACCCAAACTGCAAGCGTACAGCACAGGAATATCGCAAAAATGGACAAAACCGAGCCGATTCACCCGTGAAAACTTCGGCTCGGCGAGCCGACATGACGGACAGTTTATCGGCTTTTTTTTAATTAAATTTCGGCTAAAAGCCGAAGATCTGACCCAAACGACATCCCTGATTTATGTAAGCCGAAATAAGACCTGTATTCAACCTTGACTCTTAACCAGTGTATGAGCAGCTCTTTGAGCTTGTTTCTGCGTTGTTCTTGAATTCTAAGTTAGATGTGTTTTAACAGCCCACTTTTTTCTTCGGGAATGTGTCTCTCCATTGAGTGCTCAACATGTACCAGTTTCATGTCGCGATGTACCTATTTCTATCTGTTTCACTCGCTCGACTGTGGCCCCGCGTCACATGTTATCTCGTATCTTTTATTCTGTCTCCAAAGCCAGCTTGCTTAGTCTCTGTCTCTTGTCTCGTCCTCTACGCTGCACGCTAAATTAGCTTACCTGCACCTGTATGTCTCGTGTAGGCGTTCTTTGCACCCGTGGTTTGGAACTCTCTGCCATGTCTGATGTTTTTGTCTGTACCGTTTTTTGTGCGAGCTAGGTTTGGGTAGACGCGGCCTCGCAGGTTCTCTTCTCCTACGGCGTAGGGCTGGGCACGATGATCGCGCTGGGCAGCTACAACAAGTACCACCACAACGTCTGCAGGTAGTAAGCTTGTTCACTGAACTGGGTCATGTGTGTGTGTGTGTGTGTTTTGCTTTTGGGGCGTCGGCGTCTGTCCTCACTGCATGCATGTCTGTAACTCTGAACTGCTGGCGTGTTTTGGCTATAGGTTTGGATTGATGCAGCTTCCCAGGTTTCCTACGGCCTGGGTCTGGGCACCATGATAGCGCTGGGCTCTTACAACCGGTATCACCCTGCTTGTTGTGAACGCGTTGAGAATGCAGACGCTGTAGGCAAGCAGCCGCACACGATACAAAGGAGGACATCACCTACACAAAATTGCATCGTGGCTTCACTACGCTGTTCTACAAACACTACTGCTGAATACGTAGACATGCAGCGAAACGACGTGCTTGTGTTTTGTTCTTTGTTGTTGTTGTTGTTTTGTTTGTGTTTTAACTTGTAATGTATATTGATTTTAAATCGTTGTTGCTATTTTATGTATCGTTTGGGGTGTTTGTTTCTGTTCTGCTATCACGTTTTAATGTTTTTATTTTCTGTAGATATGTTTTAATACTTTGTTTGGTTGGTTTAAATAATGTGTGTGTGTTTCATTTTCATGTTGTTGTTTTTTTTTAACCTTATTTTAATTTCAATTTTAACATTCGTTGGTTATAATTATGTCAGTTGATTTTTTTTTCTTATTATGCGTTGAAATGAGTCTGTCCTTTCTGTGTCATGCTCTACACAGATACTTTTGCACTTCGTTTGCTGCGACATATTTATTTATGTATTTGAATTTTTTTAATGACAAAATGCAGTACCATGATTTTAAAATTTATATTTTAGGCACATTTGCTTTCTTAATTTATTGCCTTAATTGTTTTCAATTTTCCGAAAGTGTTAGTTCACGATGCGGTATACAACGATAACAACAATAGTTAGAACAGCAACGTCAGCAATAGAATGATCGATTGGTTTATCCCACTCTCCCTCACACAAGAAAGCGAGATTGAAGTCTGAAGGCCACAGGAGATGGAACACACCATATTAACCGGTTCCCTATAGATGTGTTTCATACAAATATTTCAACACACATGTTAAACATTTTGCTGTAAGCTTACTCCAGCCTTACCCACAAGAGCCTCAGTCATTGCCTATGTTCACAATACGGGGACTCACTTGAGAAACT
Source organism: Oncomelania hupensis (assembly GCA_036898135.1). Classification (NCBI taxonomy): domain Eukaryota; kingdom Metazoa; phylum Mollusca; class Gastropoda; order Littorinimorpha; family Pomatiopsidae; genus Oncomelania; species Oncomelania hupensis. The sequence goes on from CM072514.1 coordinate 20,818,618, forward strand.
CTGAAATGCTATTATTAGTTCTACTCCTTTTTTTTCTGTTACCAAATGAATATGTGTTTTGATGTTAACGTTAAGTATAAATGCTTGAGAACTGCGCTTTGGACTGATGTCATTAGGAAAAAGGGCTATATAAGTACCCTAATTATTATTATTATTATTATTATTATTATTATTATTATTATTATTATTATTATTATTATTATTATTATTATTATTGGCATTGTTATTGTTATTACTATTATTATTATTATTATTATTATTATTATTATTATTATTATTATTATTATTATTATTATTATTATTATTATTATTATTATTATTACACTGCCGATGATAAATCCATAAAACCAATCTTATGTTTTAACTGTCCAAAATTGGTAAAGCCGACACCCTTTTGGGGCCCCAAACAATGCTATCTTTTAATTATCCGAAATTATTTAAATGTTAAAGCTGAAACCTAATTGCAAAAATCAAACAAACAAATTATCTGATGGTTTTGTTGCTGTCCCAGGGATGCAGTTGTGATCTCGTGCCTCAACAGCAGCACCAGCTTCTTCGCCGGCTTCGTCATCTTCTCCATCATCGGCTACATGGCCCACGAGCAGAAACGGCCGGTGGGAGAAGTGGCGGAGAGCGGTGGGTGTGACAGACATATAACTCCGGCCCCTCCCCTCTCCCCTCAGTTCTGACAAAGTGCTTGACAAGCGCACACACACACCCACACCCCCAAACACACCCACACACAGACTGACAAAGTGAATCTAGTAAGCTATATCGTCTCTCTCTCTCCCAAAAAAAAATAGAGAGCGAGAGAGAGAGAGAGAGAGAGAGAGAGAGAGAGAGAGAGAGAGAGAGAGAGCAATGAGGTGTATAGAGGCGGTTACAATATTTTCGTTCAGAGTTAAGTTTACTAGAGTTATATTTTGAAGAGCTGCAAAAACTATATTTCACATTGAGAAACCGCAACGTAATAACTGAATCTGCAAGTAAAATGCCTCGAGAGATTGTTGAGAACTACAATTCACCGTTTTATGTTCTAAGGGCGTAGAAACTGAAGTAAACTCTACGTTCCTCCTGCTAGTAGTTTTTTTTTTTTTAATATAGACCGTACACTATTGCAAAATGCGGTTGCTGTTGCTTGAATTAATGAAAAGTTAAGCAGTATAGAACTGGCGTTGTTAAAAGTATGCTGATGGTTTCAAGACTAAGATTTTTTTTAAGGGAATTAACTCTTGCGAAAGATTAGGCTGTCTACATGCAAGAAAAATAATTTTTAGTTGCGCAACAGAATTTTGGAAGAAACTTTAAATTTTGAAAGAGAAAATATGTTCCATATTATAAATGTTTTCGAATAATTGAGTTAATTTTGGCTACATTCAACGCCTGAGCTAATGAATCTTACAACTTTAACCTTTTGCCGGCCTCTTAAATCTTTAACCTTGAACTTTGAGCCTTGGTGACTATTGTGTAACGGTGTTCCAGGTCCTGGACTGGCTTTCCTGGCCTACCCTAACGCCGTCATACAGCTGCCCGTCTCCCCACTGTGGTCCGTCCTCTTCTTCTTCATGATCCTTATGCTGGGACTCGACAGTCAGGTAAATAATAATAATAATAATAATAATAATAATAATAATAATAATAATAATAATAATAATAATAATAATTATAATGTGTAATTGTATTATATCATTGTTGTTTCATTGAATTTGAGTTATGTTCGTCGCACTTAACTTCGTTGTCTCTGACAGTTCTGCACGTGCGAGGGGTTCTTCACGGCGTTGATTGACGAATGGCCGCGCGTGCTGCGACGTCATCGAGAGGTTTTCATTGCCGTCGTCTGCTTCATATCCTACCTGGTCGGCCTGTCTTGCGTCACAGAGGTCAGTAGGAGGTCATTGTCTACCTCACATTGCATCATTTAAATACCTTTCACCCATTTTGGTTTGTTACTAGTGACCATTTTCATGTTAGAATCGATCCTCTTCCGTACCTGATTAATCAATTTGGCCACTAAATGCATTTCCAAATGGATGAACAGGGACGAGCCTTAATGAATGGCTTCTTCTTCAGCGATGTATAAGGGCGCGAAAGATAATTAGATCGCTCATCTATTTTTCGGAGAGTCGTGCACGCGAACAACGTTGAAGAAGCTGTTCACAGCTGCTCCTCGTCGTGTATGCCTTATACAGTTATTCAACGATTTAATAATAATAATGTAGTGGTGTTGGTGGTGTGGTGTCTGGAGAGAAGATGGTGTTATGTGATGGAGGCTATGGTGAAGACACACATTCTCTCTCTCTCTCTCTTCCCCAACGCCAGTCCGTGATGACCGTTGAAAAATTGTTTTATTTAGAAGACATCATAGGCTACTAAGAGCAAAGGCATTGCGAGTGGCACGACCCTTATCTACTGCGTGGTGCCCGGTGCTCTCCCCATGCCGATGTTTGTGTTTTGCTTTTATTACGGACCGTCAGCCGTAGCGGCCGTGCCGCTTAAGCATTTCCCACCCGCCCCAAAATCTAGGCTCGCTGGCTAAGTTTGTGTTAGTAACTAAACTTACTTTGACGCATAAGGCTAAAAACGCAAACGAATACTATGCAAATTATATATTGACGGAAACGCAAAAAAAAAAACTTTCTTCTGTTATAACAATGTCGGACCTATCTGCTTCAAAATAAAAATAATACGCAATTTAAGAGGGAGTTGGCTGCTGCTCCTAAGAATGTCACGACTCTAAACTCATAATAACTCTTCAATTTAATACAATTATAAATAATAATAGTAATGACAAAGAAAGAACAACGTCTTCTCTTTTCAATGATATACAATATGGCATGGTTACTATTTTGTGTTCCGACTATAGCGAACTAAACTAGAAAACATCTAACACAACAACTTACAGTTACCTTTATAGCCTTCTGACAGCTTCTCACTGTTTCCCTTTCAATGTGTAGGTCCCTATAAAACTAATATTTTATTTAAGTATCTACTATAAATTAATAGAGAATAAACTAAGACATCGGAAAATATCACACTAAGGTGTTACAGTGGAGAATCTTTGCTACACTAGCATCATACACAATTTATAATCTTATCATGTTTTGTAGGCGAGCGGGAAGGTCCGTTATAGCCGGCGAAATTCCAGAACAGCTTCAGCTGCTGCTGAGCGTACAACAGCGCGGTGTCTTTATCAACATGATATGCATCGCGCTATCCTAAACATCGCGCTCTAATTCAAAATTGCTACATAAATCACAAATAAAGTTTATATATTCTAATAGAGAATTTAACGCTGCGTCTAATGGTTATATGCTTTAAAGGATCTGAAAAATGTATATCAAGTTATTTCATACAGTTAGTTTAAACATAACAGAGAACAAAGTTAGGCCTACATATCGTATGGTCAGAAATACTCGTAGCCAGCACGGCTACATTTCACCCCGACTCTTTCAAAACTCAGCGTCCGCGCTGAGAGAACCATCGTATCTTAAGACAAACGGACATGGATTTACCATTAATCGCGTCGTACATAAGAACCGAACAACAGAAAGAGCGATTCTGAAAACGAGAAAACAATTTCTTTGAAACGCACATTTAAGTACGAATCCGACCAAAACGAAAACAAGTTATATCGCGGACCCGGCATTGCCTTTGCTAGATAGTTAGTTATGTATTTAACAGTGAACCAACATCATACAACAAAGTCCATGGTACAACATAGCCAAACAATATCACATGTCATTTAAACACACTATTCAACACGCTTACTATTCATAATCAGTCACATAGGTGACAATAAACATTTTGTTTAAAACTTTCACTCTCATAATAAGCCTATGTATGAAATATCCGTGCAGCAAAATCCTAATAAACATCGACTAGAGGGATGAATTAAGATGAGGAGAATTTGAAACGAGAATGAGATTAAAAGAAAATGGCATGTAAGAGCAACATTCAGAATTACAGAAAGAATGGGCATTAATTTCAAACAAGGCATGAACGTTGACATAATTATCTACAGCATCATTAATATACATCACATTGAATATCATAACAAAGCATATATACATAGTGCATTAAAATCAAAACAAGACATACATTATTACATAAACGTTCAAAAACGCACCAGCATGAAAACAAAAATCCTAATGCATAATATTTATTACAAACGTAATTTATTTGCTACAAATAAAACATGGTTTAACGCAAGATCACATTGATTACAATATAAACGACCTTGTGACACTCATACCGTGACATCACAAAGGTATATGTAAACTAAACAACTAGAACTTCTTTATTGAATCAACATAAACAAAATTGTACTAATTAAAGAATTTAACGAAGCAAAAATAATTCTAATAAAACAATAATAACACACATCGATATAACTCATCTAAACTAAAATGTTCTTTTCAGTCTTGGCACCAAAGTTTCTTCAGTCATTTATATATCTCTTCCTCAGATATCTCTTTAAAATCTATTTGTCCAACTGCTATTAATACTATCGCAACGACGTGGCACAACGAAGACTTAAGTTACACAGCAAACACTAATCTATGAATACGCACATCTAACACACAAGTAAAATGTCTTCTGTCTTTGCACAAAGTTTGTGAAAACGTTTGGTTCTTCTATGTCTTTTACTCAAATATATCTGCACAGCCTAGATATTTTATACTGTTCTCGATACTGTCACAATGAAACTTCATTTCCTAAACCTAAATATATATACTGGCAAAATAAAATCTTCATTTCTAATCCTAAATATATATCTAAATGTCTCCGTCTCTATGTGCAAACAATAAAACTGTATCTTGGCCTACACATTTAAAACAAATGTGGCCTACCTTTACTAGTTTGTCCGTTGTGCCAGTCGTGCAGAACGCCGAAGATCAATCAGAGTTCTTCCTCGGGCGGCCATCTGCGCTGGGGGTGCCTGCACCAAAGGCGCTGGCTCCCATGCAGAGGCTGGCCCGTTGTGGTTGACGGTGACCATGGTAGGAGGGAGAGAGTCAGGAAAACTCCCCATCCAGGTCTCAGGCTCTCCTTCGTCGCTCTCGCTGGAAAGCATGGTCTCGAGTGGGTCAGGAGGTGGGATGAGCAGATCGAAGTGTTGACCCACGGGTTGGAGATCTCTTCGGTTCACCACCCGCTCTGGCCCACCTGCTACTGGCTGGATGGTGTAGACATGCAGGCGGGGATCCCGGCGGGCGGTGACGCGATGCAGCTCAGGTCGCCAGAAGTCCTGGATTTTGTTCCAACCCATCACTCGGTTTCTGGTGTAGACGTAGTCTCCGACGGCCAGGGGATGGTCAGCGGCTCTTTGGTCGGCGAGACTAGTCCTGGTCTCGGCGGCTCTCACTAGTTGTCTGCTTGCGCCGCCTCTGGGGTCCCCTTGTGACTGGATGGGCGATACTGCCGGTCCCTTCTTCTTGGATGAGGGCAGTCTCTTTGCCGTTGCATGCTGTCTCTGGATCTTGGTTTTCCACTGCACGGGTTCGCATCTGCCTCTCTGCTCCCTTTGTTGATGTCTTCCTTGTTGTTGTCATCTTTCCTATCCTGCTCGCAGCGCCAAAATTTGTAGTGGTGTTGGTGGTGTGGTGTCTGGAGAGAAGATGGTGTTATGTGATGGAGGCTATGGTGAAGACACACATTCTCTCTCTCTCTCTCTTCCCCAACGCCAGTCCGTGATGACCGTTGAAAAATTGTTTTATTTAGAAGACATCATAGGCTACTAAGAGCAAAGGCATTGCGAGTGGCACGACCCTTATCTACTGCGTGGTGCCCGGTGCTCTCCCCATGCCGATGTTTGTGTTTTGCTTTTATTACGGACCGTCAGCCGTAGCGGCCGTGCCGCTTAAGCATTTCCCACCCGCCCCAAAATCTAGGCTCGCTGGCTAAGTTTGTGTTAGTAACTAAACTTACTTTGACGCATAAGGCTAAAAACGCAAACGAATACTATGCAAATTATATATTGACGGAAACGCAAAAAAAAAACCTTTCTTCTGTTATAACAATGTCGGACCTATCTGCTTCAAAATAAAAATAATACGCAATTTAAGAGGGAGTTGGCTGCTGCTCCTAAGAATGTCACGACTCTAAACTCATAATAACTCTTCAATTTAATACAATTATAAATAATAATAGTAATGACAAAGAAAGAACAACGTCTTCTCTTTTCAATGATATACAATATGGCATGGTTACTATTTTGTGTTCCGACTATAGCGAACTAAACTAGAAAACATCTAACACAACAACTTACAGTTACCTTTATAGCCTTCTGACAGCTTCTCACTGTTTCCCTTTCAATGTGTAGGTCCCTATAAAACTAATATTTTATTTAAGTATCTACTATAAATTAATAGAGAATAAACTAAGACATCGGAAAATATCACACTAAGGTGTTACAGTGGAGAATCTTTGCTACACTAGCATCATACACAATTTATAATCTTATCATGTTTTGTAGGCGAGCGGGAAGGTCCGTTATAGCCGGCGAAATTCCAGAACAGCTTCAGCTGCTGCTGAGCGTACAACAGCGCGGTGTCTTTATCAACATGATATGCATCGCGCTATCCTAAACATCGCGCTCTAATTCAAAATTGCTACATAAATCACAAATAAAGTTTATATATTCTAATAGAGAATTTAACGCTGCGTCTAATGGTTATATGCTTTAAAGGATCTGAAAAATGTATATCAAGTTATTTCATACAGTTAGTTTAAACATAACAGAGAACAAAGTTAGGCCTACATATCGTATGGTCAGAAATACTCGTAGCCAGCACGGCTACAATAATAATAGTAATAATAATAATAATAATCATAATAATAGTAGTAGTAATAATAATAATAATAATAATAATAATAATAATAATAATAATAATAATAATAATAATAATAACAATAATTATAATTTAAAAAAACAAAACTGCATGCTTGTATTCGTGCTTTTCACCCAAATTACCAATGAGGCTCAAAGCGCGGCGATTTGTATCAACATACACGCTGACATATTTCATACACTCACATACACAACCAACAGAAATACATCTATCGCTCAAACACGTGGTGTAAAGGCATGAAGACTGTTGGAAGACAGAAAAGAAATCAAAAAGTTACACTTAAAATATTAGATTGACTGCATCCAATACCATTAAAGAAGGGAGGGAGGAAACCAGAGTACCCGGAGAAAACCCTCGATGACCTCACTGGTTTGCACATGATTTACCCATTTTTGCATAATGATTGATGTACTATTTCTATTGCAGGGCGGGATGTATGCTTACCAGATCTTCGACAATTACTCTGCCAGTGGTATCGGCCTTCTCACCCTCATCTTCTTTGAGTGTATCGCCATTGGCTGGTCGTATGGTAAGCCTTCTTCTATTTGTGAGTAAACCAGGCCGCTGTAAGTGTTTGGTGTCAGGGGTAGAGGATATTCTGTTTTATAAACCTAAAACGAAAAACCTTCTGAGCAAGTGTTTTTATGGATTCTTTCTCTTCTCTTTGGTAGCTGCTATTTTTAGCTCCAGATTGTTGGGTGGCTAGCCAACGGATTTTAGCTATTAATAGCCACATAAAACTACGGAATGTATTCATTTAAAAAATAACTATACTTTCAAAAGAGCTACTTTTTGTTGAAAGCTTATTGTTTCCGTGGGCAACACTCACTATGAATGTTAAAAGGATATGTGGAGGAAGCGTGGTCAAAATGGATCCCTTGAACTAAGGACGCTAAACCTAATGGCTCTTGGTTGTTGACTTACAATGTAGGCTGCCGCGTAACTGGCTGATCGTGTTTCTAGGTCCTTGCTGCTGTTTGTTGGTTGAAATTAAGGCAGTGGTGTGTTTTGAACTTTAAGCAGCACATCCTGCCTCTAATGGGAGTCGCCTGAATTTGTAAAGCAAGCTCACCTCGTTGTATGTAGGATGACCGATTCTCTATTGCACCTTGTTCACCTGCATTAGACGAACTGTTAAAGGACCAGAGTACCCAGGATTTGTATTTCTTTGTGTGTGACAATGAGTGTGATGGGGAAAAACATGATTATAGTGGGTACGCGTATCTCAAAACCACTAAGCCTTGTTGCTCCCTGCTCTGTCCGCTGTATGTCAGCAATGTTTTTAGTTGACATTGGCGCGGGACTGGCTGGCTCAGCTGTGGTTAACAGTGTGTAGGCCAGACGCTGTCACCCAGTCCGGATATTCTTAGCTCACTCGGAGGGGGTGGTGAAGGAGGGAGGGAGGGGGTCCCTTGTCGCTATTTATAGACATATTTATATTAACAAATAAAATTATCGATTTATTTCTAAACCGTTGTTTTGACAGAAATTATTTGGGGCTTTGTCTTACTTTTTTTTTTTTCGTTGGGCCACACTCATTGTAAATTTGATGGAAAAAAAAAATTTGACACTGAAATGGGTGATCATGTGGCCCTTTAATCCGTAGTTTGATTGGTTGACTTATTCTACAGTCAGCTTTTCGACTGTTTCGCACTCAAAAGACTTTATTTTCTAATGAAAATGATTCACTAACCAAAGCATCCTGAATGTACATTTGTTTGTTGAACTTTTAAATTCATGTTAGGCTATTTTCTCAACAGGAGTGGACCGGTTTTACGAAAATTTGAAGGACATGTTCGGGTTTTATCCGTCTCCACTGTGGAAGATTTGCTGGACGGTGACAACACCGATGATTACGGGAGTAAGTCTTCGTCGTCGTCAACAGCATCATCATCATCATCATCATCATCATCATCATCATCATCATCATCATCACCATCCTCATCATCCTCATCATCATCATCATCATCATCATCATCATCATCACCATCCTCATCATCATCTTCATCATCATCATCATCATTATCTTCATCTTCATCTTCTTCATCATCATCATCATCATCATCATCATCATCATCATCATCATCATCATCGTCATCTTTAAGATCTTCATTATGATTATCCTTTCGGCAGCTTTGTCTCATCATCATCAATGTCGTGGTAGTCGTTTTCACATCATTCTCGCCGTCTACATCGCCAGCATCATTATCATCATCGTCATCGCCATCATCACCAGAATCAGCATTTGCAGCTTCGCCATCGTATATGTCGTTTAGAATGGCGACATTTACCACGGCAATAAATAACAATTTAATTAACAAGATGGCAAGACATTGAAACGTATTACCAGACACTCATATATACATAGCTGAAAAAAACCATGAACTTTTTTTTATAGCGCTAATTTTCGTGAGCCTGTTCTGAATAGCTTTTATCGTACAGAAGCAACATGAATGCGTGAAACGTTCTACCACTCCTTGAACTATTTGCAAGGCAAAATTTCTCGAAATAGGTTCAGCCAATGTTAAGATACAGCGCAAACGGTAGTGTTTTCTTTTTAAATGATGAACCTCAGCGACCTTGACCTTTGAGAAATTGTCAATATGAATTACGTTAAATTCTGAGCAGCGGCTAAAGTATGTGCTTCGAAGAATGATACTAATTGGTCCAAAGGGTCTTTCCGAAATTTATCCTTTCGATGGAAACACATAAATCAATAAACCAAATAGAATCAGGAGAAATAGCGTACTATAGTTTTCTTTTGTTGTTTGTGCGTATAATTATTGTAGTTTAGTGTCGGGAGCAACATTAACGTCCTCGAGAACGTGTCCGTTTTCGCAGGGAGTGGTGTTATTCAACATTCTGACCTACATCCCCGTCAAGTACGTGGATTACGATTTCCCTACTTGGGCCCACGTCATCGGCATCTTCATGGCGTTGTCGTCCATCGGCTGTATCCCCATCTACGCCGTCTACAAGTTCCTCATCACCAAAGGACCCATGAAGAAGGTAGGCTCACCTTTGTCACAAGGGCCTTAACCGAGTAAAGTGGGATCCTTGATAGCACAGCGGTAATGTGTCCTCCATAGCACAGCGGTAGTGGGTCTTCCATAGCAGTCTGCATTGTTATGGGAGGATTCATTAAACTTGGTCAATGCCCCTCTGCCTTTGTTCATACGTTTGCTGACGACGTGTCAAGAAATGTATTAAGACTAATTGTTCTGAGTCTGGATGTGGATTCCCCGTCTTGCTGTTGGTCGACGGGTTGGCCTGCGAGGAACCAGTAATGATTATAATACTGTTGTTCTGATATAGCGCTTTTTCTTGCTCAAAGAGCAGCTCATGGCTGCTTCCGGACAGGATCTAACTCAAGCCGCCCTAGGCGCAAACTTTGTTGCTTGATGCGCACCGTAATAAGACGGAGCGATCCTTCTAAATACCCACAGGCGTTGTATCTGGATACGCGAGCGCTAATGCCTATGGCGCGTCTCCCTTCTCTTGTATCAAGTATTTATGTATATACCCAGAAGGGCTACAGAAGACTTCTTGGCATTTCCTATACCTAGCACATCACCAACGACGAAGTCCGAAAGACCATCACACGACGTACAGCCTCAGCGTCCTTTGCATGGCACGCCTTTATTGTAAAGGGACCGGCTGGTGGAAATGCCTTGATTATTACCGTTAGAGTTGTTTCAGCAGTGGTGAAGAAACAGAAACTCCGATGGTATGGCCAAGTCACCAGAGCATCAGGCCTTGCAAAGATCATCTTGCAAGGCACGGTGCGAGGAGGCAGAAGAAGAGGGAGACAGAAAAAGAGGTGGGAGGACAACATTCGAGAATGGACTGGCTTGACACTGAGCGAAGCCACCAGGGTTGCTGAGGACAGAAAGATGGAGTACGCTGGTTAAACGATCATCATTCTGTGGTGCCCCAACGACTTTCGAGTTAAGGAATAGGATAGGATAGGACACAGAGACGCTTCATAGGCACAGTCGCTCGGATGTCCACGGGCGCTCGCGGGTCCAGATGCAAGCGCCTATGTAAATCACTTAGGTGATATAGGCAATACATGAGTAGCACGCGTTTGCTGGGTGTGTTAATGTATCTGGCGATCACTCGCTTTTCGGATATGAGCGTTGGGATCTTTATCGTCCATGCGATTGATTGTAAACTTATGCGCCTGTTTTGACTATTCCTCGGTTTATTCGCTCGACCGAAGGGTAGCATCACATTATGTCACATCACAGCACATCATCTCACTTCACGTCACGTCACGTCACGTCACGTCTCGTCTCGTCTCATCACATCACATCACATCACATCACATCACATCACATCACATCACATCACATCACATCACATCACATCAACCTTACCTTTTTTTTTAATGAAGAGACTGAAGGAGCTGTTCAGACCAGACCTGCATCTAGTGCGAGGAGATGCCCCTCCCCCTTACAGCAGCATACCAAGGACAACTTCCGCCGGTGTCGTCCCTCTATGATCCCCTCCTTCAAAACATTCTTCTTCACCGGGCGGTCCTTCCTTTGGGTGAAGCACGTGAGTGTTAGGAAGAAAATGAGCGTTGAGTTGACAGACAGGACTAGAAGGCCAATGTATATTAGACCTATATAGCTTGCGCTGTACATGTACACATTATAGTTCGCAGTTCTGTTGTTGACGCAGTGTTGGTGAAGATGGTACACGCGTTCACGATGATGTATAATAAAGTTGGAAATGTTATGAACTGAAGGTGCACCGGCTGTCGCATTTGTCTTGGATTTGTTATCTTTGCGTGTTCTGTGTTGAACGTTGCGGAGTTGCAGTGTCAGATATATATTTTCTTAGACTGGGTTTAACCTTATTGTTTTGAATGTTAACATTGAAATGTTAGTAATGCTATTGCTATTTAAAAAAAACAACAAAAAACACTTATACAATAGTACTGAATTATGATTGTTATGTTTATGTTTTTGTATCCTCCGCAGCCCAAAAAGGGACAAGCAAAGGGACTAAATTTTAATCTTGAATATTGAATCTTAGTAAACTAAGCACACGCACGCACAGGTCTTGATGTGGCCTAGATATGAGAACTTCTTAGAATTTTTACTTTGGATATAATTATTTGCAAAACCAACTGAAGAGGAAGAAGAAGAAGAAGAAGCAGAAGAAGAAGAAGAAGAAGAAGAAGAAGAAGAAGAAGAAGAAGAAGAAGAAAATAATTATTTGCAAAACCAACTGAAGAGGAAGAAGAAGAAGGAGGATGAGGAGAGAGGAAGAAGAAGAAGAAAATAATTATTTGCAAAACCAACTGAAGAGGAAGAAGAAGAAGGAGGAGGAGGAGAGGAAGAAGAAGAAGAAGAAGAAGAAGAAGAAGAAGAAGAGGAAGAGGAAGAGGAAGAAGAAGAAGAAGAAGAAGAAGAAGAAGAAGAAGAAGAAGAAGAAGAAGAAGAAGAAGAAGGAGGAGATGGAGAGGAAGAAGAGGAAGAAGAAGAAGAAAATAATTATTTGCAAAACCAACTGAAGAGGAAGAAGAAGGAGGAGGAGGAGAGGAAGAAGAAGAAGAAGAAGAAGAAGAAGAAGAAGAAGAAGAAGAAGAAGAAGAAGAAGAAGAAGAAAGAAAGAAAGAAAGAAAAAATAATTATTTGCAAAACCAACTGAAGAGGAAGAAGAAGAAGTTTCTGTTCTGTTCTGTTTGTTTATTGTCTTTTCCAGCAAGCTGATAAGACATTTAAAAAAAATAATAAAATAAAATAAAAAAAAATTGTTAGATTAGATTACCAACAGGAGAGTCCAGCAATACTTTGGACAGTTTGATTCCGAGTTGAAAATCTACATCACTGAAACTGACCTTCCCTTGCAATTCATATGGCAGTAAGGGCTTAATTTGATCACATTCAAATAAAACATGCTGTAATGAGATGGATGCATCACAAACACATTTTACATCTTTACAGTGCTTAGTTTTAATGGCATTGAGCAAAATTCTGTTAGTCATCGTAAGCACAGCTCTTGAGTAACCATTTAATGGATTGTCTTGTTTCTTAAAGTCAAGAGTACTTTTCATTATACTTTCAATTTCAGTTTGAATTTCTTTTGAAGATTTCATAACTTCAATGTATCGAGAATTTAATTGTAAAGCACCTTGTTTAGCCCCTTTATCTGCTAATTCATTATAGAAAAAACCACAATGTGATGGTAACCAGCAGAAAGAGATGTTTGTGCCATTAATGATTAAGCTGTGAATAATAAGAAGAAGAAGGAGGAGGAGGAGAGGAAGAAGAAGAAGAAGAAGAAGAAGAAGAAGAAGAAGAAGAAGGAGAGGAAGAAGAAGAAGAAGAAGAAGAAGAAGAAGAAGAAGAAGAAGAAGAAGAAGAAGAAGAAGAAGAAGAAGAAGAACTGACATAATGCTGGAATGTGTTTACACTTGCATGACTTCAGCGTATAATAAAGATAATTTGATAAAATATAATGCGAAGAAGATTTGATCATCGTTGTTATATTGTACGCTTTGCAATTAGAATCCCCCAAAATACAATTACTAGGCTATAATAATCTTCAAACCATCAATCATCAGCTGAATTTAATTGAATCGAATTGTTAAATTGTATAGAATTGAATCACACGAGCTGGAAAATATTTGTGAGTTGATAATTTGCAGAGAGTCTCGATGTGTTATTCTACGGATTCTGTAGCATTTAAGGGATTAACGTTAGTTGGATAGACTTTTGATAGAAGAAATATGGTCTATACTCGTATATGATATGTGTAACGTAGACTTTAAAACAAGATGTTGAACGGAACAGAATTGGTAAGTATTATTATTATTATAGACATCGATTAAAGAAAAAAATGGTCTAAACTCTTACATTATTTGTGTAACATAGGCCTTGAAAACAAGATGTTTGAACTGAACGAAATCGAAATGCAAAGGAAGCTGAAGTACAAGGCATTTGGGCTGCGGACGAAAGCGTGTATACAATTATCATTGTTGTTTTGTTGTACAGCATGTTATGTTTTCCTCTAAATATTTTATAGACTGATTAGCTGTGTGTGTGTTTTTGTTTATATCCACACTCGTTTTCATGGCATTTTATATCCTTCTAAGATTTTCTTTCTCTATAATTATTATGTTTCATAAAGAGAAAAAGGATTCATGTATTTATATAGAATAGACTGTAGTTCTAAACGAATTCCATGGGTTATGCTTTTTTAATGTTAAATTAAAAGAAGCGTGTTTTTTTAGTGATATAATTATGTGACATAGTTTCTGAAGAGGTTTTCTGATGTATTTGTGTTTTTTGAAATGAGATTTCACGTGCTCTTTGTTTCGTGAAGGACTTACATTGTTTTGCGATTCTTAAGTAGATTGTTTCGCTTTTCCACACAAAAAAAGAAGAAAATGGTCGTCTTTTAAGCGTCTTCTAGACATTTTATAAGTATTTGCGCAATTTTGATCTCGAACTAAGACGCACATGAAGCACCCAATAGCTATTTTAGGCTTCCATTGTGTTTTCTACCAAATTTACGAAATAGCCATTTAGCAATGGAAACGAGTGACACAGGTTCTGACATTTAATTGGCAACAAATAGTATTAGTGAGGCGAGAAGGTGTAATAAGGGAAGTAAGATTTTGTAGGGATTGTTCGTAATTATGGTTCTGTTGGGGATGAATTTCACTTTACTTTTGAGTGTCCAAATGCAAAGCACGCATCAAACTCGTCAATTGCTTTAACTTAAGGAACTCTGTATCGTGTAATTTAAAGGCAATGTTTAGCATACGTTACTAGTGTTGGGAAATAAACAAGTGTTAACTAAAATTAAGTAAATTTTTATACAACTAGGAAAGGGCGCGTGCTAATAATATTAACACTATTGGTCAAAAGCTATTGTTTTGAATGTTAAAGTTGGAATGCTTGTAATGTTATAGTTTTTTTTTAATTTCATTATGATTATTATACTTATGCTTTTGTATCCCCCACACCTCAAAAGGGGCAAACAATGGGATTAAATCTGGAACCTTGAATCAAAGAAGATGAGTGCACTTACCACAAAACATATAATCGGATAAAAATGGTTGACGAGTTATGCGAGTAACAAAGTAGAACTTACTGATTATCTCCCCCTCAACACGTGCTAGTATTTTTCAAGGATTTTCTATGGGATTTCAGATGTTATAGGTTTTTATAATTATTATTTTCTTTGTATGCTTGTTACCTTTACTATTGTATGTGATATCACGCCCTTTTTATTTTCCATTTCGAGTTAAGACTTGTATATAATTATAAGTTTGTATTTCTTGACATGAATTGTTGGTTGATATTATTATTTTTTTCTTTCTTTCTTTTTTATTTTTATTTAATTTTTTTAATTATTGTTTGTGTACATAATCTGTTCTCTTCTATTACCTTCGCAAAGACTATTTTGTTCTGGATTATTGTTGTTGTTGTTGTTATAACTGTTTATAACTGAATTCTCTTGTAAATATGTTTTGTGTTTTCCACTTGTTGTTGTTGTTATTGTAAAGGAATGTACATAACTGAATTCACTTGTGAATATGTTTTTGTGTTTTCTTCTATTCGTAATTTTAGTGGTTTTGTTCATTTGGTACATACAGTGTTATCATCAGTCAGTCAGGCCAGAGTTGGTAAGTTGTGTTAGGTTCCGGAATGTGTGGTCCGGCTAGAAATATGTTAATGCATTAATATTATTACGTTTCCAAAACCAATAACATTGTCCGTAATAGTGTGCTGTTGTTTATGTCTCGCACAAGATTTCTACTGCAGGAAGTGCAATCATTTTTAGTGTATAATAAAGTGCGAGAAAGAGAACAACTGGTGTTTAAATGCCACCAGATAGGTCACAACCTTTAATAAGACTTAGGACAGAGCAACTGTAGTGTAACGATGAAGTCATTGTGCAGCAACACAGCACCGTTCAAACACCGTGCCGCTTCTCTTACTACTGTGCACTACGGTTTTGAAAATATGTCTCAGTTGTATTTGTTAGCCATCATGACCAGATAGCTGTTTCTACTGTGGGAGCGCCTTCAGTTGTCACGGGGTTGGTGAGACACAGAAAACCTGGCTCATGTGCCACCCCAAGGCTATTTTGACCGCCTCTGAAACGGCGAAGACAGTTCACCTGCCAGAATTTGCTCTAGGGTGCTGCTTACAAGGCAGGGGATGAAGAATAACCAAGCTGGACCTGGAAGAAGATTGGCAGTGACGAATTGTTGTGTTGAGGCTTGGCCACGTTTTTAGTGTATATACAAATAGGTCTAACTTTGTATTTTGTTTTGATTATTTTTTTCTCACAATTTGTGTAGTGCAAAAATTACAAGTAACGGTCAGATACGTCAAAAAATAAATGTGCGTCTGTTTTGCTTTGATAATGTTTCATACTTTTGTAGTAATATTTCCTATTGCAGAATGTTCCAAGCAGTGTATCATAGTATTACTGTGTACAGTTGGTGTGTAGAATAAAATGTTTCAGCATGACGCGAGAGACAGTCTTTAATGATATATTATTACATTTGTATACAGTTTCAGTATTTAATTTATGTTCATGTACCATTTCATCGGCGTTTCATGGTATTGAGTATGACGCAATAACTAGTATTATTATTACATTACTGTACCGCTAAAACATTTAAATGTTGACGTGCTGTGTCAGTTGTTTGTTTATATACTATGTACACTTAATTGGTTCTGTATTCCTACAGTAATGTTGACACGTTGCTTGTTTGGTTGTTTTTTCTACACATCCTACTAGCAGGGCTACCAATGTTACATTAATATTACTGAAGATAATTGAATGTTCATGTACTATTTCAATGGCGTTTCAGTTGTATCTTGGTTTAAACCTGTATTTAATTGTTTCAGTATTTCTACGGTAGTGCTGACACATTTGTGTTGTGCTGCACAGCAAATGCTTTATAATATAATATAGTATTAATGTTTACATTATTATTGTTACTGTATTTAGTTTATGTTCACGTAACATTTCACTGTTTTAAATTGTGTTCTGGTTTGTATTAAAATGAAATTCTTTCTGTATTTTTACAGTAATGTTGCCACTTTTTAGAATTAATAGTAGGCCTACAAATGTTTGTTATTATTACAATATGTAATTTATATTCATGCAAAATTTCATTGCCCTTTCAGGTGTAGTTCTTTGTGTATTTATTTTTTTCGTGGGGAAGGGGTTATATATAATTTGTTATAAATTGTTTCTGTATTCTTCCAAAAATATGAACACATTTTCATTTCTGTCTACACATCTTAATAGTATTAATAGTAAGTTTATTAATGTTGCATTATTATACCGTTACAGTAATGAATTGTTCATGTACCGTTTCACTGGCGTTTCAGTTGTGTTTTGGTTTATAAGTGTTTCTGTATTCTTACAGTAGTGTTAAAGCTGATTGTTTTCTTTTGCACATTGATATCTTGGGTGAATATATTCAATGGCAAATGATTGAATTTGGCGCGATACGTACCTATTAATAAACCACTATTGTTTTCACAGATATACAACATTGAAAATAGACAGTCAATGTGTTAAAATATAGCCATTAGTGGTTAATATAATTGACATTTAAATCTTGAATCACACCATTTTCGTCTCAGATTGAACACCATTTTATTTTTTTTTAACAACTCGACTTTTGGTTGGGATGAAAACTCGTTCTCTAAATAGCTAGGCGCCTCATATGCTTGATCAGAATAATTATCTAGTAATAATTATTATTTAACTGTGATTTATTTAGCACACAATTGCTTAACCCTTTACCAGTTTGTACAATGGATTTCTGATTTATATTATTGCAAGTACGGAAGGCAAGCCAAAGGCAAATTTCTGTTGCTATTGTTGTTGTTGTTGTTTGATTGGAGAATAAATCTGTATTGTGTACTGTATAATTATGTTAGTTATAAAGCGCAATACTAATGTTATTTATTTGTTTATTTAGTTTGGTCCTGATTTGGCTCGGAAGAGTCCGTTGGACCTAAAGGAATAACCATGTAATTTATTTATTTTATGTTGCATTTTATTACTCATAAAGACTGTTGAGTAATAGGGAAGGGAGACAAGCGAAAACGCTTAAGGTGTCTGAGAATTGTTAAGGGATAATTTCAATTTGTTTTTAAAAAATTTAATAATAATAATAATAATAATAATAATAATAATAATAATAATAATAATAATAATTTTAAAACTATTATCTTGTTTCTTTGTTGTTTTAAACTTTTATTTATGGAATCGCTTGTAAGTAGTCAGTCTTGAAAATTGAAACACATATTTGTAGATTGTACATCTTGTTATAGGTTTAACAAAACGCATTTTAGCTGACAAGCGTAGTGTAAATATATTTTTGTACGAAGATGTGTATCAATGTTGTCTAGTCTTGTGCTTTTGAATAGTTAACATTGTACATAGTTATTCCCTATCAAGTTTGGTTTCGGCGTTGTCTTGTGGTTTCTATCAGCTTTCTCGTTGTGTATTATTAAAACAGGTTTTCTTAACATTCGCACGTGCGTGTTTGTGTTATGTGTGTGTGTGCTTGTGCCATTTGTGTGTGTGTGAGAGAGAGAGAGAGAGAGAGAGAGAGAGAGAGAGGAGTGGCAGGCTCAAGAAACTAAATGTATTTGCACAATAGGCCTAAGCCTCAGGCTTTGGTACAGTCTATACGTATGCCACAGGCGCCCGATACTGTTTGTGTCCAAAGGTTTGTGCAGGTGTCTTTCTCAAAGGGAAGGGAATGGAGTCTATCGATAACATCGTGGATATAATTCTTAGTAGATGCTACCCTACGTGGACTAAAGGAATAATACCAAAGGCCCATCTTCCCCCTTCTCTGACGCCAATGGTTTGCATTTGTGGATGTGTTGGTCCTGATTTGGCTCGGAAGAGTCCGCTGGACCTAAAGCAATAACCATGTAATGTAATGAAATGTAATGTGGATGTGTGCCATATATACAGTACAGGTGGCCATTTCCCTGTGTTCTCTGCTAGCTATCGGAGTATCGTTTGGGCTTGCTGAACATCAAGGGGCTGATTTTCCAAAGCATATACCAGACGCCTGAATGAAGTACTCCTGAAAAGAAGAACATCTTCATATGACGGCCTACTAGCGCCAAAACCGAGAGTTACCATTATCACGAGATAATTGAAATTATCACGTGTTCTGTGTAATTTACAGAGATACCGGTAATCCGCAGTGTTCAATAATAATTAACAGTATTTGCCATGCTTCCCTAGCGCCAAAACCTGATAATTACTAATATCATGAGATAATTACAATTATCAAAAGATAATTACAATTATCAAGCGATAATTACAAGTATCACTGAAAATTATAAATATCAAGATGAGCATGCGCGGCCCGATGCGCATGCGCGGCAGCGGCACTGTTCCCAGCACGCCTGGGGTTTTGGCCCTAGTAAAGTGTGGCCAAAACTGAAAATTAGTGATTAACACTGTGAATTACCGGCCCACACCGACTCAACCAAAGCTTTTAGGTTTTGAGGTTAGTTCAGCCAGGCTAGCTATAAATAGCTTCGCCGATAGCTTCGCCAGTGCTTCTTTCCTTTCCTTTCACTGGAAAGGAGGGTGTAGGCAAGCTATAAATAGCCCGCAGCCAGCAAAATGTGGGGGAACCTAAGAGTGCTGCTCACATAGGCATTGTGCTGGTGTATACCGGTATTTCTGTGAATTACACAGAACACGTGTTAATTTCAATTATCACTGATACATGTAAGTTTTGCAGGTTTTGACGCTAGTAAGTCGCCTTACCAAAATTAGGCATGATCACGTGAACATTATAATTATCAAGTGATAATTTTAATTATTATGTGATAATTACAATTTTCAGTTTTGGCGCATTTCCAAGCGGATTGATAGAGCCAAAACTGAAAATTAAACATAATCACACGAACATATTTTGTAATTTTCAATGATAATTGTAATTATCTCTTGATAATTGTAATTATCCCATTATATTTGTAATTATCACATGATAATTGTAATTATCAGGTTTTGGCGCTAGAAATGGGAATGAACCTAACCTTTTTTGTTAGACAATTCATAAATAAATTGCCCAAAATAGTTCTAAAATCTAGGCTTACAGCATTGCTCTATAGAGCTGCGTGTCGATATCTGTATTATGTTATTATAACTTAAGAATGTAGAGAAGACAGCTCTTTACAGTGATGCATTCGTAATCAAATCCGAGCGCCTGTGGGATAAATGCATTGACGCATATTCCACCGGCGTTTTTGAAAAAGTTGAGATTAAAACAAAAGACCCGCGTGTTTACAAAATCACAGACTCCAATGGCCTTGACACTTAAGATAGAACAAATGAGATTATATGCTGGT
Organism: Oncomelania hupensis; assembly: GCA_036898135.1. Lineage (NCBI taxonomy): Eukaryota > Metazoa > Mollusca > Gastropoda > Littorinimorpha > Pomatiopsidae > Oncomelania > Oncomelania hupensis. The sequence goes on from CM072514.1 coordinate 20,838,848, forward strand.
CACAAACTCTGGTAATGTTCCCATGAAATGTAAACAAAATCGATTCTGTGGTTATTGAGATGTTGCATGCAAAAGGAACGACAGACAGATAGACAGACGCGTTCTGATTTTAGACTATTTCAAACTCTTTCCAGAGAAGTCTGAAAATTATGTTTTTTATTTTTATAATCCATACAACACAAAGATAAATTGAAATAGTACAATAATACTTTAATAATAACATGACTCGAATAACAATGAAGAAAGTGGTGACAGAAGAATACATACAACTTCATTTAACAAAGACAGAAGGAATTTTAAAAAAAAACTTTTCAATTGAATTAAGACACTAAGCGACAAAAATGACAACAAACAATGTCACAGCACATTAATCCTATCTTAAAAATATCACAGTTGCATTTGATGAGGCTGATTTTAATCTTCAGCAGATTTGTTTCAGTAACACCTTAAGTCGCCCTAGAAGTGTAGCTTTAGCAAAGGAATACTTCTTATAGCGTGCTGAGTCTACAAAGCTCACAAATGCCATTTTAGTAATACAATGTTCTTAAGGTGAGACCGAGGTCAAATTTAAAAAAAAATAAACACCATTACGCTACACATCATCGTCAAAAAAAGAGAAGCTCATAAAATCACATTACTGAAGTGAATGCTCTCAAATAGGCGTGTACGCAGCTTTAAAAAAAATCCGTCCACTTTATAACGGTACTTTGCGAGTTGCCTACAATATGCAGTCATACGCGTTCAACCGCTACAGCGGGACGGCGAAGCAAGTCGCATTGAAGTAGCCACAGGACAGCCCTTGGTATTTGAATTGCATTCAATTAACATACCTGCGGGTTTTCGGCACCTGTATAATTATGCATTCGAAGGGTGATTTATTAATTCACTTAACCACCGCTTATATCGCAGACGACTTTCTTTTAAAAAAAATTAGTCGGATACGACGTTTAGATTTAATTTTCGCAATTATTAGACACACACAATTGTTTGAATAGATTATAATATTCGCAAATAGTCATCATTTAGAGTAAATTAGACATTGTATACATTCTTTTTTTTTTTTGGTATTTATTTTATTTAGGTTTTTTGTTTTTTGGTGCGTGGGGGTGGGGAGGAGGAGGGGGGGAGAAGGAGGGCGTTTTTTTGCGCACATTTTGGTATTGACCTCAGACGCACTTTAGCACTAACCAATATAACTGGGCAATTATTAAAAAAATAGTCAATGATTCAAACGTGTGCCTTGGATCATCATTAATATTGAATAAAAATAAATAGATAGGCCTACTACTTCTTTTTACAACACTCCGAGGATTTAAAACCTAAATTGAAAAAAAAAAAAACTTTAATAGCAAAGTAGCCCTGGTAAAAAAAAAAAAAAAAAAAAAAAAAAAAAAAAAAGAGAGAAAAATGTTAAAATAAAATTTGACTTATAATTTTATATATCGTCATACTTAACAGTATGCACATTTGTTTAATTATGATGTCATATACTAAGTCTTGTATAAATACACATTTGGTACATCCATTATATGGAGATTTCTATATTTATTTTATCCATCAGTAACACTTTGTTGTATTCTTGTGCTTTTAGTTATGATTGGAACAACCTAAAAGTTGTTTGTTTGTTTGTATGTTTATTTTAATTGTTTTTTTTTTAAATTTCCAAACTTATCTGGGAATACTTTAAAATAGTCGGAAGAGAATCGGAAAGAGCTAAATGTCGGGTCTGTCGGTCGGTGCGTTGGAAGCCATACTTCAAAAACCACCGAACGGATTTTTTACCAAATTTCATAGGAATACTTATTTACCTAGGTTAGTCGCCTACCTCCCGAGCCATCAGACTTGCTTTAACCACAAGTATATCAACTAACAAGTTAGTATCTCCCTTCTATGTCTCTGTCGACGTGCGCGTACAACCGGTTGCTTCCCTTTACATGCACTCCGCTCCATAGAGCGTCGACGGCCTAAAATAATTTTTTTAGAAACTTCAAAACCCAGGGGAATCCTTTTCTGAAATGACGTCGGCAGGACTCTTCGCGATTGGTGCATGGCACACGAGACACACGCAAAATGGCGTCACAAGAAGATTGGTTAGATCTGAATTCGTCTAATTTGACCTCGCATGCTTCTGTATAACAATGCAATTTGAATTTGCTTTCAAAAATCAAAAGAGAGCGAGACCACAACAAAGTACAACGAGCCAAGGCGACGCAAACACTCAAGGCAGACAGAACAAAAAGCACACAAACTACAAAAGGTAAGTACCCGTGACCATACACAATAAAGTAGGCCTAACCACCATTCGGTCCTGATTTGGCTCGGAAGAGTCCGCTGGACTTAAAGCAATAATAATGTAATGTACTGTAATGTAACCACCATTGCAAAATAAGTTTGATCATCACCGTGATTTGAATTTTTCCACCCCACCTTCCAATCGGTACGGAATCGAACATATGCTCAAATCATCATATCTTTGACAGAACTTGCATGTGCATTATACAGTGTGATTCAAGCGATAAATGAACCATCACATCGCACGATCTGAGCAGCTGAATCAATGACAATGGTGAACAATCGTTCACTGAGACTACCGATCGCCTGCACTGAGCTCACATACATGTGTGCATGTTTCTATAAATCCATGGTGTTCTCCTTCGATAATTGAGCAAAGCCTTTGTTCACTACCAGAAATATGCAGTTTCTCTCCCAACTTTCGTTAATTTCAGCCAGCACATCTTCGCGAGAAATGGCGACCATGACTGCAACCGTAGCTAGTTATCAGTTACTTCCCTTGAACAGATTTCCCAGAATTCTTTATTCTATTTTTAGGTTTGGGATACCCCCGTCTCAGCTTGTGGCTAAAACCAAGGGCAACGGGACCACCGCACGTCGACTGGGGGCAATACGAGATACTAACTTGTTAGTTGATATACTTGTGCTTTAACGCAATGGGCAAGTTCACTGGAGTGCTAAACACGTTTTGCTCGATATCTCAAAAACGGCTGCAGCGATTTTGTTGAGTTTTGGTGTACAGATACTTCAAATCTTGAGCTATCCCTTAGGCCGTCAGACGATCGGTCCGTTGCTCTGAATGGCACAATTTTGTTCAAAACACACTTTTTGAATATCTCAAGTATAAAAGAACCGGAATTCATCTTTTTTTTTTTACTCTGCTGATACTTTTATTACTAAAAAGCATGTTAGATCATTTGGTATTTGCACTTTCTCAAAGGTCAAGGTCATTGCGCGCGCTTCACCGTAATAATTAGCTTCGCAAAGACAAAGCCGGGTCAAGTCACACAACACCGCCTAGAAAGTTATCACTTTTGAAAATACATAGATGTTTTGGGCTGCGTGTGTCTGGAAATGCATTTGGATGGTTTGCCATCTTGCTACCATCTTGGTTTTGTTTTTTTATCCTCATCATGCATCATAACAACGCAGGATTTTTGGGATAGGTGATTCCGTTGTTGAACATATCATTTTTTTGGTTGGGGGTAGGTGGAACTTCAATGTAATTAATTAATTTCATTTTATTTACCTCACTCTGTTTATAATTTAATACGTTGTCTTATATCATAGATGAGAATAGACGTTAGACTGAATAATTGACTAAACACGATGGCAAGAAAAGTAATATAGACTAAAAGTTAAAAGCTAAAAATAAAATATGTGTGTGTCATCCAGTCCATTGTGTGCATATTTCTGTTGACGTTTGTTGTCGATGTTGTTGTTGATGTCGTTGTTGATGTTTGTTGTTGATGTTGGTGTTGCTGTTGATGTTTGTTGTTGATGTAGTTGTTGATGTTGTTTCTGGTTTTTGTTGGCCATAATCATCTTCTATATCTATTATGTCCTAACGTCGAAAAAAAATGTCACGATAAGGTTATTTTTGTGTCCTTTTTCAAGCACTTGATTTTATATATTGCAAGTTTTAACTGAAAAATAACTTATCGCACTTAGAAATGTGGATGGAAAAGAACAAAGTGTCTGTATATGTTATTTCAATAAAAACATCAAATCAAAGAGTAAAGTTCACATCTTGCAGATACTATTTTAAATAAATAAACGAACAAACAAAACGGGCAACTGATTTAAAGCCCAAGGATGGACATTATTTAACTAAATTGTGACATTGTGTTAATCTATAATTGACTTAACCAACCTAGTGTCGGAAGGTTGCTGTATGCTGGTATATGTGTATGTATGATTGTGTTTGTCATGCAGGATTGCTTGCTTTTAATTGTGTGCTTTTCATCTGTATTAACATAAGCAAATTACATTATATAGGCCTACACAACTGAGTACCCCATGCGCACCAAGATTTCTTCGATGTAAAAGTTGAAGCCAAATAAAATGTCTTATGTCTAATGTCTTAAAAACGAAGTAGAAAATAGATTTAAAACACGGACGCTGGGTGTTTTGTTAAAAAAAAAAACAACATCAAAGATGAATACGTTGCATTAACACTGTGTAATTACAAACTGATAGTGCGTGAAAACAAACCTTTAACAGAAATAATGAAAGGGTGGATTGTATTTAAATACAACAGCGGTCCTTGTTTCACATCACCTCCCCCCATTGACTACCATTCTTCGCAAAACCACCTTCCTCTCTCTCCCTCCTCTTCACCCACTTAAGCATTTCCAGCTTGAAGTATTGTTTTAAAATTCCAAATGTAAGACGTAATTGGCCTTTTATTTTTATTGGACAGAACATTTTATTTAAATGACATAAACTTTTTAAGAAACAAATTCAATAAAGGTGATGAGCATCTGCGAAAATAGGAAGTTACTTCCCTTGTTCTATCCAGCTGTCTCAATACCCCAAATCAGTCCGGAACCTGTAAATATCTGGAGAGAAAATAATGTCTGGGTATCCAAAATTGGATTTAAAAAAAAAAAAAAAAAAAAAAACAAACTAAAACGACCCCCGGGAACCGGTAAGCCTAACTATCTGGAAAATTTCTGAGTACGACAAAACAGGACTAAAAACCGGTGTAGCGTTCCAGAAGTACTCCCCCTATCAAAAGAACACCCCCGGGGAGTATTTTTGGGATATCCCTCTCCCAACCCCACCCCCACATTAAATGTTTATTTATGTATGGTACCTTGTTTTCATTAGGGGGAGTATTCCTGGGATATCCCAGAAATATTCCCCCTGTACTTCTGGGATATTCCAGAAATACTCTCCCCCTTTGCAATGATTATTTATTGATGATCCGGGTTTTCACAAAGGGGAGTACTTTTGGGATATCCCAGATATACTCTACCTCCCCCACTTTCTTCTCGCTTAAGGGGGAATTTCTATGATATACACTCCCCCTCCCTCTGCTTCCCTCCACCCCTTCTCACATCTTTCTACCCTTTCCTTTAGCCTTTCCTTTAGCCCGTCCTTGATCCTTCTTTCTCTCTCTCTCTCTCTCTCTCTCTCTCTCTCTCTCTCTCTCTCTCTCTCTCTCTCTCTCTCTCTCTCTCTCTCTCTGTACCTTTGCTTTATTTCGTTTTCAAAGTTTGTTAACACTTGTACTCTTCCACAGAAGGATAGAACAAACAGCAGTAACACAAAGCAACCAACCAACCACAACAGGTTGTTCAACCTATCCATCTTAACCTATCCATCTTAACATATCCACCGTAACCTATCCACCTTAACCTATCTCCTTTAACCTATACACCTTAATCTATCCGCCGTAACCTATCCACCTTTACTTATCCACCTTGATTTGGAGGCCATGCTACTGTAAACAGGTATTTTTAAATCTCCTCGCCAATTCACCAAACAGATCTCGCTGTGCCATACCCAAACAGTTTGAATCATTACATTACATTACATGATTATTGCTTTAGGTCCAGCGGACTCTTCCGAGCCAAATCAGGACTGGACGACCCCTGATCCGCATAAAAGATCTGCTGAAACTACCCTAGTGGTAAAACTGAAAGCTATCCACCAGCCAGTCACTTTACAATAAAGACATCCCACGCAGGGGACGCTGAAGCTTTACTCTAATTTATCGAACCCCTGTTTACAAAAACAAAATAGAATACAAACATCATAATAAATTATCAACAAAACACACATCACATGAAGCCATAGTGAGCACCTGGCAGAAAGCGTCCAATATTCCCAAGCTGATCCAACAGACCTCATACACAAATAAGGAGTCTTGTCCCGGAAGAGTTTTCAAAAAAAAAGTAGATGGCTGGTCTAGCGAAGAAGAAGATAGTATAGCAGATTGATAGAACAGAGCAGGAATGAGAAAGAGCAAATGAGAAAGACAGCGACAGTGGGAATTTAAAGCACTAAATTTCCAGAAAGTGGGGATACTATTTATACTGAAATCCCCGGCACCTCAACGGGGGTGCAGTTTGAAACACAAAACAAACAACCAAACAAAACAGGTTGTTCAACCTATCCACCTTAACCTATCCATCTTAACTTGTCCGCCTAAACCTATCCACCTTAAACCGTCCGCCTTAACCTATCCACCTTAACCTATCCGTCTTAGCCTAGTACCTATCCACCTTGATTTGGAGGCCATGCTACTGTAGACACTATTTTTTACCTCCTCGCCAATTCACCAAACAGATCTCGCTGCGCCATACCCAAACAGTTTGAATATAACTGGGGAAGGCGAGACGTCATTTTCTCTCCTAGATGAGTGAAGCCACTTTGATGAGCGTCGTAGCCACGCCCTCTCATTGCAAAACAGATTTTTTTTCTCTTATGATCATGCAATTTGTTTGTCAGTTGTTACCTTAAATACATTTAAAAAAAATAATCTTACAGGGTTTATTGTACCGCTGTGCAGTAAACATGTACTCTCTCCCGACCCCACCTATGCGAGAAAAAGAAGAAAATATTTAGTGTTGGGAGTACTTTGAGAATTTTCACAAGCACACACACCATTAGAAAAGAATAAAAAAATTGGGTGGGAGTACTTATGGGATATCCCAAAAGTACTCCCTTAATGTCCCATGAGTACTCCCGGGAAGTAGTTCCGGGATAACCAGGCTGAACCAGAAATACTCCTCCCCCCCTCCCCCCTCCCCTTCCTCCCATCTTTAGGCTCGGGAGGGAGAGTACTTCTGGTATGAGCCAGAACTACCCCAGGGAGCAAACCTAGGTCATCCCAGAAGTACTCCCGGAGTGGGTTTTTTTTTCTGGGCTAAGGGGGGAGTAATTCTGGGATGTGCCAAAAGTACTCCCCTTTGCATTTCTTTACAAAACTGTTTTGCTTGTTTGTAACGTTTTGTTTTGTTTTGTTTACAAAAATGCACCTTTTTACAAGGGGATGGGGGGGGGTGTGGCACTTCTTGGAAATGGGAGTTGGGGGTATCTGGGTTATCCCAGAAGTACTCCCCGGGGTAGTACTTTTTATTGAGGAGCACTTGTAGGATGCTACAACGGGAACTGCCTGAAAAGACACCGAACAAGTAGTTATTTATTTACATACAGGAAGTTTAGTTCACTGTGCTCAGCTTCATACAGAACATTCATTTAGCATGTGACATGCTTCGTTCTTCATAGAAATCCTCTTGGTCTAGTGAGCTTATCTGACAAATTCAGGGTAATAAAACATTACAAACAAACAAAATATATATAAAAAATACAGCTTATTAATGCAGTTGTTGTCATTGAGTAGCCTCTTGAACAGCTCTCTAAGATAAAAACGAAATCACACAAAAACGAGTATTAAAATGCCAAGACATTTAATTTTGCTACGGCTTAAAAAAGTAGGGTCCACAGGCATCTCTTGATATATTCAAATACGGCCGCCTGATGTGGTATACATTATATTTTAACACAATAGTTTGCCCTGTGGTATAACCTACTACTACTACTACTACTACTACTACTACTACTACTACTACTACTACTACTACTACTACTACTACTACTACTACTACTACAAACGTTGAGAGTAAAAACCTTGTAGTAAATTAGCACAGCTAGTATTCTTGACTGTACACTCCTCTAACAGACCATGCTAAAAAAAATACGAGGGGAAACAACTTTGGCCTGCCAGCCTGCATGTTGCGCCAGAGTTGTCTAACGTTGACGCAGACATTCTTTGCAAACGAACACAGTTTCTCGCTTACAATTTCTGCCCTGTCTTCCATCAAACCTTCCGGATCAACTGAAAGGTTGATTTCAGTTTCAATCCTAGCTTGCTCCGCTAGTTCGGCCTTGCACTGCCCAGCCACCAGCACTCCGTTTCCCGAAGAAAAACTTGCAGCTCGGGGTAGCTTTCATAGTGCTCTGAGATGAATGTCCGCCAGGACAACTCTAAGTAACTAAATACAAAACAAAAAGACAAGTTACCTCCCATTTCCGAATAAGGCCTATTCCTGCCTTACCAAATTAAGGCACATCTCGAAACTTTCTTCAAACAAAGCACCCTTGCGTCTTGTTCTGTAGGCTTACATTGACCACATTTTGTTATCTTCTTTTCTATTTGTCTTCTAAAATAGACCAGATAAAGTACTCTTTGTTTTAATTTGATTTGATTGCGTAAAATGGGTTCTTTAGGTTGTTTTTGTTTATTTGTCTGTTGTTGTTCTTTTGGGTGGGTGGAGGGATTGTGGGGGGTAGATGGGTGGGATGGGGGTGAGAATATTAATGTCCGAATTGCAATACCGAGAGTTTTAAAACATCCAATTAAAATCAAAACTTCCCGTTGGGTGGCGAGGCGCTCGTTTCCACGGGAGAATCCAGCCCGTATCCAAACCCAGCCGATCCGCCGTTCCTGTTACCGTTGGCTGCGTCCTTGGGCTGACCCCCGAACCCGAACCCAACCCCACCTCGATGCCGAGGCGAGGAATGCAAGCCCAGATCCACCTCCCCGCCGTGTGTGTATCCGGGCGGCGGATACGCGGGATCCACGGGGTCGTAGAGGGCGTATGGCGGAGGAGGGGTGTACCCGGCCGCAGGCGGAGAGTTCTGGATACTGCTGAATGCGGGAGCTGAAGATCCGTTGTATCCTGGGGCAGGGTTGCCGGCGGCGTGCAGGAAGGGGTTGGGACCTATAGGCTGACGCTGGCTCGCCGGCCGTGGTGTGTACCTCACTGTGATCCCTGTGGAACAAAAGGTCAATTCCACGGGATATTTAAAATGTCCCAATTGGAAGGTTTTGTTGACTTTTGGCGAACATGTGTATAGCCTAATGTTCGCCTTGTTATTACATAAAACAATCATCAAGTGGCCTCTCGTTGCTCAAATCGACCGTTAAAGTTAGAATTTTTCATTTCTGTTCGGATTGGAACACCACTACTCTCTACGATCTACGAGGCACGGTGGTCTAATGGTAGTGCTTTGGCTTGCGGATCTGAAGGTCCCGGGTTCGAGCCCTATCCGGGCCATTGTGTTGTGTCCCTGGGAAAGACACTTTACTCCCGTTTCCTATTCCTTCGGATGAGAGTATAAACCGAGGTCTAGTCTGTGTGTCGCATACATTCCTTCATAACGGACTTTAAAGATCCTGACGCTCATGTCCTAGACGGGTGAGTGCCGGTAACAAGAACACACCCAGCATGCACTTGGTCCTTCTCCCCCATCCCTGGCTGGCCAGGATAGTGCTCAGTTGAACGGGTGTCAGACCATGCGCCCAAAGGCTGCGGGTGGGCGTCTCGGGCGGTTTGAGTTAGATCCTGTATCGGCCAGCGCCTAGTATCTGGTCATGTACGGCGAGATAAGTGCGCTATACAAATCTTCAATAATTCATTAATAATAATTAATTAACTAATAATAATAATAATAATAATAATAATAATAATAATAATAATAATAATAATAATAATAATAATAATAATAATAATACAGTGTTAGCGGTAGAAAGCTAGTTAGAGGTTGCAATTAATTAATAGGCACAAAAACTATGGAATGTAATTTTTCTTTTAAAAAACCCACTCTACTGTCAAAAGGGTTGTTTGATTGTTGTAAGCTAATTTGTTTTTATTTGTGCAACACTCACTGTGACTGCTAAACGCATCTGTCGACGGGGTGTTGTCAAAGTGGATCCCTTTAACAAGTATAGGGTAATAATCATACTGTATGTATATTTTGAAATTGCATCGGAATTGCTCAGTAAGGAGGAGCTATGAATACGTGTTTTAAAGGTTGCGGGTTCGAACCTCAGTCGACCCAATAATTTTTTGTTCAACTGTGTGCATGCAAGGCACTGGGCATCTTACTGTTGCCATCAGTTTGATGTTCGTTTCGGAGGGACAGTGAATGGGGGTTATGTGTAGATTATAGGATTGAGGACTTGTGTCTTCTTTATCGTCTTATCTCCCCCTGGGAAAGCAGCCCTCACTTGGACTTCCCGCATGACTAAATATTATCCAAATATAAATCCAGAAAAAAAGGCGTAGTACGCTAAGTCATAGTTCATCACCCACATATATCAGATATATGGAACATTTCATTTGACGGACTAAATTTTTAAAAAATTCTCCATTCCTATTATAACAATTTTGGCTTTATAATATACATGCTGGTTAGGCCAATAAAATGTTACCACTTTTTAATCATAAATAAGTTATTTTTTTATGAAAACGTTTTCGAAAATTTTAATCACAGAAATGTCCAATTTATTATTTGATACCAAACCTAAGCAATTGTTTTCACTGAATTTCCTCAAACAATTCTTTCCTGGAGATAGGCTTATATCATGACGCACAGACAACTCATGGCCTGCCCACTCCCTCGATCTTTTCTCCGCAGACTACTTCCTATGAGGGTGCATGAAGAAGAGAGTGTACT
>CM072514.1:20852111-20992111 GCA_036898135.1 Oncomelania hupensis
CTCATTGCTTGACTACAAGCTTACAACTAACGGTGGGCCATTTAACAAAAAAGGCGAATGCTATTCGACAAATGGAGACTCATATATAGCATAATCGAGGCTAACGTACGTTCGTCTCTCCGGCTAATCTCGCTACGCAATGTGTGTGTGGGGGGGGGAAGGGGAAATGATGGGGAGGGGAAGGGTAAGGGGAGAGTATGGGGCGATCGATTTTAAAAGGGAAGCAACTAAGGAGGAGTTCGATGCATTCAAGACATTTCCATCGATGTTTTGACTTGTTTTCGCTATTGACAAACGAACGGAACTCTGGTATTTAATTTATGGATCGATTTTTTGTATAGTTCTTTTCTTCCTTTATGGCGCAGGTCCAGCTCAACAGCGGCTCAAGGCGGTAATGTAAGCAGATATGACGGTGAGAAATGTCGAAGTAACGGTCAAATGGCTTCTCGATACGACAATAGTTGTTTTTATCGATGACGTGGGTTGCGCTGATTCGGTAGTAGTTGTTGGTGGTGGTTTTGTTGTTGTTGACGATGATGATGGTGATGATGTTGTTGTTGTTGTTGTGGTTGTTTTGTGCTTTTCTTAGTACTTTTTTTGTTTATTTGGGGAGGAGGGAAGAGAGGAACATTGGAGAGAGAGAGAGAGAGAGAGAGAGAGAGAGAGAGAGAGAGAGAGAGAGAGAGAGAGAGAAAGAGAAAGAGAGAGAGAGAGAGTAAAGAAAGAGAATTTTCTTATATAGCGCACTTACAAGCTCGGAGAGCTTCTCAAGGCGCTGGCCCGTAATATCCAGCAATCACAAAATTGTTTGCTGAAGTCAGGATTCGAACCCACGTCGCCCAAGACGCACTCACACAAGTCGTGCGCTCTGACCACTGAGCTATCCCTGCCGCCAAGAGTATAAATAAATATTGCGCTGTCTGTGCATCTGAATGGAGTTTTGGATTGCAGTTGTTGATACTGTTGCGTCACAATCTGCCACAACGATTAAAAGGTGGCCAAACGACTTTCGTGTGACGGGATAGGATAGGATAGGATAGGATAGGGTAGGATAGGATAGGATAGGATAGGATAGGATACTGTTTGCGACTTTTGCTAAAACAAAGTGCCGCACTCTTGCCCTATTATTGATTCAAGAATTAGGACTGATTGGACATTTGCCATGTAACATAATTTTTTTTAAACTATTCTCCAAAACATGCATGCAGATAATATATTTTCCATTTTCAAATGCTAAATGAGGATGGACATATAAGAAGAAGATGTTATAACATAAAAAGAAGAATTATTAGTTCTTTATGTCACATGTATAAAGCCATACTCTTTGGATTTCTATTTCTTTCACAATAATATCTACATATATACATATTTGGTATTTTAGAGAAATTAAAAAAGAAAGTAAGGTGGGGAGAAGGAAGAGAGAAGTGAGAGAGAAAAGAGAGAGAAAGAGATTGAGTTAGAAAGAGAGAACACCATGGGTCATTATCATTTCACAAAATGTACAAAACCAAGATTAGCACGCAGTGAAAAATACATATACATTTAAACTAATATATATTAGCGCTTATATATCGTCAAACAGTGGTAAGTACGGGTGCCATTCTTGTACACATTTTTGATACCTCATTTTTCTACTTCGTATCGGCTTTTTAGCACAGTTGTAAAGGACCTGTAATGTGGTTTTTTTTTTTTCTATTTTGCATTTATAAATGAATGATTTTGATAATAAAATCAACAAATCTAATATTGTGTCCGTTCTTATATTTATTTCGCAGCCAAATATTACGAGATGTTCGCTGAAGTGGAAAGCAATAGCATTATAACACTTAGAATTTAGGGCTCCCTCAAAGTCAGTCCAAAACGTTTGAACGAAAGGACACCTAAAGAAAAGGCGTTGTATATTTTCCCTTTCATTTTCACAAAAAGCCATGTAACATAATTTGTCGCTTTCTCCTCAACATGTGATAAGTAGTAGTACTCACTCTACTCCACAACAGATGGTGGTCTCTGTATTGCCACAGCAGCCTCTGGAACACTTCTTGATCTCCTGCAGACCTACTTCGTTGCTAAAGTAGCAGTTCTCCCCTGACACACCTGTTCAGGTAATAAAATAATAATAATAATAATAATAATAATAATAATAATAATAATAATAATAATAATAATAATAATAATAATAATGAATCCTTTATTTTTCTCTTTATTTTGTACATAAACATTACAAGGAGATTTATATGCAGTGTCCAAGTTGCATCTAATAATAATAATAATAATAATAATAATAATAATAATAATAATAATAATAATAATAATAATAATAATAATAATAATAGTTAATAATAATAATAATAATAATAATAATAATAATAATAATAATAATAATAATAATAATAATAATAATAAAGATACTTATCTAGCGTTTTTTCCTATAAAAATTCGGTTCAAAGCGCAATTCTCACACATTCATACACCAAAAAAAGAAAATCATTAAGATAAAAAAAGGAGTTAAAAAAGGAAACATCAAAGAGAAAAATATGAAAAACTAAATATATACACGCTAGCAGATATGGGTTGGTGGGGACCATGCGAAACAGACCATTGTTATGGAAGATGGTTAAGGAGCAAGGGAAGACGAGAAGAGATGAGTTTTTAGGTTCTGTTTGAAGGAGGAGATTGATGGTTTGCTGCGGAAAGAAAGTGGGAGTTGGTTCCAAGCAGACGGTTCAAAGGCAGAAAAGAGCGGGTTCCGGCGTGTCATCACCCAATGTAAACCATCGCCAATGGTTCTGCGCATGCGTGAACTTCCGGAAGTCATTTCTGACAAGTTCTGCGCATGACTGAAAAAAGAAGGAACGACGAATTACGATGCGTAAGGCATCGTAGAGAGCCCAGTTATCGTAAAATGTTCCGAGCAGAATAAACAAGAATGCACTGACTTTTACCCAGAGCAAAGTATGCGTTTAGAGCGGGGTCACACTCGCGTTACGTATCCGGCCCCCCTTGTGTTAGCTTATGAATTCCTTATGTATTTCCTTGCGTACTGGCTAACTTAAAATTTCACAAGGATAGCGCATGTTTTATTTTTTTCTGTAAATATATACATAAGCCGGTCTTACGAGGGCCAATCAGAAGCGAGAGTGTGACGTCAAGAGTTTAGAGGTCAACCTAAACTCCTCACACACGCTTGATTATGATACAGCTGAGCTGAGCGCAGTCTCACAGACTAACAATGATTGTTAGTTTCTGTACCACCTACACTACGCTATACGTGCTCCCCCGAGGATCAGACATTCGCGTCCCGACCAAGTCTCGTTTGAATTCTCACGACCACTAGCTGATCGACGGGTCGATTAGACCAAACCTAGATTAAGTGCAGATGAGAATTCACTGGGAAATCTGTTGTCTCGCGAAGTTTTAGTTGTGCTCGCTGAAATGCACGAAAGTTGGGAGAGGAATGCATAATTTCTCGGTAATGTTGTTTTAGTTTTTTTTAGTAAGGGTGAAAAAGGCAGAAGAAATTGTCACAATTGAGTTATTTAAGAGACAAGAATAATAACATAAAATAACCCCTCACATATTTTTTTTAAAAAAAAACAGAAAAACTAACCCAACATTAAAAACACCAAACATTCGAAACAACATAACGCCCAGACCAAACCACTTACCCCCCAACCTCCGCCCCCACCCCCCCACCCCCCCCCCTCCCCACATCCAAGCCCCCCTCCCCTCCCCCCCGTCCTCTCCGCCTACCCCCCGCCCACCACCCCAGGCCCCGGCTCGTGAGATCAGAGCTCCCCCCCCGCTGTAGTGATCTGACAAACCCCCCGCTATAGGCTACTAACGGCCAGTAGACTACCGTGTTGCGTGGTCGATCTTCGTAAAGATTTGTTGCATCTAAATTTCACACTTTTCAGGCCACCTGTATCGTACCCTCACATATTTTTATTTTTTTTGCTGCAGTTTATTATCCCTTTCTATGGCGCGCCTAAACCCTACCTACCTAACATTATTTGTGAATTTTTGAAAAATATTCGGAAAAACATAACGCCCAGATGCTGGCTCGAACCCACACCTGTCAGGCGCACAGCTTGTGGACAAGGCAAGTTAGTCCCGCCTTAGCCCACTTGGCCACAACGCTCGCCTAAAATAGTCAGTTACTTCGTGTTTTGTGAAGGTTGCGACGGCGAAGCTATGTTGTTTCACTTTCTGTCGATGATCGACGCACCTCCGAAGTCGCCACAAATACAGGCCTCTACGATTGTTTTTTGCATTCTTTCACTGAGCATGTACTTCCTCCACCGTTTTTATACTTATCCCACTCGTTTTCTGGCTCTAACAATCGTCGTTTTCGGCAATTTGCCATATTTAAAAGTCACGCATCAAGCTTTGATAAAAGCAAAACAAGCCATACCGGAACTTGGTTTCATATAACCTCGTTTTAATTTATAATGGCGATACCCACGAGTTTTTATGAGAGGTGCCGGAAAGTTGTGAATAGTCAAATAGTAAAAGAGTGCATTACATCGTCATTCGAAGTGTCTTGTTGTAGTGAAATTACACGGCTACTCACGTTCATAAATTCAAACTGGGCCGTGATAAACGTGGCGACACTACCTCCAACCCAATCCATAAGCCGAAAAACGTAAGCCAAATGTGGCCACTAAACTCAAAAGATGCGGCCACCCGGTCAGTGAAAAATCTCATAACCCAAAGCATAAGCAATAAAACCTAAGTCAAATGAGGCCACAACTATAAGGCGTTCCCCAAGCATTTTGACAAGAATAAGAAACGAAACCCGCTTTTTTTTTCCATCTCTTCTCGATACGATGACTAATTTAAACATATACTGACTTCCGTTTCCGACTCATGACCTCCGGAAGCACACTCATGCGCGAAATCATCGGCGATGATTTACATTCGGCGATCCCTCACCGGCAGAAACATGTTTGTTTCGAGGGACTCGATGAGTCAGAAAATCAGAAGCTAAGCTGTTGTGTACAGATGGATGCTGTCTGAAAGGTAGGAAGGAGCAGAACCGTTGATGCTCTTGATGCAGCAGGTATAAGTAGAAGAGCAGTGGGGTGATGTGATCGGACCTTTTAATATTAGTAATAATAACTTTCAGAAGAAGAAGAAGAAGAAGAAGAAGATGATGATGATGAAATGCACCACCAACAACAACCACCATCACAACAACAACAGCACCAACAACAATAACATTCTAAGACGTATTTCATCATCATCATCATCATCATCATCATCATCATCATCATCATCATCATCATCATCATCATGAAAAATGCTTTAATTAATTAATTAATTAATTAAATGTAATTAAACGCAACCAAATATTTTAAAATAATTAAAATTTTAAATTAAAATTACCATCGATGAATGTCAACAGAAAACCGAGAATAACACACACGGCAGCCATGATTGTTCCCGTCATTCCTGTGATATTCTTCCTTTCTGTCGCCATCTTGTTCTGATGCCAACCTCTGTGCGGGCGCGTATGATATTGATATGCAAAAAGAGGTCAAAAACTGAAAAGTCGCTGTTAAATCATTGACGAAAGGTGACGCTTGCTGTTGAGAGGTTTGTTTTGGTTGGCGGTAGTCGTCAGAACGTACAAATACAACGGAGGTGTTCAGTCAGGGCTGCTTGTTTTGGGGTCCTGAAAAATGTATGTGTACACAATCTGAAAAGAGAAATGAGAGTAAAACAAAAACATAACGTGACAAAGCAAGTACTTTAACAAGTAGTATACATGAATAATAATAATAATAATAATAATAATAATAATAATAATAATAATAATAATAATAATAATAGTAATAATAATAATAATAATAGGTTAATAATAATAATAATAATAATAATAATAATAATAATAATAATAATAATAATAATAATAATAATAATAATAATAATAATAATAATACTGTGATAATGTATTCTTTGTATTGCAAGCTCGTGTGACCCAGTGTGCTGTGATACTTTGGATATAATGTAGCTAACTGCTTTGCTTGCTCAACTGAAATGTAATATCATCATGTGTGTGTGCGTGTGTGCTTTTGCGTACTGGTACTATTGTGAAATCTGGTTAAACACTGTTCGTTCTCTTCTGGACAATCTCGGTTTGTCTTTGATATGGTTGCGTGGTTTGATATGGTTGCGTGGTTGTAGTTATTCTATGAATTATTTTAAGAATCCAGTCAAACAACGCATGAAAGACCAATTTTTGCAAATCTGGCATCAGAATATTAATGAGCATAACAGTTGTATTACTTACAGAATTTTCAAGAAAAAGTTTTGTTTTGGGGATTATTTAGTTAATGTGTCAGCATTGTTTAGAATAAATCTTTTAAAATTTAGACTCAGTTGCCACAAACTTCCGATACAAACTCAAAGACATATATATAGGCTATATATATATATATATATATATATATATATATATATATATATATATATATATATATATATATATATATATATATATATATATATTATAGAGAGAGAGAGAGAGAGCGAGAGAGAGAGAGAGAGAGAGAGAGAGAGAGAGAGAGAGAGATACAGGGTGGGCCATAAAAAGTGTCCACATTTTATTGTGCAATAACTGAGATAGAAATTAATATTTTACAACATGTTTTATTCCACGTAGACAACAATGTTAAAGGTTTTGTTCAAACTAATCTTAGCAAAATCTGTGCATTTTCAGAGTCACAGAATCAATAGTTTATGATGTGCTCAACCCATGCTCCGCGTTGTTGAATAACAGCTGCGAGCCGAACGTTGAAGTTGTCCACAACTCTCTGTGACTCTGAAAATGCACAGATTTTGCTAAGATTAGTTTGAACAAAACCTTTAACATTGTTGTCTACGTGGAATAAAACATGTTAAAAAATATTAATTTCTATCTCAGTTATTGCATAATAAAATGTGGACACTTTTTATGGCCCACCCTGTAGATATAGATATATATATATATAGATATAGATATATAGATATTAGAGAAGAAAAGTTGTGTTCTTTGTGTGATTTAAATAAAATAGGTGGTGAACTCCATTATTTGTTTAATTGTACTAATCCCCTTCTAAAAGACAACAGATTTTCCATATAGCCACAGTAGGAATCGCCCAAGTGTCTTCAAATTAAATCAGCTAATGAACTCGAAATCAAAAAGCACACTGATAAATTTAAGTCGTCTTATTGGAATAATATTTTCACTTTTTTAAGTAGCACAACATTCTTGTTGTTGTTGTTGTTGTTGCTGTTGTGTTGTTGTTTTGTTTGTTTGTTGTTTTTTTCCTCAAATGTTTCAATACTGTTTGGTGGTGATGCATGTGTGCTTTACTGTTCTTGCATTCTTTACCTTGTTCTTTCACTTCTCTGATGACCGCTGTTTGGTTTTTTTACTCAGAGAACCCGATTCCCCCCCCCCCTTCCCAGTCCCCTATTCGCTCATGTGACGCGGGACTTTAATCTACCTACCTACCTGTTGTTTTAGTTTTATTTTGCATCTTTATGCGATTGTTCTTTTGAGAGCATTTAAAAAAAATATTTTTAATTTTTTTTAGGAGTGTCACAAATGTTTGAACATTGTTGTTGCTTTTTCATTCAGTACATATGTTATTGTTTGCAGTTAGAGGCCGCTTTGTCTTTTAATATAGTGCCGTTATTGCTGCCATTTGCGGCAGGGATAGCTCAGTGGTCAGAGTGCACGGCTGGGGATGAGTGCGTCTTGGGCGACGTGGGTTCGAATCCTGACTTCAGCAAAATATTTCGTGATTGCTGAATATTACGGGCCAGCGCCTTGAGAAGCTCTCTGAGCTTGCAAGTGCGCTATATAAGAGAAATATCTTTCTTTCTTTTTTCTTTCATTAGCCTATGAATATATTGTGTATCCCTATCCCCCCATCTTCCCCCCTTGTTTGGCTATACGCCCCACCCCTACCCCCTGGGCTTGGAGACTAACTTGATATTTGCTGTTTCTTCGTTTGTTTAATAAAATCACAAAAGTTGAAACATTGCTAGTGAAGTGCGTTTGGAATTATTGTTTACAAGATACATGTGATATGATGAAAGTGGCTAGCTGTAAATTCTTAATGTAGATCTAAATGAATTTAAATTGTGATTCTGCGCCTGCTGTAAATCCTGTTGGTGTGATAGATGTGTTGTTTTATTGTTTTGATGTGTTGTATTGTATAAATGAGTAAATGAACTAATAAAGTGACGAATAAATAAACAAAGAGTAAAGAAATAAACAGCTTTTTTATGAAAAATAAATAAATGAATGAATATAAAGATAAATTAGATAGATAGATAGATAGATAGATAGATAGATAGATAGATAGATAGATAGATAGATAGATAGATAGATAGATAGATAGATAGATAGATAGATAGATAGATAGATAGATAGATAGATAGATAGATAGATAGATAGATAGATAGATAGATAGATAGATAGATAGATAGATAGATAGATAGATAGATAGATAGATAGATAGATAGATAGATAGATAGATAGATAGATAGATAGATAGATAGATAGATAGATAGATAGATAGATAGAGGGAGGGAGAGAGGGATGGAGGGAAGGAGGGAGGGAGGTGTCATGAACTGGCTAGTTTTAACTCTGCTCATTGACTATTCAGCCTTGTGTAGTTTTTGTAACAGTAGAGAGTCAGTATATAACACAGCAGCAATACAAGTACACACCGCGAGCCCGACCCACGCTGCGTAGTTAATCAGCACTGTGTGCGAGAGTCGTAAACATTTTACCCAATGAGAGCTTAGGCAAAGCGGTTCGAGCCAGTTGGACTGGGTCCGAGCCTAACACAGCTTTGGTCAGTTGGGAGGAATACACCGAAGTGTTAACAGCTAGAAAGCTGGCAGAGAAATCTCTCCACACTTAGACCAGGAAGCAGGACTTAGAATCATAGAATTCTATCAAGCCATCACGGGCCTGAACTTGTCAGACAGGTAAATGAACACCCTTCTGTTTCATCGTGATATATTTGTATTATTGTTGAAATTATGTTTGTGGAATTTGCTATGCATAAATGTGAATTATTAATCCGAATTTGCCGTACCACGTGGAAGAGCCGACCACGAGCCGAAACACGACCGGTTGCGCCGCCATGTTGTATCCCGTACGGAACCACTGTTGTTTAACTTATATGTATGTTTGCAGACCAGTGGCTGTACCACTGAATGTTTATAATATTATTAATTCTGTATGTGTATAGTTAGACACGATTGATATTTATGTATGTATAGGAATTTAGAGTGAGATTCCAGTGGAACCCGGAAGTAGCAGAATGTTCGTCGCTTATGTATAGAGATGTGGAGCTATCACTGAGGGCTACTTTGGCTTTCAGTGAGACGCTCTGCACAAACCGATTATTCAGGGTTGTGCAGAATTTCGTCTCTTATATTACAGACGAGCAGGCGAGCTATCCCGAGCTATCCTGTGCACCCCACTCCACCAAAACGACTAGTTGGTTGAGGAGCCTCTACCGCACAAGTCGGAAAGAGCTACCTTGAAAAACACCCTGTCAGACCCCACAGCGTGGCAAGGGAACCCAACTACACAACGACAAAGGTGTACCAGAAGCTACCTCACAGAAGGACTTCGACCGCACCATCAGAAAGTTAAGTGTAATCGACGAAGGTGCACTTAAACTCTTCAGAAACTGTAAAACGGACCACAGTAGTCCAAATCTACATGAGATATTATAGCAAGTGCCCGATGAAGATATAACAGCTGCCTAGACTATCAGCGATCGAACTATTAGCAGTAACTGAGACATTTTAAGTTAGATTAGTACTTAGCGAATCTTGTATAGAGTAGAAGAAATAAATGTGTGATTTTAACTGTTATCAAGTGGCTGGACTACATATGATTCATAGCCGTGTGAAAGCTAGTGTGACAGTAATCTTTTACCAT
The DNA here is from genome assembly GCA_036898135.1 of Oncomelania hupensis. NCBI lineage: Eukaryota > Metazoa > Mollusca > Gastropoda > Littorinimorpha > Pomatiopsidae > Oncomelania > Oncomelania hupensis. The sequence continues at coordinate 20,862,067 of CM072514.1, forward strand.
TTTTCTATCTATCTCTGTACCCCAACCTTAACACAGAACGAGCTAAACAAATAAATTTATTAAAGTAATTCATAGGGTGACTTACTAGCAGTTCCCATCGAATAAACGTGAGGGTCCATAATTCCATTGTGCAGAGCCCATAAACCCCACGTGACACTATAGAGGGATAGATAGATAGAAAGATAGATAGATAGATAGATAGATAGATAGATAGATAGATAGATAGATAGATAGATAGATAGATAGATAGATAGATAGATAGATAGATAGATAGATAGATAGATAGATAGATAGATAGAAGTCGAAACCTTTAATTGGATAATAGCATTAGGTCTAATGAACCTGTCTTACAGCTAATCCTTAAGAAAATTGTAAAATTATTTTAAAAAAAAAAGTTTATTACAAACAAAATAATTCACATAAAATTGATTTGAAACTAACACAAACCTTAACAATGGTAAGAATTTAAAAAAAACAATTACTAAGAAAATTAATGTACCGAAATGCACATACTCCTTCCCCCCACCCCCTCCACCACAACCACACACATATACAAGCTAATTCACACATGAACAAATTAAACTGTCGCACAGATAGATAGGTAGATAGATAGATAGATAGATAGATAGATAGATAGATAGATAGATAGATAGATAGATAGATAGATAGATAGATAGATAGATAGATAGATAGATAGATAGATAGATAGATAGATAGATAGAGTTGGTACCGCTCAATAACGAAATAGCATAAAGCTAATAATACATATTTATTTAATGTATTAGGTAATCATTGACTGTTTACCGAATAGTTATTTGTATCAATATGTTGGTGTTGATTTGATTTATATTTTCATCTGATATGTATGGCACACAATTTTTCTTAAAATGGTTGAGGATAAATAAAGATGTGCATGGTGCATTTCATCACGCAACGCCTGTACCAGAAAAGAAGGAGAACGGGTTCTTTATTGTGGAGTTTCTTAATCAAAATGACACCCCCGTTGGGGTGCCGGGGGTTTCAGTATAAATAGTATCCCCACTTTCTGGAAATTTAGTGCTTTAAATTCCCACTGTCGCTGTCTTTCTCATTTGGTCTTTCTCAGTCCTGCTCTGTTCTATCAATCTGCTATACTATCTTCTTCTTCGCTAGACCAGTCACCTACCTTTTTTCTTGAAAACTCTTCCGGGACAAGACTCCTTATTTGTGTATGAGGTCTGTTGGATCAGCTTGGGAATATTGGACGCTTTCTGCCAGGTGGTCACTAGGGCTTCCTATGATGTTATTATTTAGCAATGTAGGCATTTTATATGTATATGTTTTGTTGATAATTTATAATGATGTTTGTATTCTATTTTGTTTTTGTAAACGGGGGTTCGATAAATTAGAGTGCAGCCTCAGCGTCCCCTGCGTGGGATGTCTTTATTGTAAAGTGACTGGCTGGTGGAGGGCATTCATTTTTCCCACTAGGGTTGTTTCAGCGGATCTTTTATGCGGATTGGGGGTTGTCCGGTCCTGATTTGGCTCGGAAGAGTCCGCTGGACCTAAAGCAACAATTATGTAATGTAATGTAATGTAATCAAAATGACATTTCTCAATGAAGAGTGCAATATCTGTGCACTCTGTCGACGTTTTTTGTTTGATAAATATGTTGTTTCTTTTATAAATTTTCATTAATTTAATTTTGATTATTTCAATTTTAAGTTAATTTATTTATAATGTAATATGTTGTCTAATATCACAAATGTGAATAGACATTAAATAAAATAAAATAAATAAATAAATAAGTAAATAAATAAATGTTTCAGTTTAATCAATAATTTCACGAAATTATACAACTCTAATAACACACACACACACACACACACACGCACACACATCTCTCTCTCTCTCTTTCTCTCTCTCAGGGTCAAAAGCCCAAACCTATACGTGGTAGTCGTTAAAAAGGGATCAACCAGAGAAACAAGTCAGGTTCAAACTTGACTAATAAGTGGACATTGACTACAGAAACTGACAACCCGTATACTGTGACGAAACTGGCAATGTGACGGATCCAAGATATCAAAATCTACCTCTTGCAACAACAACATTTTTTTAAAATAAAAAAATACAAACACCGAATACACATTCTTACCCTTGATCAACAAGCAGTCCTTCGAAGGGTAGTTGAAAACGACGACAACAACGACAAATCCACTGATTAAGACTAGAAATCGACGACCGCTGTGTCGGCTTTCCTCTGGGTATCACTTCTGAGTCTTTTGCCACTACTGCTGCTGCTGGACTTGCTGTTTACTGGTTGACTGTGCTACGCTTACCATCATTAATCGCCAAGAGTGTGGAGCTCGAGACACGTCAGTGTTGCTCAGTTGATTGGGCCGTTTGGCAAATGCTGCAATGTAGCGTTTGGGATGGCGGCCGGAGTTAGGTTCTGATTAAGGCCAGCGCCCTTATCTGGTACGCGCGGTGGATTAGGTTTGATCTTTGTATCTCCGAAACGGCTGCACCGATTTTTATGATTTTTGGCTTAAGATTAGTCTACTGGTAGGTTTACTTTCACGTTTTTCTTGGCGCAGTGGTGTTGTGGTGTGGGCTCACGCTAATAATGTTTCATCTTAAGCAACGCCAGGAATGGTTAGCGCTGGGATGGGTTACCATGCATGGAAGGCAAACACCAAAAAAGACTGAAAAACAGATTGAAACAAGCGCACGGCATATCATAGTCCACCCAGCTGTGAATGGGTACCCGGTGAAAGGTAAAGCAGCGAAAGGAGAGAGAGGAGATAAGCACCACCCTCATTAAGCTGGCCTAGAGAAAATGGATGTCCCAAACACCTCGCTCCCCCCCCCCAACGGGGACACCTTCACCTTTACCTTTAAACCTGTACTTCAACCTAACTCATTAATGAGAACAATTAAATTATTAGTTCACGTTTCAAGTCGCCAGCCTCGTGTCCATTTATGCTAAGGAAGACAGAAAAGTTTGTGTACAACACAAGTGATAAAGGTGTCTCGCCTAAAAAGAGATGGGATTGGAGTTTATTGATAGCATGTTGGATACAATCCTTATTAGCTGCTGTCCTCCCTGGAATGAGGGGAATGATAAGAAAGAGTTATCTCCCCTTCTCTGCTGCCGATGGCTGGCTTTAGTGGATTAGTGCCGTAGATACAAGATGGCCATTTTGCTGTCTTCTCAGCTCGTCAGTGTATCAGCTGGGCTTGCTCAACATCAAGGCCCGACTGATTTTCCAAAGCACGAGAAGACGCCCGCATGACGTTCTCAGGAAAAAACAACAACATGCTAAAATTAAAAAAAAACAAACAAACCATCTTCATGCTAAAAACTAAAAAAAAGTATCCACAATTTGGCTGGCTGGCTAGCTGGCAACGGAAATGGGACAGAACCTAACATTTTGAAAGAGAATTTTTTTTGTCCCCCTCCCAAAAAAAAAAAAAAAAGTTATAAAATCTAGGTTTGCAGTATTGGTAATTTTGAGCAAGGCTATGTTTAGAAAGTGACTGATGGCGAGTTGGGAAAAACCCAAATGACAAAGGTGTACATTATATTTAACGTCCATGCTATCAGAATCAGAATCAGAATCTTTATTGTTCCCATGAAAACACAAGGAAATGTGTGTGCGGCGTACACTTCATCAACATAACGGCCACAAAAGCAATAAAACACAAAAGACTTCAGGGATTAAAACAACACACCACAAAGTACAGAAAAGCAGTTGTACACAACATGAATGTAGCTTATAAAGTAATAAAAGTCATGCATCCTACTTTCTAACCCCTAACACAAAACACCCACCTACACACACACACACACACACACACACACACGCACACACACACACACGCACACACACCAGAAGTTTAAAAAGATACCGCTACAGTATTTAATGCAGATTGTCACTGGCCTGTGGCAGGACCAGTAATGACGTCACTTCTAACCTAGTTACAGTGTTCTAAACACACAACTGGACACACGAGTCGTACTAAGTCTGTGTTTATTTCAGTTCAGTGCAGATCAACTGCAATTCCTGGATATTATTTTTACACGTACACAACAGGACCCAAGAAACAAAGACCTGAATTTCCAAGGAGTATATATGTTTTTGATATTACGAACCAGACTGCCATGCAAGGAGAAACTGGGTCAGTACAGGGTTCTGATGATTAACTTTGCACAGACTAAGCATGGTTATGCATATGAATCTCTTAAAAACTAGACGACTAAAATCTATTGCTATAAAAGTAAATTACATAGAATCACGCTATATCTCAGTGTTTTGGAAGGGGTGTCGGGTATGGGGGGGGAGGGGTGGGCGTTATGTTTCTCCGAATATTATTTACTTTCGACTCGGGCAACGTCTCGGGGGTTTTCTCCGGGTACTCCGGTTTGCTCCCCCAGCAAAAATTTCAAAAATTCACAAATAATGTTAGGTAGGTAGGGTTTGGGCGCGCCACTGGTTGCGACTACGCCTTCCCCAGTGGGAGGCGGCCCAGAGTTTCCCGATAGAAAGGGATAATAAACTGCAGCAAACAACAACAACAGCAACAACAACAACAACAGCAACAACAACAACAACTTCACGTTGATAATGATTAGTTGACGAATATTGAATGAAGGCGTGAAGTGTAACGGCAAATTGTTACACTCAGTTCGATGTTGGTGTTTTCTATCAGTATCTGATTCAGCCCCGATGCTTGAATTCCTGATAGGGTGTAACTCAGATTCGTTTATTCACACAGCCTGCTCAATCAGCATACAAGTCACAAAGTCGGCGTATGGAGTTTTCCACTTTTATTCAGCACACATCAACAACTGCATACAATTCTCAACTCAACTCAACAACTTTCACAGCAACTCTTCTAATCACTATCAACAACTTTACTCTCAACAGCAACTCTGCACACGATTAAATAACCTCTCTCTTTTCCGGAAAGATTTCGTACATGGTAGAAAATGACGTACTGCCACCAATCGAATAAAAGATCGTCATCACTGACTTACGTCAATACATATTTTTATATCTTCCAGAACGACCTCTTGCTTCTACATGTATCAGGAAATTTCTATCAAGAGTAAACACGCATATCCAGAAGATTCTCAAATAATATCGACTAACGCAAATTATCAACGTTATACAAAGCCTCTCCTAACAACAATGCAAACTCAAATCAAAGGTAAATAAACTCCATTATTGAATACTTTGCAAATCGAAACGATTAGATCTATCGTACACGCTTTCGACATACTTTCGTACGCGTTTCAACGTAACATAACCCCCCACTCAAGAAGAAATTTACCCAATTTCTTTCAACAACGTTGAAACGTAATGCACAAACAATGTACAGAATTAAAACTTACTTCAGACTGTCTCATTTACTGTCAATGTTCTCAATTTATATACACAGAGTCAATGTTCTTCCATCCGCAAGTCTATCTGGATATTGTCAATGTTCACAGTTCATTCACACAGAGTCAATGTTTCTCATCTGCAAGTCTGTTTAGATACTGTCAATGTTCACAGATCATTTACCCAGTCAACGTTTTTCATTTTAAAGTCTGTCATTACCAATATTCTTAGTTCGTCCACACAGTCAATGTTCTTTCGTTCGCAAGGAATCGACGCCCTCGTCAGTTGCGGTCGTCATCGGCCCAGGGTCAAAGACGATGATCACGTGGGCTTCCCTGGAATCATTGCGTCCTCCGTTGTCTTTTTCTTCCGTCGGATGTCCGACGCAGTCGACGTTGTCAGCTCCCAGAATGCATTCGCTGGGTCTCACGGTCGGGTTGGCTTCTGCGGGACGGTGGAACAGCTCCCTCAAGGTCTGGGTGTAGACTTCATGTTCGACCAAAGTCGTAGAGCCTGGGACATCATTGAGGTTAGGGGGAAACTCGCCCATAAGGTCCTTGAGCTCCAACGTTTGACCTTCTGTCAAGCGTGGTCCTAGCTTAACATCATCGATGCCTTCTTTGCTATCGAAGTCTCCCAGTTCCAACAGTTCTTCCCTGTCAAAGCTGTCGTCGGTCACAGCTGCTGTTGCCGCATGTACAGTCTCTGGCGGCCTCTCCACGTACAGCTTAAGGAGGTTGGCGTGGTATATCTTGGAATGCGGGCCGACCTTCACCTTATAATCGTTGATCCCCACCACGGTCTCCACTTCGTACGGGCCTTTCCACTGCATCAGCAACTTATTATGATCGGTAGGTAGCATCACCAGCACTTTGTTGCCAGGTTTGAACTTCCTGTTCACAGCCCTACGATCGTAGTAGTGCTTTCCACAGTCTTGGGACTTCTTCAGGTTTTCTCTGGCTATCTCGAGAGTCTGCTCCAGCTTCTCTCGTAGCTCAAACACGTACTGGTAGCAGTTCTTCACCTCTGGGGTGTCTACTTCTTTCGTCCACAGTTCTTTCAGGATGCGCATCGGCCCTCGGATGGTTCTTCCGTACAGCAGCTCGAACGGAGAAAAGCCGGTGGACTCCTGCGGCACTTCTCTGTAGGCGAACAGTAAGGCGTTGATGTAACGATGCCATTGTCTGGGCTGCTCGCTGCACAGTTTCTTCAGGGTGGACTTCAACGTAGCATTGAACTTTTCGACAAGCCCGTTGCACATCGGATGGTAGGGTGTCGTAGTCAAATGCCGGATGCTCAGCAGTCTGTTCACCTCCTTCATGCAGTCGGAGACGAACTGCGTCCCGAGGTCTGTCAGGATCTCTTCAGGCACTCCAAGTCTACTGAACATGTCCACTAGCGCCTCTGCGACAGTTTCAGTGTCAATCTTCTTCAGAGGCACTGCTTCTGGGTACCGAGTCGCATAGTCCACTAAAGTCAGTACCCATCGATGACCTTCTTCACTCGGAGGTCTTATTTCGCCGATTAAGTCTAAGGCCACCCTCTTGAAAGGTCGGTCGATCAGAGGCATCCTCTGCATAGGCACTTTCGGGACCCTTCCTCGAGGTATGGTCTTCTGGCAAATGTCACATGATCGGCAGAAACGGCTGACGTCCGCATGAAGTCCTGGCCAGTAGAACACCGCCTGGATTCTATCCGACGTCTTCTTGATGCCTAGGTGACCTCCCATGATTGAGTCATGCGCTACTTCCATCACCTGGCGCCTTAAGGGTAATGGTACCAGTACTTGACGTAGTGGTTTACCTCCGTTGACCCTCGGGTGCTGGAAGATTCTGTACAGGATCTTGGCCTTCACCTCAAAATAGACCGTGCCACTGCCCTTGGTCACGTGGTCTTGGCGGTTCCTGTACTTGTTTAAAGTGCTATCAGCTCCCTGGAGCTGGATAAGCTTATCTCTGTCCACGATGGCAGCTTTAGAGTTGTCGGCGACCTTCAGTGGCGTAGACGTCTTGTCTCTCTTGGCCTGGGCCCTGGTAGTAACGGCACCGACGATCTCTGGTCGGCAGGGCTGAGCCGGAGTAACCACATTGTCCCGTAGCAGCTCTGTAAGGTCTCCATCGGGAAACGGCAATGGATCCTCCTCCACAACTTCGACGCGTTGGATTGAGGCAGGACTCCACTCTGGATCGGGGTCGTCGGGTCGTCTCGCGCCGTCGATATTCCCGATCATCAAATCATACAGCGGCTTCTTCAGGCAAACCGCTTCGACTTCGCCTATGTAGAAAGGGGTGTTGACATGAATCTTCGCAACTGGCGCTCTCACACATTTGCTGTCGGCCATAAGTGTCCATTTAGAATCGCCAGTGAATTGTTCTTTAGCGATTAGGTCTTCTCTGACGATGACCCCACTACAGCCAGAGTCTCTTAAGACAGTCACTTCATGATTTCCGACGCGTCCCTTGGAAACAGGCATGTTCTGTACGGTCACCGCTGCGCTGGCGACGACGGGGATGGATTTTCCGTTGGCAAGGAGAAGTTGGCCATCGGTCATGCACTCTTGCACGTCCGCAGGAGTAGCTGTGCGCTTGGTCTCACTCGGAAGAATGACGCTCCCGCCGCACACTTGATGGTCAGATCTACTGGTTTGCCGTTGACTGGAGAACCGCCTCTGCCGGTTGCCCGCCGCTGAATTGTCCGTACTGCTCCGCTGTCCGCTACTTTTGTTTTGAGGACAGTTAGCCGCTCTGTGGTCTGTAGCGTTGCAGGTGAAACAGCCCCTTGAATGCCCTTCCCTGGGAGGAGGCGTGGAGTCTGTCTGTCTCTGGCTCGTCTGGCTTCCCTGGATCTGGTTCACATGGTTTCCAGTCTTCTGAAAATGTTTCGTCGCGCTGGGTGGCCCCAGGGTTTTCCCATGAGCGATGAGATATCTTTCAGCAGCCTCAGTCACATCTTTAAGCGTCTGCAGCTTTTGTTCTTCTAAGTGGGTCGCTAAGTCCTTGTGACAGGCATTGAGAAATTGTTCCTTCACGATCAGGTCATGGAGACTGTCGTAAGACTTCGTTTCGCCTGATAACTCCACCCACTTGTGTAGATATGACGACAGGCGCTCCACAAACTGCTTTGGCGTCTCGTCTGACTTAGGCCGGCATTCACGGAAGCGTTTACGGTAGCCCTTCTCTGTAAAGTTGTAGCACTGCAACAGGGCCTCTTTCAAGACGTCGTAGTTTTTGGCGTCATCGTTCGACAGTCTGGTGTAAACTTCGAGAGCTTGCCCCGTCAGAAGTGCACTTAGTCGAATCGCCCAGTCTCGAGGTTGCCAATTGGAGCTTTCGGCGAACCTTTCGAATCTCGCCAGATAGGTGTCGATCTGGTCCTTCCCGTCGACGAAAGCTGGCAATTTTGGAGCCGTATGGTCGTTGGTGGCTTGTGGCGCATGCTGATTGTTCTGGATACGCGCCAACTCTAGCTGGTATTGACGCTCAGCTTCTAATCGTCTCTCTTCCATCTCTCTTTCTTGACGCCGCTCTTCTCTTTCTTCTCGGCGACGCTGCTCTTCTAATTCTCTTTCTTCACGGCGACGCTGCTCCTCTATTTCTCTTTCTTCACGCCGTCGCTCATCTTCTCTTTCTTCACGCTGACGTTGTTCTTCTCTTTCTTGTATTCTCTCCTGAGACTTGACGTACTCCGTCAGCTGTTTGCCTTTTAGATTCAGTTGCATCCCTTTCTGCCAGAAGTCAGCCATCTTGATGCTTCTGGAAAGTTCTTTTCTGGAAAGTTCTTTTTCTAGAAAGTTCTTGACTGTAGAGTTCTTTTTTTTCTGGAAAGTTCTTGACTGTGCTGTACCTTTCTAGACTGTTCTAGAACAGCACGCTTTCTGCAGTAGCGCTGATGCTTGTCACTAGTCGCCTTCGTTGACGCAGGCCCCGCTGTCCTCGTCGTATGCGACGCTGCACCACGCTGGTGTTGATGTATACGCTCCTGTGCTGAAGTAGACTCGACGTCCGTACGTCGCTCTCTCTAATACTGGCGATGTAGCTCCGAGACTGTCCCTCGACGTAGTCCTGCGGCAGCTACGTAGTCCCGCTCTGTTGTTCGCTCACGAAGCAACTCTTCGGCGACTACACGCCCTTGCAGTCAACCCGAACCTATCGGTGATGTAGTCCCAGTGTGTTGGCCCTTCTCGACGCAACTCGTTGGCGGCTACCCTCGATGACTGCCTCTCGTAACGTTGACTCGCTTGTTGTAGCAGTTGAACCCTTGGCTATGGCGTGAATCCCGGCTTGGCCCCCAAAATGTTACACTCAGTTCGATGTTGGTGTTTTCTATCAGTATCTGATTCAGCCCCGATGCTTGAATTCCTGATAGGGTGTAACTCAGATTCGTTTATTCACACAGCCTGCTCAATCAGCATACAAGTCACAAAGTCGGCGTATGGAGTTTTCCACTTTTATTCAGCACACATCAACAACTGCATACAATTCTCAACTCAACTCAACAACTTTCACAGCAACTCTTCTAATCACTATCAACAACTTTACTCTCAACAGCAACTCTGCACACGATTAAATAACCTCTCTCTTTTCCGGAAAGATTTCGTACATGGTAGAAAATGACGTACTGCCACCAATCGAATAAAAGATCGTCATCACTGACTTACGTCAATACATATTTTTATATCTTCCAGAACGACCTCTTGCTTCTACATGTATCAGGAAATTTCTATCAAGAGTAAACACGCATATACAGAAGATTCTCAAATAATATCGACTAACGCAAATTATCAACGTTATACAAAGCCTCTCCTAACAACAATGCAAACTCAAATCAAAGGTAAATAAACTCCATTATTGAATACTTTGCAAATCGAAACGATTAGATCTATCGTACACGCTTTCGACATACTTTCGTACGCGTTTCAACGTAACACAAATATTACAGTTGCCGAGACATCGAACAGGCTGTTGCCCTATTCTAAGGGGACTTACTCCAGCTATTTCGTTTAAGCTTGCATCGCAAAGCGCATCATGGCTGTTAAAAGCGAAACCGGTTACTATCGACGGAAGGAAATCGTCCCCTATACGCTTATGTTTCCGGGGACGTTAATCTATATAACTAACTAACTATTCGACGGAAGTTATAGGTGCGGCACGCCAGCATGACACAGAGCCAACTAAAAGTAAAATTTACGTCCCCGGACACCTTAAGCGTATAGGGGACAGAGCCAGCTCTCGCCAACTGATCATTATAAACGGCACTTGTGGTTAGAAGGGTCGCACAGTAGACGGTGCAGCGGGCTGTTATGTCCTATGACGGAATGACGGGTATCTTGGGGTGAGCGGCTGCCTGCGGCTGATGACGTTTATCGATCGTCTCGATCACAATACTTGTCAAACAGGTTTGCCCTCTCGGCCTACCTGCAGGCCGTAAATCCTATTACTCTCTCTCTCTCTCTCTCTCTCTCTCTCTCTCTCTCTCTCTCTCTCTCTCTCTCTCTCTCTCTCTCTCTCTCGTATTGTGTAGGTTTGCATAGCCTTTTGATTTCCCGGGCGTTAGCTGTAGGAACTAGTGTTTTTTGTTTGTTTGTTTGTAGTTGTTGTTGTATTTGTGGCATCGTTTCAGGGCAGGGTGAAGTACCACTGAACAGATTTTCAACCTAAGAATAATCTGCGAGAAATACCTACAGCACCAACAACATTTATATCATGTGTTCATAGACTTCAAAAAGGCGTTTGACCGAGTCTGGCATGCAGCTCTGTGGGCAACCATGAGAGTGTACAACATCAGCCCTAAAATTAATGAAGTCATCAAAAGCCTGTATGACAAGGCTACCAGTGCAGTCCTCCCACAACAGCGCCATCGGAAACTGGTTCAGAACAACAATCAGTGTGCGTCAGGGATGCCTACTCTCTCCAACACTCTTCAACATCTTCCTAGAGCGCATCATGTCAGATACCCTTGCAGATCGCGAAGGCACAATCAGCATAGGGGGAAGAGCAATCTCCAACCTTCGATTTGCAGATGACATTCATAGATTGGCTGGAGAGGAACAAGAACTTGAACAGCTGGTACAGAGGCTTGACACCACCTCCAGAGCCTATGGAATGGAAATAAGTGCAGAGAAGACCAAAATGAGGACCAACAACACCATTGTATCAGACAATGGGTCCCGACAGGAAGTCCTCTCCAGGATCGCACAAACAACTGCTGCCCTGGCAAGGTTGAAGCCCATGTGAAAAGACAGGTCCATCACTCTACATTCCAAGGTAAGGCTGCTGCGCTCTCTTGTCATCTCCATCTTCCTATATGCTTGCGAAACATGGACCCTCACAGCAGATCTACAACGAAGAATACAAAGCATGGAGATGATGTGCTACAGAAGACTTCAGGGCATTTCCTATACCCAGCACATCACAAACGACGAAGTCCGACAGACCATCACTTAAGCCATTGGACAACACGATGACCTGCTCACAGTGGTGAAAAAAACGTAAACTCCGATGGTATGGCAACGTCACCAGATCATCAGGCCTTGCAAAGACCATCCTGCAAGGCACAGTGCAAGGAGGTAGAAGAAGAGGGAGACCGAAAAATAGATGGGAGGACAACATTCGAGAATGGACTGGTTTGACACTGAGCGTAACGATCATGAGTTACGAGATAGGATATGATAGGATAGGTTGCATCGGTAGGACAATAACAGTCGTGTATATTGGTTGTAAACTGTAGAAAAGGGTAGCATTTCCGTAAAGGTGAATATATTGTTCTTAAATGTAGCGCTGTTGTCAGCTCAAGAGCTGCTTAAGGCATTAGGCGAAACTTCCCCGTGGGCGTGTCGGGGGTATCTGTTTAAATAGTATCCCCGTTTTCTGGAAATTTAGTGCTTTATATTTCCAGTGTCAATATCTTTCTCCTTTGTTCTTTCTCATTCCTATTCCGTTCTATCCATCTAAACTACATGTATCTTCTTCGCTAGACCAGAGTGACTCCTAACTTTTTTCTTGAAAACTCTCTCACAACTCCTCCTTTGTGTACGGGCTCTGTTGGGTCAGCTTGGGGATGTGGGATGTTGTCTGCTAAATCGTCGCTAGGGCTTTCTATGGTATTATTATTTTATCAATGTGGGTATTTTATATGTATGTGTTTCGTTAATATTTTATAATGATGTTTATATTCTATTTTGTTTTTTGTAAACGGGGGTTGGAAAAATTAGAGTAAATCCTCTACGTCCCATGCATGGGATGCCTTTATTGTAAAGTGGCCGGCGGGTGGAGTGTCTTCAGTTTTACCGTTAGAGTGTTTCAGCAGATCTTGTACATATATGGATCAGGGGTGAGTCCTCTTTCAAACGTTATGGTCCTGATTTTGTGGTCCCGATTCGGGTCTTTATTTATTTATTTATTTATTTATTTATTTATTTAATCGTTTTTATATAGCGCTTTACCAGCTCAAGAGCTGATCAAGGCGCTGGCCGATACAGGATCTAACTCAAACCGCCCGAGACGCCCACCCGCAGCCTTTGGGCGCATGGTCTGACGCCCGTACAACTGAGCACAATCCTGGGCAGCCAGGGATGGGGGGGAAGGACCTAAGTGCTGAGTGTGTTCTTGTCACCGTCTTTACAGTCCGCTGGATCCTATAAACAATGAATAAATAACTAATTAACTAGATAGGCAAAATAGGATCTAACTGAAGCCACAAAAAACGTCATCTTGCAACCTTATGCGCTTCGTACAGCGCCTGAGCAGATTTGACGAACTAAAGGGAATGGAAGAGACCAGAGATAAATACGAAATAAATAACTATTTATTGCAGCGTTCAACGTTATAAAGAACCTTTCATTTCAGCTTTCAAACATTGTAGACTATCTGTAGTGACACGTTCCAGCAGAGAAAAGACTTGAAATCTAATAATGGTGCCCAGTTTGTACACTCTATACAGATCAATGGAGAAGCGATGCCCGCATCGTCCAATCTTCATGATTACATTGTAATAATACCAGTGGTAACGAAAACTAGGCTGAACTCTTTTTTCCCCACATTAGTCATAATATAAATATCTATGACGTATGACCGTGATCGTTAAAGGCTTTAAAATCAAGAAGGGACACAATCGATATATATCGGTGTCGGATAGTGCAGTGGTTGGAGCACTCGCTACTGTGTCGAAAGTGAAGCACCGTCCGGTGCGGTTAGCACTTGGATGGGTGACCGCTAAGGTGTGAAGCGACAAACAACAACGCCCCCAGTTGACTCAACTGTGATTGAGTACCTACTCTCTTGAGGGTGGGGAAGGTAAAGCAGCGAGGGAGAGAGTTGGGCATCACCCTCATTACGCTGGCCCAAGATAAGTGTGATCTCCAACATCACGCTCCCCTACGGCCACAAGGCTATGGGACTACCTTTACCTTTATATATATATATATATATATATATATATATATATATATATATATATATATATATATATATATATATATATATATATATATATATATATATATATATATATATATATATATATATATATATATATGTGTGTGTGTGTGTGTGTGTGTGTGTTACCGGCAATGTGTTAAATCCCGCATTCTATGGAATGCCTCGATAAAGTATGGAATGCATGCCTACATAAAGTATAGAATGCCTGAAATCTTATCTAGGCATTCTATACAATACCGGGATTTCACATATTGCTGGTAACATATACACTTGAACAGAATGCTATTTTTGGACCAGACAGAACATTAAATACTGGTCGAATGTTATTATTTTGAATGTTAATTACGATATCGTTATTAACTTTTTAAAAAAAGAAAAGAATTATGATAGTTATGCTTATGTTTTTGTGTCTTCCTTGCCCCAAAAGAGGCGAGAAATAATTATGAGATTCAATCTAAAATCTTGAAACAATGCACCGTTTGAATTTTCAAGCAAATGATGATGATGATGGTGGTGGCGGTGGTGGTGGTGGTGATGATGATGATGATGACGATGATGATGATGATGATGATGATGATGATGATGATGATGATGATGATGATGATGATGATGATGATGATGATGATGATGATGTTGAAACAGCACTTCATTAAGCATAAACATAAATATGTGAGCTTTAAAGCATGCTTGCAGTTTCTCTATGATTCCATTTTGTCATGACTTCATTGGCTATTGATCGCACAATTTACCCTAATACTGTATATTATTATACCAGAATCTATAGAATTACGTATCGACACACCAGTCCTCTTCCCGTCATTTGTCTCTATAGATTCTGTCTGTCACTCTGTCACTCTTCCTCCCTACGGTTGAAGTTCTATCTCTTTCTCCCTCTCTCTCTCCATCCCTCCCTCGCTCTCGCTCTCTCTCTCTCTCTCTCTCTCTCTCTCTCTCTCTCTCTCTCTCTCTCTCTCTCTCTCTATCTCTCTCTCTCTCTCTTTCATTATCTCGCTGTTTCAAAGCTGTTTCGGAACGAAAGCTGCACTGCTGACATTCTTTTTTTTTCCTCCAACAGAAAGTGTGTAGGGAATAGATAGCAAGTTACAAAGACAAGTGAATGCATTCTAGTATCGATTTTTCACTAACGACAAAAACTTTTAGCATGACGAAAGGAAAACAATGGCTGTACTGTCTTTGTACACGCGACGCTTCCGTCCATGTCAACAATCATAATAACAGAGCGTTGTCAATAAGGATGTGTTTGTTGGAGTGTGGGGGTCTAGATGTGTGTGTGTGTGCGTGTGTGTGTGTGTGTGTATAGGTGTGTGTGCGAGGTGTGTGCGTGGAGAGAGAGTAAGAGAGTGTGCGTGTGTGAGTGTGTGTGTGTGTGTGACAGAGACAGGGGTGGGGTGGGGAAACAATGCACCTGTCTGTCATTTACAACACATGACTTAGCAATAACTTGCACTTGGTCTCCGCTAGACGATTGTCTAGGAAGTGATCATCTACCAATTATTATTAAGCTCAAGGATGTTGATTATGATAAAGATGATAAAACAGAAGACATCATTCCTAAATTTAAATATAAATTTGCAATATGGGATGATTTTCAAGCACATCTCAATGCCCTCGATACTGACAGTATTATTCATGATGATATAGATGTGTTTTATTCAAATTTTAGAAATAATATAATAACAGCAGCAGAAAAATATATTCCAAAATGTAAATCTAAGAAACTAAATAACCAATCTGGAAATTCTTGGTGGAATAGTGAATGTGAAACAGCTGTAAATTTAAAAAAAAGACTTACATAAGCATTGGATTAAAAATAAAACTGAAGAAAATTTTACAAAGATGAAATATGCTAAGATACAATGTAATAGGGTTATAGCTCGGTGAAAAAAAAAAGGATTGGTGTGAATTTTGTGTTAAAGAGGTTTCAGAAGCAAAGGATATGCAAAAGGTATGGAAAAAAGTAAAAGAAATGAAAAATGGATTTAAACTTCAGTCGTATCCACTTAAATTAAGCAATAATAATTTTCCAAGTGCTAAAGAGAAGGCTGATGCTTTTGTAAAGATTTTTGCAGAACATTCTTTATCATCTAGTCTTGATCCATCAGTACAACAATTAAGAAAAGAAAAAGAAAATGAGAAAGAATATGAAGATCCTTTGCCAAATAAATCTCATTTTATAAATGCCCCTATTGAATTTGAAGAGTTCTTAGACTGTTTACAATCATTTTCATCTAACAAGACTGCAGTTGGGATTGATGGAATGTCACATCAATTATTAACGCATTTGCCTTTGAAATGGAAAAAATTACTACATTCCTTATGCCAACAGTGTTGGCAGAGTGGAACTCTCCCTATTATCTGGAAGAAGTCAGTAGTTGTTCCAGTACATAAGCAAGGTAAATCTCGTTCCTCAATTCTTAATAAATAGACCAATTGCATTGAACTCACATGTAGGAAAGGTATTTGAAAAAAATAATTCAGAAAAGAGTAACATATTTTTGTGAAAAGAACAACATAATTCCTAAAAATCAGGCAGGATTTCGAAAAGGTCGATGCACAACTGACCACTTGGTAAAATTAACTAGTCATATTAAAAAACAGTTTGCTCATAGAAAAAGTACTCTTGCTGCATTTTTCGACGTCAAAAAAGCATATGACAGTGTGTGGCATGCAAGATTGTTATATAAATTAAAAATATTGGAATAAGTGGTCATATGTATAATTATATAAAAAATATTTAAATGGTAGATCTATATGTACACGAGTAGGAAACACTTATTCATCTTATTATAACATTGGCATGGGAATTCCTCAGGGCTCCATAATTGCTCCATTATTGTTTTCAATACTTATTCACGATCTTCCCACTGTTATTTCTAATCTAGTAAATGTTGTTCAGTACGCTGATGATATTGCCATGTGGATAAATACATCTCTTTGAAAACATACTAAACAGAGAGTAATAACACATGTACAAAAACTGTTTCAAGAAGAACTGAAAAACCTTAATTTATTTATGAGAAAAAATGGTCTGGAATTGTCATCTGAAAACACGTTTTTAATGCTTTTTAATAATGGTATAAATCCTAAATGTTTACCTGTTTTGAAATTAAATGATGAGATTCTTATATACAAGAAACAGGTTAAATTTCTTGGTGTTCAGCTAACTTCTAAATTAAACTGGAAATTACATATTGAACATTTAATAACAAAGGCAAGAAAATCCCTAAATTTATTAAAAATTATTAGTGTACAAAATTGGGGTCAGGATACCAAATCCCTCTTACATTTATCAATATCACTAGTCCGTTCAAAGCTTGTTTATGGTCAGGAGGTGTACTTTTTCATCAAACAATACATTATTAAATAAATTACAAAGCATCGACAGTAGAGCTATTAAAGTTACATTAGGTGTTCCACTTCATGCTAATACAATCAAAACATACCAAGAAGCTGGAATATTACCGTTAACCAACAACGTCACGTAGCTACTTCAAAATATGTACTAAGATGTTTATCTGTCCCTAATTCAGTACAAGAAGAAATTTTTATAGATGCAGAAGACTATCCCAAAAGAACTAAACATATTAATTATTTGCAGCCAATTAAGAACTATACAAAAGATCTTTTTCAAAAGTGTAACATTGATATCACAGCAATTCCTGTTATGCCACTAATATCACCTATTCCACCATGGGAGCACAGAGATGCAAATTGTAACATTTATTATAGTGTAACTAAAAAAGATGACAACACTAATCTCTTAGTAAGAGCATATTGAAAATAATTTTTTAAACCATTTGAAGATTTTTACAGATGGTTCGGTATTAGATTCTTTAGATAGTGGATCGGCCTTTGTCATTCCTGCATTAAATGTAAGACGCTCATATTATCTAGGAAAGGGGTTTTCTATATTTACGAGTGAGCTTTATGCTATTATAATGGCTCTCAACTACATTATGACTTTGCCGTTAGGGCTCTTTAGTTTACTGATTTGTGTCGATTCAAAAGCGGTTTTGTATGCTTTAAAACAGGGTAATTCCAAAGTAAGAAATGAATTCATTTATGAAATTAAACATATGATCCATTGTATATTCTCTAGAGACATAGTTGTTGATTTCTGTTGGGTTCTAGCACATTGTGGAATTCATTGGAACGAAGTGTGTGACAAGTTAGCCAAAGAGGGAGCACTAAGATCATTAGATTCCATTTCTGTCAACAATTTGAGTTTGTGTTGTCCTGAAATATATTCCTTATTAGAAAAAGTAGTATGTCAAGATACTAGCATTAAAAAGGTTACTATATCAAACTGTTCACGACAGTTGTCAAAATTAATATACAAGTTAAGAAAGAACTCATGGAATACTAAATATTCAGCAGATATTCAGTGTATGTGTGGCAAAATTATATCAGTTTACCATATTTTATTTGAATGTCCAGTTTAAAATGCACTGTATGAAAACCAAGGACATCATTTGACTGAATATGGACATTCTTTAGATGATGTATTACATCATTCACAGATAACAGCAGTTGTGAAAATTATTGCAATGACTTCTATTGGTAGACTTTTATAGTTTGGTGTTAAATCCCTCTTCCCCTTTCATTCCATTTTTGTTATAAGGTTCTTAATTGTGATTTGATTTATATTGTTGTTGTTATTAATTAATGTCTAATATCACCTGGATGTGAGAATAGACAATAAATGAAATATTGATTGATTGACTCAGTGTGTGTGTGTGGGTGTGTGTGTGTCTGTGTGTGTGAGCGTGTGTCTACGTGTATTTATGTGTATGACTGGGTGTGTCTACATATCCGTGTGTGTATTTAATAGCTGGTCGTTGATGTTTTAGGCATTGGTGATTGACTGTGATACGCTTAGCGGCTGACTGAACTCCAAAACGTGGTGGGTGAGTTGGTCAGTCAGTGAATGCAAAGCCGCAATACAACACAGGAAGTGCCACATCGCACAACACTACAGAGCACAGCACAATACAACAAAACATTGTGCCCGTCATTCTGCACAGGTAGACTAAGTGATAATTTATACACATGTAAGCTTACGTGGCTAAAAATGCTCTCTCTCTCTCTCTCTCTCTCTCTCTCTCTCTCTCTCTCTCTCTCTCTCTCTCTCTCTCTCTCTCTCTCTCTCTCTCTCTCTCTCTCTCTCTCTCTCTCTCTCTCCATCTATCACTCTTATTCAGTAACGAGACACCAAGGACAGAAGAAAAAAAAAAACGATGTATAGTGCACACACAAAAAAGACATATATAACAAAATAAAATAAAAACGCAAATTTTGACTCGGACATTATTATTGA
Source organism: Oncomelania hupensis (assembly GCA_036898135.1). NCBI lineage: Eukaryota > Metazoa > Mollusca > Gastropoda > Littorinimorpha > Pomatiopsidae > Oncomelania > Oncomelania hupensis. The sequence continues at coordinate 20,881,206 of CM072514.1, forward strand.
TCAGTAATTTATTTCATGAATTGTAAACATATAATGTACAGGAAAGAACTTGCGCTGAGTTGACACTCTTGAATACAAATGCAGGTGAGCAAACAGGCACATAAAAAGAATAAACCTAATACAAGCACATATACAAATTAAAGTACGCACGCGCACACATGGATACAAGTCAGCACACACATACACACAAACACACACACACACACACACACACATCCACTCGCACAGCCGAGGTTACACAGTATTACCATGTAGTTCCCGAAATGCCACATACGTTGTGCTGACAATGGGTCATATTTCGTCCCCATTTTTAAGTACTTTGCAGTTTTCGAACCCTAACCCAAACCCTAACCCTACCCTAACCCTAATGGATCATTGTTCTGACGTCAAAAAAGTAGGCATGTCAATAAAAGTTATGTAGATGTTCAATGATTTGTCCAAATAACACTGTGTAAACAAGGACGTACAAACAATCACACACACACGCGCGCGCACGCACACACGGACACACACACACACACCCTCTCTTGCTCTCTTTCGCACATACACACACACGCACACCCGCACAAGCACACACACAACGTCCGGTGAGACAAACTTACTCTAATGGATACTGCACTTGTTTAGATACAACAAAACTAGTTGACAAGGAATGCCAAAACAGGCGCACAATCATTTATTTATATAATAGAATCCGTTAAATAAATTACCACACGGATCAGTCTGGTGGTCAATGTTATGCATAGTGAACGTTGTCGTTTATTTTACAGTACATGACGTAACCCATCCCTTTAGTTAGGTTAGCGAAATCATCATCATCATCATCATCATCATCATCATCATCATCATCATCATCATCATCATCATCATCATCATCATAACACACCTTAATTGGAAAACAAAACATATTTCATAGCACGCGGAATTCACATTATCAACAATAGCCGAAAACAAAGACATTAAGAAGGTCGCGTTAAAGCTAGCGTAACCTACGTTACCAATTTATCACAATGTTAGTATTTATCACATTAACTCGGGTTAGAAAATCCCTTTCTATTTTTCTTTTCTTTTTTTTTTCTTTTTTTTTGGGAGGGGGAGGGGGGGGGGGCGCTGCACTGAAGTTGTGGGGCTATCGTTGAGAGAAAACAACCGGGATTTCAAATTCACGGTGGTGACCCCAAAAAAATTTTCAATGAAATTCAAAATAAAACATACAAAATCAAAGATGGAAGTCGGCGAGAGAACGAGTGCTTAGTGGTAGTTCGTGGTGGGTTTTGCTGGCTGCAGTTTTAGTCGTACTGCGTGCACTGCCCGTACTTTTCTCTGCCATATCATCGTTCCTCCTGCTCTCACCCCTATCGTCACCTCTCATCTTCTCGCCTGGGTCATCGCTCCTCTTCTCTCCTCGGACACTGATTCTCCTTGCCTCTCTTCCATCGTCGCTCCTCCTCTTCCCTCTATCTTCGCTTCTCCTCCTTTCTCCTCCATCGTCAGCTCTCCTCCTTTCTCCTCCATCGTCAGCTCTCCTCCTGTGTCCTCTGGCCCTGGCAGGTATGTACAGTCCGTTTCTTTCTGCATAAGGTGCCCGAGGTTTCTCTGCTTCTCTCTTCGTCCACAAGGATGTGAACGGCGACGATTTCGAGGATGACGGACGTGATGGTAGAGGCGACGATGATGACGGTGAATCGTCTGACGGCGACCTCGGGGGTGGGGAGGGTGTTGGGAAGACTGTGGAGAGGGCAGAGGTGGAGGGAGGGGGAGATTCCGGAGGATCCGGTCTGGGGGTGTAGGCTGTGGTAGTGGTCGCCGTGCATGCTGCAACACAGAAAAAAAGAAATTGAGATAGTGATGGTGGTGATGATGATGATTATGCTGCTGCTGTTGCTGCTGCTGCTGATGATGATGACAATGACGACGATAATGATGATGTTGAAGAGGATGTTGATGATGACGATAACGATGATGACGTTGATTGGGAGGAGGATGACGGTAGTGGTGGCGAGGAGGATGATGATGATGATGATGATGATGATGATGATGATGATGATGATGATGATGATGATGATGATGATGACAAAAAGAAGAAGAAGAAGAACAACAACAACAACAACAACTTAACGACAACTATGCTGCTGCCGCTGCTGCTGTTGCTACTGATGCTGCTGCTACTGATGCTGCTGGCGAGAATGATGATAGTGAAGAAGGAGCATTTGCTTTTGCTACTGTTTATGACTGTGACAACGGTAATGATGATGAAAGTGACAATGATCACGACGTTGACCACTCCAACTTGCTGCATCCTGCGCGCTGCCTGTCTACGGGAAAGGACCACTGAACCCGCACAGCGCAGCGGAGATTAGCCGCGGCTTACGCCTCCACTCGGCAAGTTTAAGCTACGAATCAACTCTTTGGTAAAGCAAAGCCTGCTGCTGCTGCTCTTCCAGACTGGCATGACATCAGCAAACTCAGTCAGAGTTTTTCATAAGAAAGATGCAAAAAATCAGAGACTCTCTGGAGGCGTCCATTGGTCTGCCTGCAAAAGCAGAATTCCATTGACCTTATCTGGAGTACTTCAAGCCTGCAACTGAAGAAGAAATTCAACGCCTGATCAGGAAGTCTAAAGTAACGTCTTCTGCTGTTGATCCCATTCCTACTTGGCTAGCCCTGGAATTTCTGCTACCAGTTATTGTTCAAATAATAAACCTCAGCTTGAGGTCTGGAACAGCGCATGCGTGCTTTAAGGTAGCGGTAAACCACTCTTGAAGAAGCCCAGCCTGAACCCAAACACCCTGAGTAACTGCCGACCGGTGTCAAATCTGTCCTACTTATCCAAGCTGCTGGAGCGTGTGGTGGTAGATGAGCTGGTTGCTCATCTTGCTGGGAATGATCTTTTAGACAACTTTCAGTCTGCATATCGCACTGGCTTCAGCACAGAAACAGCTCTGTTACATGTGATTAGTGACCTGTTGTGTGGTGTGAACGCAGGCAGATTGATGCGTCTTGTGCATCTCGATCTTGGTGCTGCGTTTGGCACTATAGATCACGCACTACTTCTATAGCGCCTAAAGCTTCAGAACTGGATCAGTAGCACCGCGTTACAGTGGTTTGTTTCGTATCTGTCGGAGCGCTACCAGCATGTGAGAGTTGGCCTTGAAAGATCATTGGACTGGCGGCTGCAGTGTGACGTTCCGCAGGGATCCGTTCTGGGTCCCCTACTGTTCACCATCTATACACGACAGCTTGGAACAATCATTGACCGTTTGGAGTTCCTGTTCTAATCATCTCTCGGACATCAAAGAAAGATTACATTTCCCCTGTTCTGAGTTCCCTCCACTGGCTTCAGTAGCTCAGAGGGTTGAGTACAAAATCCTTGTGCTGACGTATTACTGCATTAACTAATCTGCGTCAGTATACCTACAGAAACTGGTGACACCTTATGTTCCGGCAAGAACACTTCGCTCTTCTTCCACCTCCAGAATTGTTGGTCCTCGGTAAAAAGAACATTCAGACAAAAAAAAGAACGGTCTGGAGCTAGGTCATTTCGGAACGTTGTAGCCACGCTCTAGAAATCTTTTCTGGAAGGTCTGGGGCACTCCAGGGACATCCTGGCGTTTTGCAGGCAGCTGAAAACCTATTTGTTTCGTCAAAAGTATTACAATCTTTACAATGCACCAATAGGTGTCTCTACAGACTGTTCATCATTTTTATTTTCCCTCCTCCGGTGCGCTACGTGCATATCCTCAAAGACATAGAGATTTTATTGGCGCCATACAAATGGACATCATCATCATCATCATCATCATCATCATCATCATCATCATCATCATCATCATCATCATCATTATAATCACAGCAGCTCAACCATAGCTTTTCAGATTTTGAGGTTAGGTCAGCCAGGCTAGCTATAAATAGCTTCGCCGATACTTCCTTTCACTGGAAGGAGGGGTGCAGGCTATATAAATAGCCCGCAGCATGCAAAACGCATAGGCACTGAAAAGTGCTGCTCACATAGGAATTAAGCTGGTGGGCATCATCATCGCCATCATCATCATCATCATCATCATCATCATCATCATCATCATCATCATCATCATCATCGTCATCATGTGTGCTTTGAACTACTTATCGCCTTACCTATGTTTAATAAGGGCATTAGGAAGTACAATATATCCTTGATAACTTAGCCCTAACAGTCCTATTGGATCATAGTTACAAAGAGCTGCAACGTCTGTGCTATCGAGGACCTACTACCGCGTTGCTTTTGAGGATCCATTCTCCTTGGTCAATGCCCCTCTGACAAGGGTCACTTACACAGAATCTCAGCGATGCCTTTGTCAGGCGGGTTCCTGGGGCTGACGGCTCGCCCTCGGTTCATCTTCTTCTTCACCCAGATGCAGGCGACGAGGTAGACGACGGCGATGGCGGCGATGAGCCCCATGAACACCCCGACGATGAGCCCGATCCTGCAAACAGTTGGCGGTTTTATCTCCAACGCAGATTCAATGGTATCTATATTTATGAAATTCTAGTTAGGAAGTTACTTCCATTGATCTAACAAAACTACTTCGTGTGTGGGTGTGTGTGTGAGTGTGTGGGTGTGGGTGTGTGTGTGTGTGTGTGTGTGTGTGTGTGTGAGGGTGGGTGTGTGTGTGTAAGAAAGAGAGAGATAACTACAGACAGAAAGACAGACAAACCGACAGACAGGCAGAAAATGAGGGCGCGCCGGAGTCAGAGGGGCAGGATGGGGGTGGGGTAAAGGCGGGGACTAAGTCACATGCTCCTGGTCGAGCACAGCGGGTCAGTAATTGAAAGTGACAAGCGAAGTGTTGAAAAGTGTTATTTCAACTTTAAAGTCTTAGCACGCATTGTTCTATAGCGTAGCCACAATCATAATTATTTATACTATGATATATATATTAAGGATATAAAAAGAGAGAGAGAGAGAGAGAGAGAGAGAGAGAGAGAGAGAGAGAGAGAAATAGATAGATAGATAGATAGATAGATAGATAGATAGATAGATAGATAGATAGATAGATAGATAGATAGATAGATAGATAGATAGATAGATAGATAGATAGATAGATAGATAGATAGATAGATAGAAAGATAGATAGATAGATAGATAGATAGATAGATAGATAGATAGATAGATAGATAGATAGATAGATAGATAGATAGATAGATAGACTATATTTATATAGTATAGTATAATAGTCATCATAGAATTAAATTAGTATTGCGAGTCGATCAGATTGCTGGTGTCAATTTTATTATTGGTGTGTACAACTTTGCAAGCTGCCTTTGAAGCGTTTGATATTAATTATAGTAAACTTTGGACTTGTAGTTGCAGCAATACGAGCTTTTGGCAACACTCAAGACTCAAGACCGAAGAATATTTAATAATCACGTAAAACATTAACAGGATGTTGTTGTCGTATGGTGACAATGGCAGAACAATGATTTAACTGTTGCTATTGTTTGTTATTGTTCAAAGTACTGACCGATTGTTATTCTTTTTTATTTTATTTTTTTTCTGTTCTTGCATGGCCGAAACTAAATTTTTCCAGTGTCGTCTTTTGGATGAATTAAATTTCTTATTCCTTACGAATCGTGTCAATTTCCACTTTGGTTTTCTCTCCAGCTCTCTCGCACTACATATACATGTACATTTACACAGTATGGAAACTGTGATGGTATGGCCACGCCACCAGAGCATCAGGCATTGCAAAGACCATCCTGCAAGGCACGGTGCAAGACGTGGGAGGATAACACTCGAGCATGGACTGGCTTGACACTGAGCGCAGCCATGAGGGTTGCTGAGGACAGAGAAAGACTGAGTACGCTGATTAAACGATCATCTGTGATGCCCCCCAACGACTTTCGAGTGAAGGGACAGGACAGGATAGGATAAAATACACAGTAAGGATCAATTTAAAACTAATAATGGAAACTCATGGATTAAAATAATCTACCTCCGCGATGCCTTGATACATTTGGGATGTAGTGGTTAAGGCTACATCTGCTGTCTCGAGGTTAACGGTGGATGGAATTTGTCTAAGGGCTGCTTGGACAACACGATGACCTGCTCACAGTGGTGAAGAAACGGAAACTCCGACAGATCATCAGGCCTTGCAAAGACCATCCTGCAAGGCACAGTGCAAGGAGGTGGAAGAAGAGGGAGACCTAAAAAGAGGTGGGAGGACAACATTCGAGAATGGACAGGCTTGACACTGAGCGAAGCCATGAGGGTTGCTGAGGACAGAGAAAGATGGAGTACGCTGGTTAAACGATCGTCTGTGGTGCCCCAACGACCTCAGAATTAGGGGATAGAATAGGATAGGATAGGATAGGAGAGAGGAGAAACCAACAAACGGCACAGCGCATCACAAAATTCCAGTCCACCATGCGGTAAAATGGTTATACCCGGTTCCTTAATGATACCGGAGAAGGTTAAACAAAACAACAACAAAAAAACAACGAGGATTTTAGGGGAGATGCACAGCAACAATGAAGTTAACTCTGAGGACAGGGAAACCCCCTAACCCCACTCTTCCCCTCCTCACTCCCTCCCCCACCCCACATACCGGCTGTACGGTTACGGGAACACTTTAACCTAGGCTACATACCTAGACTTACAATGAACAATGAGCGGCATTCGGACGGGAGATTAATCCTCATAATGTAACTGCGGTATGTACACAAAAGCGAAGGGACATAACTATACAACGAAAGTCGATCAGTTTTTGTCATGACATTTGGACTGGACGGAAGACTTAGGTACGAGACTATTGAGGTCACCGAGGGTTTTCTCCGGGCACTCCGGTTTCCTCCCTCCCTTCAATAATGGTACAGGACGCAGTCAATATAAAAAATTTCAAAAATAAAAATTCGATTTTCTTTCCGTCTTCTAATAGCGATCTTCCTGCCTTTACACCACCTGTTTGAGTGATGGATGTGTATTTGGTGTGTGTGAGGGTGGATGAGACAGGTGAGCGTGTATGTTGGTATAGATCGCCGCGCTTTGAGCCTGATTGATTTGGGGAAAGGCGCGTATATAGCATCCTGTATTATTATTATTATTATTATTATTATTATTATTATTATTATTATTATTATTATTATTATTAAGATAATCCCATCAGTTCGACCAGACCCATAGAATGGATGGTTGGATAGATGAGTGAACTGTTGAAAAGATCTCATTTCATATCGCAGTATTGCAGTATTGTCACAGCCTCACGCACAGTTATTCGATACGTGCACACAAATTGGGGGAGGGGGGAGTGTGGGGGGGGGGAGAGTATTGAAAGTTTCCTACATTAAAAATACCCAAGCCGAAGAATGTATTTATTCATTTATCTATTTATGTATTTATTTATCTATATCTATTTAGCGAATATTCACACTTTTCTGCTATCCTATGCACCAACGGGAATCCCCTCAATGAAACATACTTCCGGGTTTTTTTCTCCGCGTGTTTTAGTGAGTTATTTCCAAATATTCAAGAATAATAACATGTGTCACTGGCCACCTGTATCGTATCCTCACATATTTTTTTTTTTTTTTTTGCTGCAGTTTATTATCCCTTTCTATCGCCAGTGGCGCGCCTAAACCCTACCTACCTAACATTATTTGTGAATTTTTGAAAAATATTCGGAAAAAACATAACGCCCAGATGCTGGCACGAACCCACACCTGTCAGGCGCCATTGGTTTCTGGCTTGTGAACAAGGCAAGTTAGTCCCGCCTTAGCCCACTTGGCCACAACGCTCGCCTAACATAGTCAGTTACTTCGTGTTTTGTGAAGGTTGCGACGGCGAAGCTATGGAAAACTACAAGAGTCTTCAGGTCCTGTTTCACTTTCTGTCGATGATCGACGCACCTCCGAAGTCGCCACAAATACAGGCCTCTACGATTGTTTTTTGCATCCTTTCACTGAGCATGTACTTCCTCCACCGTTTTTATACTTATCCCACTCGTTTTCTGGCTCTAACAATCGTCGTTTTCGGCAATTTGCCATATTTAAAAGTCACGCATCAAGCTTTGATAAAAGCAAAACAAGCTAGACCGGAACTTGGTTTCATGCTGTGACGACACGAGTTTTCAGATAGCAGGGAGAATTATACTTTTTACGAAGTTACACTTCTCTGTATGTAGTGTACATAGGGTAGCGTGACCGATTTACTTTTTGCGTATGTAAGGTGCAGTTTCGTAAAGTCCGTGCGTAACGAAGAAGACAGGGGTAGGCCAAATTCAGAATAGGGCTATGTGTAATAAAGAATGCGCATACTGACGAGAACTCGACTATTTGCTTGTGGCCGGTGCGTTGTTGGTAGGGCAGAGTGGTTTGAGATGCTTTTGCGAGAAGGACGAATCTAACCAGGCAGCAACCCTGTGACAGAGGTCATTGTAGTGTAGGGTACTGTTGGAAGGGTGTGTTTATTGCTTATATAGCCACCCAAGGTCTTATGCCCTCGTCGGGATAAGGATGTTTAGAATTCGAGAGGAAGAATATTAACTGCCATTTGTGAACGAATGTAGGGTTTTGTTCTTAAGGTGTGTGTTGTTCTCGATTGAACACCCACCAAGACTTAGTGTCTGTTACAGAACTAAGGTGACCTCATCCTCAGATTTTATAAGTGTTATTTGGGAAGTGAAATAACCAGCAATAGCAAGACAAAGTGACTCTCAAAAGACTAACCATTTGTGTACTGTGACAGTGCTGTGTTGTGTTGTGGTGTTGGGGGAGAAGGTGTATCACAAGCCGGGGCCTAAAAGGTTTGGGCTGTTACTTCTACGCTATTATTTCTACGCTGTTACTTCTTATGCTGCTTCTTATGCTGTTGACGTTTGGTTACCGTTGTTGACGCTGATTGATTTCTAGCCAGCCTGGGGTGTGCCGTTGCCTCTACAGCAGAGAAGAGTTGTGGTGGTCTCTGCCACTGCTGCGAGTTTTGCCTATGTGTCGAGGCAACGCTATTACAGGAGGTTTTCACACCTAATTCACGCACACACAGACTCACACTGCACCACACCTAAAAACATATTCATTTAGTTAGAACATCATCCACTTATTGTGAAAGAGACTGTTTAGCTCTCTGAGCTACTTGACAAAAACATTGGAACAGTGCTTCAGTGCTACAGCTTCACCGAGATAGCAGTTTAAGATTAAAAGATTTATAATGCCATCACTTAGTGTTTGAAGATTTACATTTCGAATTGATTTATTAATTGTGATTTTGTTGTACACATTTTGTAAAGAAACTGTTGTTGTTTAGTTCTGTTTAGGGTTGAACAAGGGGAGGTAATTGTTAGTTAGTATTGGGACGGGGGTCTTGATAGGGGTTGAGGGGGGATTAGTTCCCATTTGTCCTGTGTTTGCTTGTTATTTGTGGAATAAAAGAGTGTGAGTGTATTCTGGCATTTGTGTTAGTTTATTTTGTTTGAGTTTTATTCCTTTTCACTCGCTTTATGTGCTGAAGTCACGGAACCCGCTCGGGGGCCGTGACACATGCTAACCTCGTTTTAATTTATAATGGCGATACCCACGAGTTTTTATGAGAGGTGCCGGAAAGTTGTGAATTGGTTTACCCTAAACTTCGCATCGGTATGACATTAAACAATGATAAATGGGCTTTCGTTGCTCAAAGCACAACCTAACGTTTGAATTGTCCATTTCGGTTCTGTCACCACTGTGACAACACGAGGACCTGCTGACAGTGGTGAAAAAACGTAAACTCCGATGGTATGGCCACGTCACCAGATCATCAGGTCTTGCAAAGACCATCCTGCAAGGCACAGTGCAAGGAGTTAGAAGAAGAGGGAGACCGAAAAAGAAGTGGGAGGACAACCTTCCAGAACGGACTGGTTTGACACTGAGCGAAACAATCAGGGTTGCTGAGGACAGGGAAAGATGGAGTACGCTGGTTAAACGATCATCAGTGGTGCCCCTCCGACCTCCGAGTTATGGGATAGGATAGGATAGGATAGGATCTGCCAGGGAGTGATTTTCCCTGTCTACTGGTACACACAAAAAAAAAATACCATAGCCGTGTGACCTTTGACCCTAGAGTGCGTCCTTGGCGTCTAGGGTAAGGGCTATTGTATCTACCTTAACAGAAAAACCGTATCAAGCAATTGTGTTATGAGTTCTCGACCCTTTTACGGGCTTGGGTGGATGATGCTGATTTTAGCGCTAAGGCGGTAGCAATAAAGAGGCTACAAACACTGCTGGAGATATCTATAGATTGTGAAGAATAACTACCCGTTCGAATGACTTACTTGTTGTTGTAAGCTTATTTTTCCGTGGGGTAACACTCACTGTGAATGTTAAAAGGATCTATCGCTAGGGGCGTGGTCACAATGGGTCTTTATTAATCAAGAAAGAAACCAAGGAATCCCTCATTTGCGCGTTTGCGCTGGTTAATTTTGTAAATATACTCGGTTTTTTAACGGTCAATTTCTGGCCAATTTTTTATGTGCATTACATTTTATCTTTTATCTTTTTTTGTTTGTTTTGTTTTTGTGGTCCTGAATAATTTTTATATCTATTAACTGGTTTTATTTTTTATTATTATGCTTTTATATTCAGTCAGCCCTGTCCCTGTTGCTACAGTTGTGCAGACCTGGTCTGTCTTTCATATCTGCCTTTCTAGTAGCGTTTGCTCTCCTACCATTTATTGTTTCTGGCACCCCCGTTGGGGTGCCGGGGGTTTCAGTATAAATAGCATCCCCTCTTTCTGGAAATTTAGTGCTTTAAATTCCCACTGTCACTGTTTTTCTCATTTGCTCTTTGTCAGTCCTGCTCTGTTCTATCAATCTGCTATATTATCTTCTTCTTCGCTAGACCAGTCACCTACCTTTTTTCTTGAAAACTCTTCCGGGACAAGACTCCTTATTTGTGTTTGAGGTCTGTTGGATCAGCTTGGGAATATTGGACGCTTTCTGCCAGGTGGTCACTAGGGCTTCCTATGATGTTATTATTTAACAGTGTAGGCATTTTATATGTATGTGTTTTGTTGATTATTCATAATGATGTTTGTATTCTATTTTGTTTTTGTAAACGGGGGTTCCATAAATTAGAGTACAGCCTCAGCGTCCCCTGCGTGGGATGTCTTTATTGTAAAGTGACTGGCTGGTGGAGAGCTTTCAGTTTCACCACTAGGGTTGTTTCAGCAGATCTTTTATGCAGATCAGGGGTTGTCCGGTCCTGATTTGGCTCGGAAGAGTCCGCTGGACCTAAAGCAATAATAATGTAATGTAATGTTATTGTTTCTGGCCTGTAGCCTTTCACCCCTATGTGCGTTTAAGCGCCACCCTGTTCCTGTTGCAAGCCCACGACTACACCGCGGCCTTCATCAGTGCCATACTACATCCTCATCCTCATCACTCTTCGATTCTACTCTCGCCCTCATCGGGATTCCTCCTACTGCCTGCAATTGATTCATTGATTATTGCTTTAGGCCCAGCGGACTCTTCCGAGCCAAATCAGGACCGGACAACCCCCAATCCGCATAAAAGATCTGCTGAAACAACCCTAGTGGGAAAATTGGATGCCCTCCACCGGCCAGTCACTTTACAATAAAGACATCCCACGCAGGGGACGGCTGAGGCTTTACCCCAACTACTCGAACCCCCGGTTACAAAAACAAAATAGAATACAAACATCATTATAAATCATCAACAAAACACATACATATAAAATGCCTATAGTGCTAAATAATACAATCATAGGAAGCCCTAGTGACCACCCGGCAGAAAGCGTCCAACACTCCCAAGCTGATCCAACAGACCCCATACACAAACAAGGAGTCTTGTCCAGGAAGAGTTTTCAAGAAAAAAGGTAGGTCATTGATCTAGCGAAGAAGAAGATAGTATAGCAAAGTGATAGGAAAGAGCAGGAATGGGAAAGAGTAAATGAGGAAGACAGCGACAGTGGGAATTTAAAGCACTAAATTTCCATAAAGTGGGGATACTATTTATACTGAAAACCCCCGGCACTCCAACGGGGGTACTGTTGCCGCAGTGTGCCTGCAATTAACCAAGTCCCATAGAAGCTAAAGTGTCCGGGGACGGTAAATCTAATCAATCAACCAACCAAGGAATGTCGAAGCCTTGTTCCACGTTACACTATTTAGTGCTGCAGCCTCAGCGTAAAAGAAAAATATTTTAACTGGAACCCAAAGTGGATTCCTGGCGTTTTGACACTCTAATCAAATACCAAAACATTCAATTATTCATATAAAACGTGATCCAGCAGCAAGCATTAGTTTCTTTACTTTGTGCATATCTAACACTGCATTTCTTCCCTTTCGTCGTTTACTGCAGTGAGATGAAACTAGGCCTAAACTACAAGAACTACGGCCTGCAAACATTTGAGGGGGAAATAATCCAAGCATATCCTTTTTGTTGGGTTCGTGTGCGTTTCTGCCCTTTCGTTGTCTGCTGCTGTGAGATCGCTATAGAGTATAAGCCCTTGAATGCGAGACCAAAAGCAGCAATATTCAATGCTCGATTCATTAGGTCTGTGTCACGTGGGTTTATGGGTTTTAGGGCTCTGCACAATGGATTGATGTAAACCTCACGCTTTATCCTATGGGAACTGCTAGTTCGTCACCCTGTGGATTACTATAATAAATTTATTTATTTAGCTCGGTCTGTGTAAAGGCTGGGTTATAGAGATAGATAGAAAAATTGTAAAAGATTACTGTCACACTAGCTTTCACACGGCTATGAATCATATGTAGTCCAGCCACTTGATAACAGTTAAACATCACACATTTATTTCTTCTACTCTATACAAGATTCCCTAAGTACTAATCTACCTTAAACGTTAAATAGTCACTGTGAATAATTCGATCGCTGATAGTCTATGCAGCTAATAGTTCATCCTTGGGCACTAGATGTAATTGTTCATGAGAAATGGACTACTGTGGTCCTGTAGCTCTCAGTTTTGTGTGCACCCACGTGTAGAGACTTAACTGTGAGTCAGACGTGCTGTGCTGTGGTCGGTTTGTTGACAACTTGTGTTGTCTTCTTCTGGTTTTTCCCTGTGGGTAGACTGGTTGGCTTTCCTCGCTCAATGCTGGGGATACCGTTGCAACCAACGAATGCGTCGATGAGGTTTCGTCTGAGGCTGTGTTGGGCACACTACAGAACGCCTGTACGTCTGTAACATATGAGACGAAATTCTGCACAACCTTGAATGATAGGTGTGTGCAGAGCGTCTCACTGAAGGTCGTAATAGCCCTCAGTGATTAGCTCCACATCTACATATATAAGCGACGAACATTCTGCTAAGTCCGTGGTCCACTGGAATCTCCACTCTAATTTCCTATACATTCATAAATATAAAACATGGCTACTTATACACATCAAGAATTAATAATATTATACACATTCATTTGTACAGTCACTGGTCTGTAAGCATACATATAAGTTAAACAACAGTGGTTCCGTACATAATTCAAGATGGCGGTGGCCGGTCGTCTTTTTGCCTCGTGGTCAGCTACGCCACGTGTTCGGCAAAGTTGGGCTAACAATTCAATTCTATGCATATCAAATTTCACAAACATAATTCAACAATAATATAATACATCACGATGAAACAGAAATATGTTCATTTACCTTCATGACAATATCAGGCCAGTGGCTACTGGTGTAAATTCGGATTTACACAAGTACTGCGTCCTAGTCTTTTCTGAAGAGATCTACTGCTCCTGTGTAGCTCTGTAGCTCTTCACTGTTCCTCGGTTTAGACACGAATGAAGTAAGCTATGCGAGGTTTTGACACAGTCCGAACTGGCTCTAACCGCTCGGCCTGCGTCTCATTGGTTAAACTTTCTCGCCTATCGTAATTACGATGATGTCATTGCTTGAGCCAGCGTCAGCTACCACTGTGTGTAGGCGGCATATGCTATTGCTACGCTTGATTACTTTCATCGTCTGCTGCTTGCTACTTTGAAATTCTAATATTATACAGACTAACCAAGCTAAATATTAAAATAAGCAGAGTAAAACTAGTCCTCCTGCGACAGTCTGCTTCAAGCGTACTTACTCCACATTATTACAGCACTTGGTGTCACAACAACCGTGTGTGCAGTATTCCAAGTTATGGCCATTGCTGCTGGTCATGTTGCAGTACTCTCCGCCCTTCACTCCTGCACGCATTAATAATAATAATAATAATAATAATAATAATAATAATAATAATAATAATAATAATAATGATGATGATGATGATGATGATGATGATGATGATGATGATGATGATGATGATGATGATGATGATGATGATGATGATGATGATGATGATTTTAAACATGTAAGGAATGGTCAAAATTGTTTAATTGTTCAGCTTTGTTTATTTTGTTTAATTCCTCTCTCCCTTCATTATGACCATTCCTTGTTTGTTTAAAACTTCCCCCTTCCTACCATCAAGTCTAAAATCACTGAGGTGAACAGACGTTAAATTAAAGATAATAATAATAATAATAATAATAATAATAATAATAATAATAATAATAATAATAATAATAATAATAATAATGATAATAATAATAATAATAATAATAATAATAATAATAATAATAATAATAATAATAATAATAATAATGATAATAATAATAATAATAATAATAATAATAATAATAATAATAATAATAATAATAATAATAATAATAATAATAATTATCATCATCATCATCATCATCATCGTCGTCGTCGTCGTCGTCATAGGCGCTGGGTGGCAATCCTCGTACAACAGGCGCTTGTATCTGGACACGCGAGCGCCTGTAAATCAAGACGCAAAACGCTTACATGTGGAATTTACAAAAGCCTGACCCAGAATGTTTACGAATTACAGGATTCGAGTAGCTATCGCCAGAAAGACTTATAACATTCGATCACTAACAAACAATTCCAGAAAATTCTCAACGATACTACAACAATATCGACCAATGAAAATTATCATTATACAAAGCTTTTTCTAGCAACAACGCAAAATCTAATCAAAGGTAAACACACGCTATCATCGAATTCTTTGTGAAATAAAATGATCGGAACTATCGTACGCGTCTCAATCGTAACAGATGTTAACATCTTTTTTCAGGTAGTAAAATTCCCATTTATTTCTTTATTTACTCGTTCTTACATATCGCGTTTCCATCCAAAGAGCTGCTCCAGGGGTTGGCCGATACAGGATCTAAGTTTTACCGCGGGAGGCAGCTTTTGCATGGCGTATCGTTTGGCGTCCAGGCAATTGAGCACAATCCTGGTCGATCGGGTATGGAATGGGGGATGTGGGGGGGGGAGGGGTGTTGGGTGTCGGAGTGGGAAGACATAAGCGCTTGCTGGATGCATTTGTGTAAATTCACAGTATAAGTCTCCTCTCTGAAAATCCTTATCGGGAAGAGAGGGGACTATAAACTGATTAAAATAAAATAAAAAAATTTGTGTATGAGGGGCCAGGTAGCTCAGTTGGTAAGAGCGTCTTGCTAGTAACCGAAAGGTCGCTGGTTCGAATCCCGGATGCAAACTTGTTTTTTCCAACCTAGTTCCAGTCATTCGCCGAAAAAGGCAATCACCGAAGTCGAACGAAGCTCTCCGTATGGGGCGCCATGTGTCCATTTATTCTATGTGACCATTCTATACATAGAATAAATTCTATGCACATAGAAAGCATTCTATACACACAAAAAGCATTCATTAGTTGAAATTCCATTTATAAAAAAGAAACCAATATTGTAAGTCATATAATAAAATTCTTTGTATAGAATAACATTATATAATATAGTGTAAAATTCTATGTCCAT
Organism: Oncomelania hupensis; assembly: GCA_036898135.1. Taxonomy (NCBI): domain Eukaryota; kingdom Metazoa; phylum Mollusca; class Gastropoda; order Littorinimorpha; family Pomatiopsidae; genus Oncomelania; species Oncomelania hupensis. The sequence goes on from CM072514.1 coordinate 20,897,017, forward strand.
AATACAATTCTATGTATAGAATAACATTTTATAATAGAGAATAATATTCTATGTATGTAATACAATTCTATATTATAGAATGCACTTGTATGCATAGAATTATATTCTATAACATAGAATGAATTCTATTACAAAGAATGAATTCTATAACATAGAATGAATTCTTTAAAATAAAATAAATTGCATGACATAGAATTATTTCTATACGCATAAAATTCATTCTATAACATAGAATGAATTCTTTAACATAAAATAAATTATATGACATAAAATGAATTCTATGTGCATAGAATAAATTGTATAACATAGAATGAATTCTATAATAAAGAATGAATTCTATATGCATAGAATGAATTTTATAGCATAGAATGAATTCTATGACATAGAATTCATTCTATGACATAGAATGAATTCTATAGGCATAGAATGAATAGTATAACATAGAATGAATAAGATGACATAGAATGAATTCTATGACATAGAATGAATTCTATGACATAGAATGAATTCTATAACATAGAATGAATTCTATAGCATAGAATGAATTCTATGACATAGAATTTATTCTATAGCATAGAATGAATTCTATGTTACAGAATGAATTCTATGTCATAGAATTCATTCTATGCTATATAATTCATTCTATGTTATAGAATTCATTCTATGCTATAGAATAAATTCTATCTCATATTATTCATTCTATGTCATAGAATTCATTCTATATTATAGAATTCATTCTATGTCATAGAAATCATTCTATGTCATCTTATTCATTCTATGTTATATTATTCATTCTATGCTATAGAATTCATTCTATGTCATAGAATTCATTCTATGTCATAGAATTCATTCTATGTTATAGAATGAAATCAATATAAAAACTTTTTTTTAAATAGTAAAAACTGGGGCACTGTCAAGGTATAGAGAACGTTTTGGGATATTGTGATGTTTTGAACATAGCACACTCGTGCAATAATGATTACAGAGCGATTTGTCACTGACATTCAGTTTAGAGTTGACGACATGCAGTGCTTCATCATTTGCGCTCGAAGTGGAAATCGATGAAAGGAAATGTTCTTTTCTTTGCAGAAAGGTTTTACGTTGGAGTTAGAGCATCCAAACGCAGCACAGTACTTCACCATTTTCAAACTCGATCACGCTGTGTTATTCCCGCAGCACGTGGCCGCCACGCCTTTGTGCATAGCGCCCTGGGGGGCCGCTTGGGTTGAAATAGATTTTTTGCAATATTCAGCTTTATGAACCTTTCATTTATTATGTCTCAGAGTTGTATAGCAATATTCGACCTTTAAATATATTAATTATTGCTTTTTATGAGTGTACAGTACGGTTATTTCTTCGGTATTGAGCGATAAGAACTGATTATTTAATTAGATTTTGTCACTATAAACCCTTACAGAACCTCAGCACATTGTAATGAAAAAAGCAGGCACGCAGGGGCGGAGGGGGGGGGGTGACGTCAATTATTTTTATTGCTAAGCGATCTATTCACACTAATTATACCGTCGAAGTCGTCCGCATCAAGAAACCTAAATGCTTGTTCACGAAATTATGATGTCTGATAAAGCCGCAGAGCGCTTGGTACGTCAGCCATTTCTTCAGTTCTCGCGCGCGTGCAAGGCTCCACGTGTCCCTTTATACGTCACAGCCTCGCTTCACATAGAATGACCTAGTTGCGCATAGAATGAGCATTCTATGTTATAGAATGAACATTCTATGTTATAGAATGCATTCTATGTTATAGAATGAACATTCTAAGTTATACAATGGATTCTATGTTATAGAATGAACATTCTATGTTATAGAATGAATTCTATGTTATAGAATGACCATTCTATGTTATAGAATGAACATTCTATGTTAAAGAATGGATCCTATGTTATAGAATGAACATTCTATGTTATAGAATGAACATTCTATAACATAGAATGCATTCTATGTGCACCAAATGTTAAAAAACAATTCTATGAAAATAGAATGTATTCAGTGTTGCGAATAAAATCCATTTTATGTTAAAAAAATGAATTTTATGTCATACAATTCTTGCTGTGTTATACAATTAATTCTATATACATATAATTCATTTCATTCACATAAAATTAAAAAACACAACTAATAAATTGTAACAAAATTTAGAATTTAAAAAAAGATATTGTATGACACATCACCACATCGCATCATCACCACATCGATCACATCATCACATCACATCACTGCATCACATTGCTTCATCACCATCATCGTGAAAACGCACCACCACATAAAATCACATCATATCAACAAATCATCACATCACATCAGCCGACATCACAGCAGCAGCACATCTTCACATTGCAGCAGACAGCACATATCATGGCATCAGTGAATCACATCACATAATCTAATCACCCCACCCCTCCCACCCATCACATTTGTGGTGCAGTGTGGTGTGATTTAGAGTGATGTAGTGTGGTGATGTGATGTGGTAATGTGTATGTATGTATCTGCAATACAGTTCTATTATGCCTTAAAAGCAGTGAATCAGACCACATCGTCACATAACCTAATCACTCCACCACACCTACCCATCACATTTGTGGTGCAGTGTGATGTAGAGTGATGTGGTGTGGTGATGGGATGTGGCAATGTGTATATCTCTCTGCAATACAGTCCCATGCCATAAAAAAATGTTCTCTATACCTTGACAGTGCCCCAGTTTTTACTATTTTAAAAAAAAGTGTATATATTGATTTCATTCTATAACATAGAATGAAGTCTATGACATAGAATGAATTCTATGACATAGAATAAATTCTATGACATAGAATGAATTCTATGACATAGAATGAATTCTATAGCATAGAATGAATAGTATAACATAGAATGAATAAGATGACATAGAATGAATTCTATGACATAGAATGAATTCTATAACATAGAATGAATTCTATAGCAAAGAATGAATTATATGACATAGAATTTATTCTATAGCATAGAATGAATTCTATAGCATAGAATGAATTCTATGACATAGGTTTCATTCTGTAACATAGAATTCATTCTATGCTATAGAATAAATTCTATGTCATAGAATTCATTCTATGCTATAGAATTCATTCTATGTTATAGAATTCATTCTATGCTATAGAATAAATTCTATGTCATAGAACTCATTCTATGCTATAGAATTCATTCTATGTTATAGAATTCATTCTATGTCATAGAATTCATTCTATGTCATCTTATTCATTCTATGTTATACTATTCATTCTATGCCTATAGAATTCATTCTATGTCATAGAATGAATTCTATGTCATAGAATTCATTCTAGGCTATAGAATTCATTCTATGCATATAGAATTCATTCTTTATTATAGAATTCATTCTATGTTATACAATTTATTCTATGCACATAGAATTCATTTTATGTCATATAATTTATTTTATGTTAAAGAATTCATTCTATGTTATAGAATGAATTGTATGCACATAGAATAAATTCTATGTTATAGAATTCATTCTTTGTAATAGAATTCATTCTATGTTATAGAATACAATTCTATGCATACAAGTGCATTCTATAATATAGAATTGTATTACATACATAGAATCTTATTCTCTATTATAAAATGTTATTCTATACATAGAATTGTATTATGGACATAGAATTCTACACTATATTATAGAATGTTATTCTATACAAAGAATTTTATTCTATGACTTACAATATGGGTTTCTTTTTTATAAATAGAATTTCAACTAATGAATGCTTTTTGTGTGCATAGAATGCTTTCTATGTGCATAGAATTTATTCTATGTATAGAATAGTCACATAGAATAAATGGACACATGGCGCCCCATACTCCGATGTGTTGCGAAATGATGCTTGCATGACTACGACTAGTTAAACATTAAAAATGATCGCTGTTGCTTCTAATTCTCTTCGATTTACACAGATTAGCATGTCACAACGGTATACTTGTTAAGATGAGCATAATTATTATCGACCATATTTAATAGTTGCGTTCCTTGGTTAGCATTTTGTTAGTTCTCAGCAGTAGGCTAAAAAATTCCATTCCCCATTTCCTGCCTAGAACCAAGTAGACACTGTTATACAGTATACATAGGCTTAATCTACATTATATATTATGAGTCTGTCTCCACGCAGTGAAGAAGCTCACTAGCTGAATATAATTATTAGACCTGTACTGTTTGTTTTACACGTAAATAAATGTATAAACTATATATATTCTAATTAATAATATTTAGGCCTATACTTTATAATATTCGAATCTTTAAATTTCCGGAAAAGGACGAGTAGGCTAAGCGAAATCTTTCTTTTTTTTTCTCTTTTTTTCATAGCTCGAGATCAGAGTTAAATTAATAGTTAGTTATTCATTCAAATCATTGCTTACAGGATCCAGCGGATTGCAAAGAGCCGAATCAGGACCACAAAATAAAGACCACAACTTCGCTAGTAGTAGTAGTAGTAGTAGTAGTAGTAGTAGTAGTAGTAGTAGTAGTAGTAGTAGTAGTAGTAGTAGTAGTAGTAGTGGTATATTTAGTGAAATCTTTAATTTATTTTGTTTTGTTTGTTTGTTATTATTATTATTATTATTATTATTATTATTATTATTATTATTATTATTATTATTATTATTATTATTATTATTATTATTATTCCTCTTTTTTCTTTTTTTTCTTTTTAAAAAAGAATTGTGTGCTGCTGTGCGTGCTCAATGGTGTAAATATGGTCAGTGACGTTTTGTTTGTTTTTGCTGAAGTTGGGTGTAGCCCGAAATATTCAGATGGTGTTACTGTTTTTTTTGTTTTTGTTTTAATCGATTTACCAAAGTTTTCAGATTATTTATGGAAATTTCCGCGTGCCACGCAACATTTTTTTTAATGCGTATTTCTCATTAAAATACATATCATTGAAATACAAATAACAAATTTACTGTATCAGTTAAAAAAGAATAATATTGCTATGGTATAGTTAAATAATTGCTTTTGGTGCTTGCAATAAAAATGTCACTGTTTTTGTAGACCATTATAAACTTGCTTTGACTAGTCATGGTTTTATTGTTGATATAGATGTGAAATAATTATCGTTGTATGTGTGCATTATGTGTCATGTATTAATTTACTCTTTATTACTAATTGTGTCAGTATATTAATCATCATAAAATAATAATAATACTAACTGCTTCAAAATGCGAATCTCGACTTTACTTACATCTTGAAGCTGTGCAGATCCAAACAGAATTAGATTTAGAAGCAACGGCGGCTATTTTTATGCACGGATGTTTTACCACAGGCTCTGAAGTATTTTCTTTCGTCTTTGTAAACTCGTGGGCCTTCTACATACGTACGTAGTATATCTAGTATGTAATCGAGGCCTACGAAAGACGAGACTTCCCAGCCTGTGGTTTCACGTAGTACTGCAAGCATTCGTTTGTAAAACATCGGATAGCTTCGCTCGACTCGGAGAGCTTCGTTCGACTTCGGTAATTGCCTTTTTCGGCGAATGACTGGAACTAGGTTGGAAAAAACAAGTTCGCATCCCGGATTGGTCAACGTGTGATCATATTATTTTCCCCTTTACCAACAACTGGCCCGCTGGTGTCAGTATAAATCGGTCCAGTAGTCACCTATATGCGAAAGTGTCGTGTGACTATAATCTACAAACAACATTTGTGTAACCCCATTCTTTCTGTAGCATTGCTATACCGCTGCACAAAATCCTGATTAATCATTCATGACTTTCAAATGACCTTTTTTTTTTTTTGTCTGTGACATTCCTGTGAGAATGGTCCCACACATACAGACTGCCCATTGCAGAAGGACGGCTAAACGCTTATCAGATCCAGATCCGTTCTGTATTTTTTTAAAATTATTGATTCAATCACTCATTCAATCAATCATTCTGTTTGCCGCCAACAAAAAGAATAATCAATAGTCAGATTTTCAGCTACTATATTAAAGCACGAAAATCACAGCATTGCACGCTTCTCTTTCAAGAACTACACTGGCTCCCAGTTGAACAACGAATTAAATATAAAGCCTCATGTCTTTGCTACCACATCATCTCTGGAACTGCTCCTAGCTATCTTTCCGAACTTTTGACTGTCTATGTTCCTTCCCGCTCTCTCCGCTCGTCTGCAGATGAAAGGATGTTCCGTGCACCAGGATACGACAGGGTAAGACTCGGTGGTCGAGCCTTCAGTTTCTCCTCCGTTCAGACCTGGAACTCGCTACCTCGGTCCGTCCGTCACAGTCCTTCACTGGCGTCTTTTAAAATCAACTTGAAGACGCATCTTTTTAGAGAGACCTTTTCTTAGGCGCCCTGATTGAGTGTTTTTGGGTGTAGGGATGTGTGTCTGATTGTGCGTTATTGACCAGCGTATGCATGTTGTGTTTACATTTGTTTGTGTAAAGCGCTTTGTGATTTTGGAAAGCGCTGTATAAATTGCCTGTTATTATTTTTATTATTCTTATTCTTATTCTTATTCTTATTATTATTATTATTGTACATGTACAGATAGAGGTCAAACGTGTCCCCGTAACTTTTCCGTTGTTGATAGTGTAGAGAAGCGTTTGGAGCCTCCCCTTTTCTCTCTAGGCCAGCTTAATGAGGGTGGTGCCTATCTTCTCTCTTCCCTCACTGCTTTATCTTCCCCGGTGTCACGTCCTCAAAGTTCCGTGTGTCTTACTTTAGCCGGGAGCCTTTGCGCATGCGCCAGGTCAAGTCGGGCCGGCTTTTTCACGACGTTCTTAGGCGTCGTAACCCTAACCCTAACCCTAATCCTTACTAAGACTACGATAGCACTGTGCGCATGCGTCGATTTTTGTAATGCGTCGACCAATCAGAATGCTCCCAGTCGCTCCCAGCACAAATAAGATACTAGGAACTTTGACGATGTCACACCGGTTCTAAAACGACCCAGGTACTCCCACTTTCACACAGCAGGGAGGACTGGGGTGTGTGGTGGAGGAGCTGTTTCATTCTTTGGTGTCGTGTGGTGGTTACTTTTCCAGCATGGCCACCCGCACACTTTGAAGTACTAACCCCCTCCCGACGTAGCTTAACGTGAAACATTGCTAGCGTGTGCCCAAACCATTACCCTCCTGCGGCGCCCCATGCGCATTGTCGGGACACATGCAAGTAAGTTCCAAAAGCGATTCAAGAATACTGTGTTACCTCCAACAGAGAAATGAAGACATGCTTTGCTGACAGTACTTCAACAAATGGCGATAAATGTGTGAGAAAAGGCAATTACAAACATTCACTCATGAAAAGGTGGAAAAAAATATACAGGTTATAACGAAGCAATAGGTAACAAAAAAAAGTTTTAAAATGCAAAGTCCCCAATTAAAAAGATGGGGTGGGCCGGGGAAACAAAATTAAAACAATCTAGCACAAATAGAGAGAGAGAGAGAGAGAGAGAGAGAGAGAGAGAGAGAGAGAGAGAGAGAGAGAGAGAGAGAGAGAGAGAGAGAGAGAGAATAGTGGATCGACCACTCCACAAAACGCCAAACGGAAGTTTCCCCCAAGCCATCTGCCTTGTTCCATAATTGATTTTCGCTTTGCGACACAATTCTGTTGTTAAATGGCTTTGTTGTTCACAGTTGATTTACAACGACACGCCTAAGTTTAACGAACAGCAGTTCCCGAAGTACTAGCGAAACTGCGATTTGATACACTCTGCGTAGAGCAAATTTTCAAGCAGTGAATATTCAAAGGCTCTAAAAGTGTGGTTGGTAGTGGGATTGTTGATCTTTTTGAATTGACCCACCGTCCCACCCACGACCTCCAATCCCTTCATGTCGGATGCTGCATTGCGACTGCCTTGATTATATTTTATTTTGGAATGTATAAAACCAATATGAAATTCGACAAGCATTTATTTATAGGAAATATTATTATGCAAGTCGATGTTTAGTTTATGTCATTTATTTCGTGATGAAATTAGCAACAACAACAACAACAACAACAACAACAATACGTTCATTCATAAAAGTAGGGAAGGTCGAGCACTATTTAAGCCAATAGTATTCATGGGTCAGTGCTATCACCATTCTTGAAAAGGGGTATAACTTTAGCTTTTTTAAACATTTTAGGAAAATATGATCTGGCTATGCATAAGTTGTATATATACGTTAAAGTGTTAGTAATGAATGACGCGGTTTTAAATTAAAACTTATTTCTGTCGTTTTTGTATTGATGTGTAGACCTACAGTTTTGTATCCTCCACACACACCGCCGCAAAAGAAAGGGGCAAAGGGATTACATCTTGATTCGTGAAGTAGTGAGCCTGTTTCTTCTCATGAACTTCAGCGTCGAATACATCTTCAATCAGTGGATTTTCAAATGCACAGAGGGTGTGGCTGGGACTGGGGTTGACGGGTACCCCTTGTATTTATTACAGGCTGCCTGCCTGTCTTTCCGCACTATTCGAATCATGTGATAAAAGACTGACGCACAGCACTGCATATCGAATATTCATTTAGCAAAGAAGAGGAACTATATTATACTCAAAACAATAATTTTAACGGCCATCTTTATTTCATACACATTGCTCGCGCAAGAACCTTTGCTACCCGGTACAGCCTACACGTGTTATTGATTGGTCAAACAACCGGTAGGCCTACTACAATTATTTTACCCCACCTCTCCTCTCATGCCCTACCCCCCCCTCATCCCTCACCTCCCTTTATAAACTTTCTTAATTTATTTAATCAGTCTTATGTAGCACTTTTCCAACTCATAAGCTGTTCAAGGCGCTAGCCATTACAGAATTATTATTATTATTATTATTATTATTATTATTATTATTATTATTATTATTATTATTATTATCATCATCATCATCATCATCATCATCATCATCATCATCATCATCATCATCATCATCATCATCATCATCATCATCACCTAACTCCAGCCGCCCACTTGCAGCATTTGGGGCACATGGTCTAACGCCCAGACAACTGAGCACAATCCTGGGCGACAAGGGTATGAGAGAGAGAAAGGATCTAGAGCATGCTGGGGGTATTTGTCAATCCTGCACTTACCCGGCTAGTCTAGAACATGGGCGTCAGGATCTTTAAAGCCCCTGCTATGGAATGCGTGCTTGCACAGATTAGAACATAGATTTATACTCTCATCCGAAGGAGTAGAGGCGCAGTGTCTAAGTGTATGTTGTTGTTTTTTCCCCACTCCAGGCTGTCAACAGGCTGCAATGTTGTTATTATTATTATTATTATTATTATTATTATTATTATTATTATTATTATTATTATTATTATTATTATTATTATTATTATTATTAGTATTATCTAATCGTTCTTATATAGCGCTTTTCCAGCTCAAGAGCTGCTCAAGGCGCTGGCCGATACATGATCTAACTCAAAGGGACCGAGGCGCCAACTTGCAGCCTTTGGGCGCATCGTAATAACGCTCCAGACAACTGATCACAATCCTGGGCAGCCAGGGATGGGGAAGAAGGACCTAGGTGCATGCTGGGTGTGTTCTTGTCAGTGTTTTGGCCCTCACCCGTCTAGGACATGAGCGTCAGGATCTTTAAAGTCCGTTATGATGGAATGCGTGCGACACAGACTAGACCTCGGTTTATACTCTCATCCGAAGGAGTAAGAAACGGGAGTACAGTGTCGTTCCCAAGGACACAACACAATGCCCCGGCCTGGGCTCGAACCCGAAACCTTCAGATCCGCAAGCCAAAGCTCTACTTAACGCTTGACATTCAATAATTTAATTTGCTGAATTTAATTGTTTGGCATATGTTGCATACACCACCGAACCAACTGTTCTCCCTATTCAGTCATTCAAAAGAGAATGATCTCAATGCAATATTGTTAAGGTACAAATTATCACAGCAAAGTTTCGAAACACTGACAGACTGGTAAAGACACAAGACAGTGTATGTTATAGATAAGGCTACCTGCAGAAGTGCACAAAAACCATCGCACTAAACATGCTATAGTTGGTAAATGTATAGACCTATTAGAAATATATAAATTAAATGACACCAGTCATCATCATTATTTTATAAGAAGAAGAAGAAGAAGAAGAAGAAGAAGAAGAAGAAGAAGAAGAAGAAGAAGAAGAAGAAGAAGAAGAAGAAGAAGAATGGATGCGCTCCACACACACACATACACGCGCGCGCACGCGCGTAGGCGCCCCCAAATCACAAACAGGCACAACGCGTGACGACCTGTACCACAGGCGCTTGTATCAGGACACGCGAGCGCCTATGCCTGTGACGCGTCTCCCTTTGGTTATCTAGGCGCTCGCGTGTCCTGATACAAGCGCCTGTGACCTGTACCAATATACACACTCACAGGTTACACACACTCATAAACACCACACACGTCTATTACGTTAAACACGTGGTGTAAAGGCAGAGACCGCTATAATTGGAGATGGAATGGAGAACTAATTTTATCTTTTATACATTTCGATTCACACCCTCCAGTATTAAGCTTATTTTTGAAGAGAGGGAAGAAACTGTAGAAATCCCTCGGTGACTTGCAAAAGTATCATACCCTTCGCTATTCGAACCTGTTACCTCCGGCATAGAATAGCGCCTAACCAACTGTGCTACCGATCGGGCACCCTATTTCACCAGCATAGACGATAATGTGTGTTTTTCTCTTCAAGATTCGAAATGCAAATTCATTACTACTACTACTACTACTACTACTACTACTACTACTACTACTACTACTACTACTACTACTACTACTACTACTACTACTTTTACATTACATGGTTATTGCTTTAGGTCCAGCGGACTCTTCCGAGCCAAATCAGGGCCAGAGAAGTGAAAGAGGACTAACCCTGATCCGCATGAAAGATCTGCCGAAACAACCATAGTGATAACACTGAAGGCAATCTACCAGCCAGTCACTTTACAATAAAGATATCCCTCGCAGGGGACGCTGAGGCTATACTCTAATTTATCGACCCCCCGTTTACAAAAACAAAATAGAATATAAACATCATTATACAATATCAACAAAACACACACATATAAAATGCCTACATTGCTAAATAATAACGTCATAGAAAGCCCCAGTGACCATTTGGCAGAATATTCCAATATTCCCAAGCTGATCCAACAGACCTCACACACAAATAAGGAGTATTGTCCCGGAAAAGTTTTCAAGAAAAAAGGTAGGTGACTGGTCAAGTGAAGAAGAAGATAGTATAGTAGATTGATAGAACAGAGTAGGAATGAGAAAGAACAAAGGAGAAAGACAGCGACAGTGGGAATTTAAAGCACTAAATTTCCAGAAAGTGGGGATACTATTTATACTGAAACCCCCGGCACCCCCACGGGGTGGGTGGGGGGAGGAGTGTGGGGGATACTACTACTACTACTGCTACTACTTCTACTATAATAATAATATTAATATTATTAATAATATTTCTAATACTATTATTATTAATAAATAATAATAATAATAATAATAATAATATTATTATTATTATTATTATTATTATTATTATTATTATTATTATTATTATTATTATTATTATTATTAAATACTACTGGCACTGCTATTATTATTATTATTATTATTATTATTATTATTATTATTATTATTATTATTATTATTATTTATTAATAATAATAATAGTAGTAGTAGAATTAATAAAAATAATAATAATAATAATAATAATAATAATAATAATAATAATAATAATAATAATAATAATAATAATGATATTATTAATATAATAATAATAATAATAATAATAATAATAATAATAATAATAATAATAATAATAATAATAATAATAATAATAATAATAATAATAATATTATGATTATTATTATTATTATTATTATTATTATTATTATTATTATTATTATTAACAAAATAAATAAATAAATATATGGTCTGACCTGGCAAAAAGAGCGTTAGGAAGGTGGTACCAGCGGTTAGAACCAGCGCCATAGCTACAACTGTCTCAGTGAAATTGCCCCCTTTTGTTCCCACCACAATGCTAGTGTGCTATATCACGATCATGCCAACTTCGGTGCGTAGACTTACCTCCGTCAATGTGCTGGTCTTAGATTTCATATTTCAGTAGATACCTACTAGGAGTAGGAACTCCAACCTGGCGTCGTTTGTGCGATAACACTCAGTTTTTCACTCGGTATTTTATTTTATTTTATTTTATTTTATTTTTTTACTTTTAAATGACGGCATTTTGTTCTTTGTCGGCTGTACAGAAGTAATATTTAGTTCTGCATAAAAGTCATTCTATCCTCTCGACAAGTACTTTATTTTTATGACTTCAGCTTACGTAAAACACTGTAGAATTAGGTCATGTTTTTTTTTTTAAATAATAAATTGTCAGTTGAGCTTAGATCTGATCCTCTTTAAACTCATGTTTCACAAACGAAAATGTAGGCCTTACATTTGATATTAAATCTGAAGACCTACACCAAGAAGAAAGAAGACTACCGGCATAGAAAAATATGTTCTGGTGCAAAATATACCATTGAAAATATGGTATACAACATAAATTATTAAATATGTCAAACAGATATAAAGAAATGTAGATAAATGTTGGGTTATGTACGTACGTATGTGTCGCTGCATAGCTTATATACAAAAATAAAGGAATAAATAAATGGTCTGACTATACTTTTTGGTTCTGTATGCAAAATGATGACGCAAAATTTCATGAGAATTGTTTTGACTGATTCCAATGATACAAAACCCATTTCTGAATCGTTATTAGAAGCAGAGATATAAGCAAACTAAAATTGTATGCAAAACTGACCAAAGTTTCCATTTCAAACTGCACATTTATCCAACTTGGACTGGAAGCGGGGATGCTATTTCTGAGAGCTGAAATAAACCAAGCACTATAAGAAGAGGAGTAAACTAAAACACACAATGCATGTGTGTGAAATTGGTTCTGCCCATTACCTTTGCATAAATGCTCCTACTTCTCTATTTCATTATCTCTAAGTAGTTTCGATGGTTTGTCTTTTTCATTTGTTCCTCAGTAATGTTGTATTAAGATTGTGCGTGTACTTTTTGAAATAGTGACAATGTCACACTCATATTGAGCGGCACACTGCCGCCTCAAAAATACCAGCGTATATACATAAAATAGATATAGATTTACACTAGCGATTAACCATATTATCTTCCAGGAGGAGACTACAATGTACCTCATACAGTTACATTATCTTCAGCGTCAGGGTAGGCTTCGCCCACCCCACCTCCCCCTGCACCCAAGCTCCCATCCCCTGACAAGGCCTTCGCCCCTGGACACCACTTTGATCTAGACACTGGCCACAATTTTGGCCTCCCCCACACCTACTTTACCCTTGATCCACCCCTGTTGTTTTGTTTTCCAGCCTTTGCATTCACTCCCAGACAAGAGTATAAACTGGGGTCTAGCCTGCTCACGCGTTCATTAAAGATTCTGACGCTCATGTACAAGACGGGGAATTGCCAATTACTTCAAACACACCCAGTAAGTACAATATCTTATTCCCACACGGTCGTTCTGGATCGCTCAATTGCCTGAGGTGTTAATCGCTAACGTACCAAGCAGCAAGTTGGTTCTTCGAGAGGCTGGAGTTGGATCTTCGTCTTGAGAAGCTCTTTGAGCTGGAAAAAGCACTATATGAGACCCCTCAGCATCGTTAAATTTAATGACAGCGACAATTACGCATCAACATTGGGATGGCCGTGTTTCTAACAGCGTGCCAGGTTTATGTAGTAGCTGTTTATAAGGCTGTAGTAGCATTTGAAAGCCACGCGGTGCACATCGTGTCCCAATAATGGGGAAGCCTTGTTCTCTAACTGTTCCGCGGACATGGCTCTTTTCATGGTCACAAGGCATTACGACTGAATTATGCACAACCTTCTCTTTTTACACCCGCGGAAGGTGCTTCGGAGTCGTCTGTCCAATCAAAAATAATAAGTATTGCATTTCGGCCCCCCTCTTAAATATCGGTAGCAGTGTTAGTAATGTACCGCTTTCTGAGTCGGACAATGATGTGTAATATGTGCCGTGTGTATGTGTGTGTGTGAGAGAGAGAGAGAGTGAGAGAGAAAGAAAAAGAGACAGTCAGTCTAGTGACAAATAATACATATAATATTTATGTTATATATAATGTTATTTTTCGTGTAAGCGTGAGTGCGCGCGATAAAGTGTGCAAACATGAGCAATGTAGGCCTAATTTTTTAATACACACAAATTTGTCAATTCTAGTCATTCCTGATGAACATTGTGTTAATCTATAATTGATTTAACCACCCTAGTGTCAAAGGCTGTATGCAGGTAGAATGTGTATGTATGATTGCGTTTGTCATTCAGTATTGCTTTTTTTTTTAAATTTAATTGTGTGCTTTTCTTCTGTATTTAAACATAAGCGAATTACATATAATTATACACATCTGAGTACCCCATGCGCACCAAGATTTCTTCGATGTAAAAGTTGAAGCGAAATAAATTGTCTTATGTCTTATGTCTTATGTCTACCTTAGTGTGTGTGTGTGTGTGTGTGTGTGTGTGTGTGGGTGTGTGTGTGTGTGTGTGTGTGTGTGGGTCGTTTGTGTGTACACAGGGTATGTATATGTGTTTTTTGTGTCGCTGTTTGAGTGGGTTGCTAATTTATACCCTGGAAACAGACAAAACAACCCTTGGCTTTTCACAGTTTACATTTAAAATAATTTTAAAGAAAGAGCTAGAAAGGTACAGATCGTTGAGACAACACACACCCACCCACCCACGCACACACACACACAAACACACACGCACACACACACAAACGTCCGCACAAAACCTCACGAACAACAAAATGCACGCACGGGCCAACTTAACAAACAAAACAACATCAGCAGTCCCAATCCCAAAAGAAGAATGTAAAGAAGAAGAAGAAGACGAGGACGAAGAAGAAGACGGGGACGAAGAAGAAGAAGAAGAAGAAGAAGAAGAAGAAGAAGAAGAAGAAGATAACGACTCGGGCAACACGAAGATACAGAATCATCGTCAACTCTGACTAGTTCAGTTCAGTTCAAGTAGATTAACGTCCCCGGACACATCAGCGTATAGGGGACTTGTATATAAGAAGTCCAGATGAAATAAGAAGTCGATATGGCAGAAGGAGGTCAAATGAAGAAGAGCGCGAAGTGCAGCTACGACGTCCAGAAGGAAAATAATGTTGAATCGTAAGGAAACGGCGACAGAGACTGGGTAGGATAAGGGTGCCACGCGGGCCGCAAGGGTGAGCCAGAGGATATCGGGAGGGTCAAGGAGGGCAGCAGGTAATGGGTAGACTTGTATTTAGCATATATCAAAAAGGGAGAATTTTTTATATGAGGACAGACCAGGTCTGTCAAGCTATAGAATTAACAGAATCGAGTCTACAGATATAAAAGGTGAAAGTTATCTAACTATAAAGGAGAAACTGGAGATAAAATACTTAAGAGCTAATCATAAGAATTTTATTATTAAAACATATGTACAAAGTTACGGTCGAAAGCCTCAACCAACAAAGGTGAGGAAAGTTAAAAAATATGAAATTTTTAAAAATATAAAATACTGGGCAACTACACCACCCTTTGGCCCGGCCGTAGGGGGTATTGGCTCACAAATGATCATCCCCATGGATTTGAGGGTTTGCTCATTTACAAGATTATGTAGAGCCCAGACGCCCGGCTCCAACTTAGCTCTAATGGCCTCAGCAAGGGCTGGGTCCCGAGCAGCGATATACTCTTGCATGGTTTTCTCAACCCGCTTACAAAAATCCTGAGCAGAGAGGCTGCTGCGTCTCGTCAGTCCAGCCACCACCACTTGCTCAACCGGAGAATCTGAGCTCGGAGGGGTCTGCGTTACCCCATCACACACTAGCTTCACAGGCGGGGTGGTCATCCCCATCTCTGTTTGAATACCGACCTCAGGGGAGCGAGGGCCCGGAGATGGTAAGTTCCGTGCGGTTAGGCTGTGAACGATATCCGCCAGCCCGGCCACTGTCTGAGCGAGGTTGGAAACCAAGGACTCTAACTTCGAGATAGCTACCCAAGGGTCATCGCGAGGAGTGTCATGCCGCTTGGGCGCAGCAGCAGGCGCCAGTGTCCCACCGGCGGAAGTGGAAACCAAATGCGACGGGGTAACAAAAGGGTCCCTATCATGGATAGACGGAGCGACCAACGTCGCGCCGGAGACGGGAGGGGCAGTCAACAGGGCTCCCCAAGCAGGTCGAATCAAGGCTGACGGCCGCGCGGGGTCCGCTGCAATCTGTATTCGTGCAAGGCCAAGGGCCTGGGCACGAGGCATATAAGTGGTAGCCCTAAGTCGGTTCGCATGGATGCGCTCCTTGAGGGCGGGACAGTTATTGTTTGTAGCCGAGTGGTCGCCCAGACAGTTAGGGCAGGACCTCTTCTTGGCTTTACATTGAGCCCCCGAATGGCCACAGCGGCCACACGAGGGACATATCGGATTGGATTTACAAAACTTTTTGATATGACCAAATTTGTGGCACTGATGGCAGCGAACCACCGCAGCGGTAAACGGACGAACAACGTACTCGCGCCTATTGATCACAAGTGTAGAGGGCAAGCAGTGCTCCTCAACCGAGACCTTGACCGATGTGGAAACCCGTCCATCGGCGCAATTCAACCGTTTGGCCCTCTTGATCACACACGGCTGCAAGCTGCCATCAGCGGCAACTGTACCTTGACATCTAGCCAGGATGTCCTCCTCTGAGACAGTGACCGGGATATCTCTCACAACGCCCTCCACCAACGGGCTAGGAACCGAGCAAACTACCGCGGTCCGTTCAATCACGCCGCACTCGAGCAGTCTCTGCTGTTGGGTGCTGGAAACGCACCCAACTAAGTAACCCTCCCCGAAAGGGCTTACTCGGTCTACCGGGCCAAACATGGTCTGCAAGATATCAACAATCTTCCAGCCAATCGATTTTAGGTTGGTGGTACCTGTATCACCGGCAGCGCGAAGTACAACAGGAAATCGGCACAGGCCCTGATTTGGCTGGGGAAACGAAGCCGCCGGCTCCCTAGCTCTAGTTTTGACCTTGCGCTTGACTGCAACTGCAGTCCACTCGTGTGTGTGTTCGTCACCGGGACCGATCGGGGAGGATAAAGGATTCTGTGCCGATTGCTCCGTCTCAACCGAGAGACTTGGCAAAACGGCTGGACCAACCTACAGGGCCAGGCCCTGTGAGGAATCCGCAGAATTCACTAACTCCTCGCTCATCTCATCAGACAAAGAAGATTCGGACAAAGTTTTGAAGACTCTCTTGCGCGATGGGGTTGCTGGTTGCTCGCCAACAGGGGCGACCAGGTCGCTCACAACGGGAGCCACTCGAGTTTCGACAAAAGTCTCGCTAATAGATTCAATTTGGCTTTTCACCATCGGGGAGTTCTTACGCTCGGGACGCTTTTTGCCCATGGTAAATACCTTAAAAAAAAAAAAAAAAAAGGCAGACCCGATTCGCTAAAAATCCAATTCAGGACCTAAAACCTTATAAAATACAAAGCCCACACAGGAAGGCTCAACATGAATAAAGGATCAGCGGGGAGGAAATATACAGGACCTATAAGAAAGCGCCAAAAGGTTTACAAGAAAATTAAAAAAAACAGCAAGTCCAGGACTCGCTAAAAGTTACATAAAACCCACTAGGAGGGGAAACAGCACAGCTGGCTATATGTCCCTCTCCTATGGGGTGAGACACAGTCTCTATAAGCAAAATAGAAAGTGTAATTACCGATGAAATACGAGAGGACTTGGTCCAAACAGGGGAGAAGTAGGGCTGTGGCAGACGTGAGGGAGCTCCTCTCTATGGTACAGTTAGCGACAACAGGTTAGATGCACTAGAGCGCTGAGCAGTCTGCAAGGCATAACTTGATTCTGCGGCAATGGATCCGCAGACAGTGAAGTCCTACCAAGGAAAGCACAGGTTCCCCCGCTATAGTTGACGCCTGGAATTCCAATCCCCTCAGTAGTCAGGTAAATGCGACTGTTCTCTTCAAACGTCACCTTCAGAATGTGTTGGTGTCCTCTGATTACCTTGGCTCTGACTACCCTTTAGGGAGGCGTCAAGTTGAGCTTGTTTTAGTGCGTCTGTTTATTCCACCCAGCATCAAGAGACGCTTTCTCTTAAACTTTCTCTTCATTTTTGCCTAACAAATTAACTTCTTGAGCGCCACCGACGTGCGCCGCTGAAGCCCCAGACAGGATATCGCAGATACAGAACTCATTCGTCTGGAACTAGTTGTGCATACGCTTTGAGAAGACAAATGGAAAAGCCGAATAAAAATGGCGTCTCTTGATGCTGGGTGGAATAAACAGACGCACTAAAACAAGCTATTCCAGAATCTTTAGGGAGGCGTCAAGTTGCGCTTGTTTTAGTACGTCTGTTTATTCCACCCAGCATCAAGAGACGCCATTTTTATTCGGCTTTTCCATTTGTCTTCTTAAAGACGGACAGATAGAGCCACAGCCGGAGGGATAGAGGCAGCAGACAGAGAGACACACAGAGATAAAATGCACACTAAAAAAATTAAGCTTACCACAGGAATCCGATGTTGAACGGAGGGTGAAAGGATGAAGGACAATTCGCCAAAACTGTGAATAAATATGAATAATTGTGAATAATTAATTTCGGCAGAATACATCTGCTTTTCATCATTGCGTCGTCTCGTGATCGTTTTCACATATGAACTGCTTCAATGCCTTTTTTATAAATGTTAAAACAGATAATAACATTTTCCCGTTTATTGATAAACACCGTAGCCTGATACATGATGTGCATACACTAATGTGTCGTTGTATCAACATTCTTGCCATCATTTAAAAAAATCCATGATCCCCTAACGTGAACAATCCTCATGTTCCTTATTATGGATAAAAGACTACAACATAATCATAACTGATTACCTTATGATCAAAGGATTTAATACATTTGTTTTAAAGGACATCTGCAGAGCCGCCAGCCACACAGACAATACAAATGTGTCTTCATAATTTAGTTTCGAAATCCGCAACAACAATAACATCATCGGCAGCAAAGAACATCATGATCATCATCTTCATCATGACCACGATCATGATCATGATCATCGTCGTTCGTCGTCGTCGTAGTCGTCGTTGCCTTCCTCTTTCTCCTCCTTCTCCTCCTCCTGGTCATCATAATTCTCCTCATCTTCATCCTCATCCGGTCCTCCTCATCATCATCAACATCGTCATCATCATCATCATCATCATCATCATCATCATCATCATCATCATCATCATCATCATCATCATCAATAGCAATATTACTTTACTCTCATCACCGTGTTGGTTTTTATAATTCTTTAAACAAAATATATTTGGATTGTATTTGTCATCTGTGCGTGCAAACTTCGGGCTGTGTCCTCAGCTTGAAAGCGCGGCAACAGCAAGAGTACCGGCACCTAGGACAAAGGGGAAAATGGGGAGGGGAGGGGGGGGACCCTCAGTGTATGGTGGGTGTATTGGTGTATTTGGCACTTATCCATCTGGGATATCACACGTCAGAATCTTTAAAGTCCCTGCGGTTGAATGATGATGATGATGACGACGACGACGATGATGATAATGATGATGACGATGATGACGACCACAACGATGATGATAATGATGATTATGATGATGATGATGATGTCCGCTTGTAGCGCGCCAGTAAAATCTCTATGTCTTTAGAGGATTATTATGCGCTTGGCACATCGGAGGAGGGCAAAATACAAATGATGAACTGTCTGTAGAGAACTTTTTGTGCACTGTAAAGATTCTACTACTGTTGACGAAACAACTAGGTTTTCAGCTGCATGTCTGCAAAGTCCCATGATATCTTTGGAGTGTTCAGATTTTCCGGAATAGAGCCCCAGAGCGTGGCTACATCGTTCCGAAATGACTCAACTCCCAAACGTTTCTTGTCTGAATTGTGTGTGTGTGTGTGTGTGTGTGTGTGTGTGTGTGTGTGTGTGTGTGTGTGTGTGTGTGTGTGTGTGTGTGTGTGTGTGTGGATAGCTTGCAGATAGTTCAGATACGGGCCGAGCACTCGATTCATCATTTTCGCGTCCTTATAGCTTCAAAGCGAGCACTTTTGGAAAAGCTTTTTTCCCCCAGCAATATTAGTGAGTGACTGGACATTCATTTGAATGGCTTCCCATTGTGTTTTGAATTGATAAATCATTAGAATTTGTTTATTGCCAGTTGTTGGGGTTGGATATGTTTTGTACATTGGTTGCTTGGTTGGTTAGTTAACGTCTTTTCGGACCGAATTCAGAAGACACACAAAAATGTTCTCTACTAGAATTTAGGCTTTGACGGGCAGCCCAATTGCCATTTCTTTAGGCCCTATCCATAGACTTCACGTGCGCTCTGGTGACCGCATATGCAAGGGGCGTTTTACTTTTAAGGACTAAAGAGGGGGGTGGGTGTGAGGGACGCAGAGAGAGAGAGAGAGAGAGAGAGAGAGAGAGAGAGAGAGAGAGAGAGAGAGAGAGAAACACGCAGGCAAACCAACACAACAACAAAACAACAAGACGGAAGGAGAATAAAAACATTTTATTGGAATAAGCAATAATTATACAGGATGCTATCGCGCGAGGTCCTATACTATCTTAACCACAGGCGCTTGTATCTGGAGCCTGTGATCCTAACCTATCCTATCCCGTAACTCTGAGGTCGTTGCGCCACCACAGATGATCGTTTAACCAGCATACTCCATCTTTCTCTGTCCTCAGCAACCCTCATGGCTTCGCTCAGTGTGAAGCCAGTCAATTCTCGAATGTTGTCCTCCCACCTCTTTTTCGATCTCCCTCTTCCTCTATCTCCTTGCACTGTGCCTTGTAGGATGGTCTTTGCAAGGCCTGATGACCTGGTGACGTGGCCATACCATCGGAGTTTCCGTTTCTTCAACACTGTGAGTAGGTCATCGTGTTGTCCAATGGCTTGTGTGATGGTCTGTCGGACGTCGTAGTTGGTGATGTGCTGGGTATAGAAAATGCCCAGAAGTCTTCTGTAGCACCTCATCTCCATGCTTTGTATTCTTCGTTGTAGATCTGCTGTGAGGGTCCATGTTTCGCAAGCGTATAGGAAGATGGAGATGACAAGGGAGCGCAGCAGCCTTACCTTGGAATGTAGACTGATGGTCTTGTCTTTCCAAATGGGCTTCAACCTTGCCAGGGCAGCAGTTGTTTGTGCGATCCTGGAGAGGACTTCCTGTCGGGACTGTGATGATATTCTGGGGAAGATACGTTTATCTTACTAGGGGGTAAGACTTATTGATAGATGGGCGATGTGCTACCACTATCGATCGTTCTTTTACCAGAATTCCGAAAGTTGTGTGAGAGACAGATCACGGCACTTTGGTCACATAAAATTTATATTTGTTCTCGGGAGTTTTAGTATCATTTGGCTCAACTTGAGAACCGGTGATGACTAATCAAAAGACTAGATTATTATGTCTCGAGAGAAGAAAACTAATAACTACACAACAATACAAATAGAATGACACCAGTCGTATGTATGTAATTTCACTTTTTATATATTCAACACAAACTTTAACATTTCTGCATTAACCGGTAAATTAATAAGTAATATAGTTCAAAGTGCTGGGAAAGTTCTTTAGCAGGTTTCCTTCATCATTTGCTAACTGCGGTTACGATTTTCACTGTTCGTAGTTTACTAAATGTTCTAGTTTTCTCGAGGGTAGGACTCAGTTCATTTGCGGGTGACTTATCTACTCTGGCGGTGAGTCGGGTCGCCCTTGTAGCTGTGGGGTTTGGACGTGGCCAGGTAGACTCTTGATTGTTCTCCTTTGGTGCCACGGGAGCGACGGTCAGGCGTTCGTCTCCACAAACCTTATGATCCCAGGGCCGACCTGTAAAAGTCGGAGCTCTGGCTACAATATTCTCGTTAGCTATAAGTATGCGGTCTCCTCTGCAAAGTGTCTATAGCATCAGACACCTGCAGGGTTCCCATATGCACAATTCGATTCGAATCTTAAGGCTAAGATACATCAAACCACATGCATACTGTCTCAGAAACAATAATCTGTTTCTGTAACTATATATATCAAGAACATATTATCAATACATACCCATCCCCCCTTTTTCCCCTTTTTTGGCTAAAATGCCCCCTGGGCTATGAGCCTTGTTTCATGCTTTAATTATATGTGATTTTGCTAATAAAAGAACAAAGTTCCAAAGTTCAAGGCAATCAATATACAATAGACATACACATCTAAAAACTACTAGTGTTATCTTACTTGTAGACTCTGGGACTCGTGAAATCGTCTTTTACGTCTCTAGCACTCTCTTGATGAGATGGAGATAGACGGACACTGCAGTTTTTCCTTTGGTCGACCCTCACGGCTGGGCAGTTCGTTTGCGACTGACTAGCTAAGATTGGGGCCCAAAGATATGCAAGAGTTCCTAGTAGTCTTCTGACCAATCGTTTAGCTCTCGTTTTCGTCAATCTCGCATATACGGGATTAGTCGTTTTATTATTTGGAATATTTTCCACACCTGTTCTAGTTACCAGACAGTTTAATTATCCTTGAAGTGGAGTGTCAGAAGGAGAGTGGAGAATTGATGCAATAATGAGTACGCGGAGCCTGGGCTACTTAGTGTCTAAGTTACTCTGGTCACCTTGGAGTAGGCTATTTAACGGGGACGAGGTTATGGTCAGTTTTGGCTTAAGTATGCTATTTAGTCTTGGATCGCTAAGTCTGTTAGATGATATCTTGAGCGGTTGGCGGTGGGACTGTCTCAAGGAAGTTAATTTGCCATGTGTGTGCTGCTTTTTAGATAACTGTTGAGTTAATGTCCAGTTTCATTCGATGGTATCTATTTTGCGCTAAGCTAATTTCCTACATTGTTGTCGTCACTATTTCTGCTGTTACAGGGACCCATTGTCTGATACTATGGCGAGGTGCGCACGCAATTGTAATTCATTTCCAGATACACCTACATAGCTGGGGGAAAAAACATTCTACAGTTCCTATCCTATCCTATCCTGGAGGTCGTAGGGGCACCACAGATGATCGTTTAACCAGCATACTCCATCTTTCTCTGTCCTGAGCAGCCCTAATGGCTTCGCATTTGATTACAAAACAAAACCAGCAACAACAAAAACAATACCAAAACCCAAGCTAACCAGGTTATTGTTTCGGTGACGCACTTGCATAAGATTATAATAAGCGCACGAAAAATAGGCACACGTGTGGCGGCAATGAGGATTATACGTGCATCACTGGGGCCTGTATCGGAATGTGTGACTCTGTATTATGACAGAGTCCAAAATTATGGTTTTAATATAATGTTAGAAGTGTACCACAGTTGGAATTGATGTAACGTTTTAACAAATTTGAGAAGCGTATTACAGTTACTGGAAATGCTCAGCTTGATACAAAGAAGTCTGTGTTAGTGTTGATAATAAGAGGTTATACAAACGAAAACGTAATTAGCGCCGAAATTATCCAAACTTAAGGAAGCGGAAGATACATGAATTGTTGAGATAGATGGTTAAAAGGGGTGGTGGAAATGTCAGAAATTGTTTTGGGTTTTGTGAAATTAAAACAAGAAACAGGAAATAAGAAGTAAAACAAGAAATATGTTTGTTGATTATGTGAGTGGGTTATAAAGGAAATTTGTGAAAATGAATGTAAGTGAAGACATTGATAGGTTTGGTTATTCAGCACTATAGAGTTATTGTATAATACATTTGTAAATATTAAGAGATGTGGAAGTGATTACAAGCATAGATGCAATATTAGTAATTTATAAATAATGGTTTAGAGGTAAAGTGAGTGTTTAAAAGTGATAAGGTAGGCAGAGAGCAGATGTCTTGGTGTGGGAAAGTAATTTTTAATTAAAGTTAGAGGAAAGACGTGGAGTGTGGTTAACGTAATTCTGTTTTACGCTGGTTAGGTGGCGAATGAAACTCCACAGAATGCAGTGCTTCAGATTGTTGGTGCGCCCGCGCCATTGGCGCATATTTTATCAGAATGGCGCGTAACAGTCAACGTGAATGCGCCAGCCTGGCGCGTCATAAAAATCAAGAAGGGCTAGGTGAACATACGATACGAATACCTTCGATTGTCAATGACCCATCTTTTTCAAAATTGACCCATCATTTTGCATGGCCATGGGTCATTGGGCCCATGATGTCTGAAAACAATCTGAAGCACTGAGAATGGTGTAAGGATGATAAGAGATAGTGAGACGGTTTTGGAACGTTTCTGGAAATTAATATTAATAAGAGAAAGAACGCATGTCCCTATAGGTGTTGTTATAAATATTCATAATTGCACAGTTGACCAATCGTTATTAAGTTGGGAGGCGTAATGTTGAAACTGGATACCCATTTTATATATATATAAGATGATGCACGAGTGAAAGGAGCTAGCGGCCGCTCTCTGTCTCAGCTCTCAGTTTCTTTGTTCTCTGCCTCCACATTAAGTGATGGAATTTTACTAGAAAGGTAGGATGAAGATTTTGTATTTTGATATTTTAATGTGTGTTTTTCAATAAATAAATAGTTAGAAAAACAAAATAAAAGAGTTGTGGTTTAGCAAGTAAAATCTCTCAAAAGTGTCTCTCAAGCTGTTTGTGTAAAATGTTGTCTCCGTAGAATGCTAGTTGATCCCCGGACGTGAAGGTGATATATATAAATTAGCGGTCATTGTCCGATAGTATTATGACTAGAGCGGTCATTGCAAGAAACATCTGTGCAAACTGGAGTGTCAAAGCCGTTAAAACGAGTTTGAATAGTGGACAATGCTAGACTATTATCACTCTTTAGTACATTCCGTCGAACAACAAAAAGGCCGCAACTCTCGACACTTTTGAAAGGGAAATAACCGACACCATACTTACTCTGTAACGATCTTAAAGAAGCACCATTAATCGGTTCGCTTCACAATCTGAATGTCCTATTGCTTTTATGTAGTCGGGACATGATGTCCGATTAGTTTTATGATTTAGGACATTTTGTCCTATTGCCCTCTAATCCTAGGAACACCACTGATTGTTGTTATTAAACCAAGGTTTAGTCTGTATATGCATGCATTCTACCTCACGGACTTAAAAGATCCTGAGGCTCATTGTAAAGAATAAGGGTTTGCTAAATAATTGAAATGATAGACTTAAAAAAAGATTTACAATAATGACACAATAAAATATCTGTTTCTTTTAGTTAAAATATTTGTTTAATTAATTACTGTCACTCGCATCTCAATTATACATTTAACATACGCATTCTTACGGGCCCAACATACGATCAAAAATTACACAAAGGATAAAATTGATGACTGTGGGTGATTTCATGGCATTGAAACGTTGATGGTGCAATCCGTGATCCATGAAGATGTAGTGTCGTTGACGTCGTAGTCTAAGACGATGAGATGGATAAACTTGCAAATAAATTCCTCAGGCATACTTTGTTACATCAATCCATGTATCCACAATGATGACCAAAATAAAAACCCTATAACAGACGATGTGAAAGAACACTAAATTCCTGTAATATTATATACTTAACATCAAAATACTTAGGATAGCTACATTTATAAATAATACTTCTAGTTTAAGTTTTACTACCAGTAAATATTAACCTGTGATGACAGTTTTGTTTTTATGTACTAGTAAATCCAGAACGAGAGAAAGAAAGAGAGAGAGAGAGGGGGGGGGGGAAGAGATAGAAAGAGAGAGAGAGGGAGGGGGAGAGAGAGAGAGACATACACAGTATGTTCAACGAATTTATTCTGCAACGTGACGTGAGTAGAAACAATTGTATTTATCTCGTTTGATTCTTGTTGATTCTGGACTTGTGCTATTTTGTTGACCTATGTTTATATATCGTTTAATAGAGGGAGTGACAACGTAGTTTATTGCTACGAGTTAGAGAATTTATGAGACGGGAGAACATGCAGATTCACGCATACACGTTTCATTTTATAAATAGACGTGTACAGGTTTCACCCTGGCTGTTTGTTATTTGTCCTCCGGCTCGCGCTCGTGCTAATTTCTCTCTAGTGTTTACGGACCGACTGAGCAGAAATATTGCGAAGTCGGAAGACCCTCAAAGTGTGGGTACACACGGTCATAGAAAAAATACAGATTCCTTGTCACAGAACGGGAGCCTTTAGGCTGATGACTGCGCATATATCTTCAAAGTGGCGTACACATGTTCATAGCTTTTAGTTCCAATAGAATCCCTGCAGCGATATTTTTTGTCCCCACATCACGTCTCAGGGATACCGTAAACGGAACGACTTCAGACCTAAACTGTACAGGGTTATTATCTCCCTTGTCGTGCTCCTCAGTGTCTTCACACGCCAAAGTTTAGTTTGCTCATTCCTTTCTGCTCCACACTATTAGGCCTACCCTACCGCCTCCCTCGCTTCAGTCAGCTTTGTAATATATGCATTGTGAATTACTTTGTTATAAGTATTGTGAATTGTGTCGTTTAAAAAATTATTTTTCATATGGAGAAGATTAGTTCACTGAAATGGAAAAATACCTCAATTGTCGGTTTTTTTCCCCTTATTTTTTTATATCATAAGAGTAGTTCACTATGTAAGCCTATACTGCAACATATAGTGTAAAATATTCAGATTCAGATTCAGATTCAGAAAACTTTATTATCTCCAAGGAGAAATTCTAACATGGATTTGCTGTCAGCAAAAGGTAATAAAATGTAACAATACTATAAACATGTAAACATGTACGTGTAATCACGCTTATGTACATATTAACAAGAACATTTCCGACACATTGTAAAACTTAAAATACATATCACACTACATGTCCTTATTGCACTTCAACATAAATAAATAAAACACCTACCCACAAACACACACACACCCACACACACACATCTACACACACATGGGTTAGACATGAGATTATAAAATTATAAACGTTATAAAGCATCTTAAGAAAAATATACAATCATCAAACTCTGCGTATCATTTTAGCACTGACAATCACAGATTTTAAAACTTATGCATTAGTTAACTAGATACATACTGAATAGTTGAAGAATTGCTGCAAATATTATAAAATTCATCTCTAGTACTCCCATAAACCACTCGCACCCAACTCATTCAGTCAACACTTATTAAGAATTTGTACTGATTTGTACTGATATCTAGCCCACAGTTGAACGTGCACATTCATATAATCACAAAACTAAGTTAATTATAATAATTTTAGTAGGCATCAACATGGACATCAAAGTCCAAGTCCAATCCCTCAACACAGTGCATAGCTTCAAATATTTAGGAGCCATTATCAGACAATGGGTCCCGACAGGAAATCCTCTCCAGGATCGCACACACAGCTGCTGCCCTGACAAGGTTGAAGCCCATTTGGAAAGTAAGGGACCATTAGTCTACATTCCAAGGTAAGGCTGCTGCGCTCCCTTGTCATCTCCATCTTCCTCTATGCTTGCGAAACATGGACCCTCACAGCAGATCTACAACGACGAATACAAAGCATGGAGATGAGGTGTTATAGAAGACTTCTGGGCATCTCTTCACCACTGTGAAAAACCAGTAACTCCTATGGTATGGCCACGTCTCCAGAGCATCAGGTCTTGCAAAGACCATCCTGCCAGGCACGATGCAAGGAGGCAGAAGAAGAGGGAGACAGAAAAAGAGGTGGGAGGACAATATTCGAGAATGGACTGCCTGGACACTGAACGAAGCCATGAAGGTTGCTGATGACAGAGAAAGATGGAATACGCTGGTTAAACGATCATCTGTGGTGCCCCAACGACCTTCGAGTTACGGGATAGGGTAGGATAGGCTTAGGTTAAGGTAAAGTAAGCTTACTTGTATTATTTATTAGTATTAATTTAATATCATTTGTTTCTTCAGTACTCTAATAGTGTCAGTACTAAAGCAGAGTAGTACTAGTAGGCCTACTCAATACTGATACATGTACAGTGATAGTTTATTATTCTATTGCTAGTACTAGCATTTGTTGTCAGCATGACGTTGTCATTGTGTTGTTAGTTAGTGTAAGGTCTAAAGTAGAGTATTAGTAGGCCTACTCAATACTGGTAGTCTATTATTCTATTCCTAGTACCAGTATTTGTTGTCAGTCAGACATTGTCATTGATCAGTACAACTTACGTTAATCTGATGAATAAAAAATTGATACATTGTCATAGCTCTCAGTCCGATAATTTGTGTCGTCTGCTGCCATTCCCAAGCACAGGACATCCTTACCGGTAGATAGTTTTTTTTGTTAAAGGGAATCCCCAAGTTTCCGGTTCATCTGCGCTTGCGCTGAACGCTGAATTGTCCCACGGAATTTCATACCATGGAAGAGTGTCTCCCCCATATGATCCATCTTGACTACCGAAATGCCGTGCAAAGTAGGTTTGTCTCTTTTATTTTCCGGCAGATCTAATCTTTTAGCTAACCATATGTCAAAGATCAATCAAACCCGCCTTTATCGAGTAAGCTTAGGCACATTTAAAACGGCGACACGTACGATAGTGCACGTTTCCTCTCCAGTTCAAGGATGAAAATCCGTAATTGTCATGTCCGATGGTCTGTCCTATATTGCTATAATAAACACCAACTCATTTTCATTAAATTCTTCCTCGTGCTACTATTGGCGCGAGATAACCTTCCTTGTGATGCTTTTTTTTTTTTTTTTTTTTAAAGTGCGTCATCGCTTCTTTTGACGTCATTGTGATCCCCAACATTGCGTCATATACAGTGGATAAAATGGCAATTGTGGCAAGAAATAACTTATTTTAGGCTGCGTTTCTGTCCCTTCAAGCTACTGTTGCCACCGGCCTTCATATTAGAATGAAGGCTGCCATCTTGAAATCAAAGGTATCGTACCGAGAACAGTGGTTATGGGCACGGATAGGCACCTCTAACTTTATCGTACGACAGTGCCACCGATAGCGCTTACCGGTGGTTCATGAATTCCACGATAGGGGTTTATCGGAAGCTTTCTGTTTAATGGACCGACAAAACCCTTATCGGAGGCTTCATGGATAGGGTCCCTGAAGAGCGCGAAAGGGAGGTAACAACTCTGTACTGTTTATGTCTGAAATCGTTCCATGTAATCCCTCAGACGTGATGTGGGAGAAAAAAATGCATTCTGGCAGGCAGTCCTTCATTTTTGTCTAAACAACAGAGCAATAGACCTAGGGGAACAAAGATACGGGAAATTTAGACCTCATTGAACATAGATCTCAGTGAACAGACCTGGAGGATTGGTACGTTAGTATTCTAATAGTATCACATAACGTAAAAAGGAATCCTACCCCTCCCCCCAAATCCCCACTCCCTTCCCCGCCCTTCCTCCACCCTCATTAAGAATACACACACACACACACACACACACACACACACACACGCACACACACACAAACAGAGGACAAAATATGGTGCAAAAATGAATTATGTGTTTAAGAGGGGAAGTGGGAACATTTTCTTTGAAAAATCCAACAACTTAAAACTACGGAAGGGAGATAATCAATTTGCGCAAATTATCTAAGTCGTTATTTTCCCCATCAGAGTTTGCGTCCCTTTAAAATACCATTTTAAAATAGATAAATAAATTAATAAATAAGTACGCAAAAATTAAATCAATAAATGCCACAGAGGGTCTTGGGAATGTAGGATAGTAAACTGGGATAGTAAGAAAACGTGAGAAAAAAGAGAGTACATAAAAGGGAAAGAGATAGATCCTCAGTTCGAATAGAGGGTTAAAAAAAGAAGGTTCAAGTTCTGATTTTACTTAGGTAGGTCGTTATTATTTTTATTTGTGTTAAAATAATGTTCTAGCAATATCGAAGTTACCTCCAGTCAAAGATATTTTTTTTAGTTGTTTTTTGTTTTGTATGTGTTCTTGATCTAACATACGAAAGGGGAATTAAAAAAAAAAGGCTCACATGCAGTCGCACCCACAGAAACACACACACACACATACACACACACACGCACACCTACCAACCCACCCCCTGATGAACAGATAGGCTTTAGGTCTACTGCAAACAAGCTTCCATGGAAACGGAGATGCTATCCAATCGATGCGCAACGCGCATGCGCCGTGACATTGCTTAGCAGACGACACCAAACTAATGGCGATCGATGAATCCCACGTTCTGCAAAGCACAGGACGGACTGTGCATCAGAAACACTGGAAGACTTTACATCAAAACAAAGGTACACGCAGCTGCTGCCTGGTGTTGTTTATTCGCATTACTGGCTGACACTTGTGCGGCTACCCGAAATAGCTGTGGAAAAAACGTGTAGTAAGCTCTGTAGTTTTGACAGCCATTTGAGTGACAATAAAATAAAAATGTTGTCTGCTGTCAGAGGACCAATCTAAAACAATGTGTGTTTGTATTCATGTCTTCATTATGTGTGAACCAGTTATCTGCCATTTTGGGTGCATTCTACGCGGATTCTCAAGAAGTAATTACATGTCAGGTGAGTAACAAAAAATAAAATGCCTATTAGGCTATGACTGTTTTAATTAATGAGGCACATACACTACAGTTTTCATTGTTGGTTCTAATGACGATAGCCGATGGGCTGTTTGTATGAAATTCCGTGGTCTAGAATAGCAGCCGAAACTTGAGAGATCACTCGTCAACCCCAATCGTTAGAAAGATTATCACGAAATATGAATTATTGTATCGTTGTTGAACACGATAAATACGGTGCCTAATAGAATCTTGTGACACGGTACATTCATATTATTTTGGTGAGTAGTTTAGTAAAAATCATGTTGAATAATTACGCTGGCCTATTCAAGCTGTTACCTACATACATAGGCCTAGGGCTAAGACGTATATATCCTGTCAGAGAACTTACATATACCAAAGATCATCCTCTTGGCATATACCATCAGGGGCGGATTGTGCTCTTCATTAGGGGGTGGAGGAGGGTGGGGGCTGGAATCCTCATTACATTATGTGATAGTTTTATACTACAAATAATCATGTACCACCGCGTATTGCTACAGCCGATTTGTTTTGTCCACTAGACGGCAAAATGGCCGTTAGTTTGGCCTTTTTTTGTTTATTTTTTTTTTTTTAAATTTTAGTTATTGTTCAGAAGTCCCAACCAAACCTTATACTGCATCTGCTAGACTGCCAGAAGACCCTGATTAAAATAATGAAATAAAGAAACTGTGGGTAGGATTATAGATGTGTGCATTGTGAAATCACAACAACTCTCATTCTGCTTCATTTGGATCTTAAAAACTGCACAAATCACTACTAGAGCTACATTCACTTTTCCATTTTGCTAATTCAAGCCTAAACATTGTCGGCCATTCGAAACCCATCCGGAACGGAAAAAGACAAAATCTAATAAAATGGGATGGAAGAGGGCATGGAGGGTGATATACGATTACATCATCAGGGATCTGTGTCACTCATCTGGGTACCAAAACTACCCCAAGCTTTTTAAAATCCAACTTACTACAGAATATATTGAATAAGACGTCATTGAACACATCCAAATGTGCAAGAGACAGAACCCCAATATCCTGATGTATTATCGCAATCTTGTTTAAAACATGAGAACTCCGGCCAATAAAACAATAATTAGAATGGTGTATTCCATAATGGTTGGAGGTTTGGGGGAGGTGAAGAAAAGAAGGTGGAGTGGAAGGGAAACGAATGTGTTTGCTGTCGTTGTCGTTTATGTGTGTGCGTGTGGGTGTGTGCGTGTGTGTGTGTGTGTATGTGTGTGTGTATTTTATTTGTTTGGGTTTTTTTGGCCGGGGGGGGGGATGGGGGTGATGAAAGGGAAGGAAGAGGGAGGGGGGTAAAGGGGGTCCGTGCTCCCTGGTACCCCCTTATTATCCGCCCCTGACCGTTGTCTTACCGTCTATTCATGTCCAAATGTCCTCAAACCACAGCTGGGACGCAACTTTAAAATTAAAATAATCTCGCGAAATACCCCTCACATCACCTTATCTATGTAAGTTTTCTGACCCTATCAAGCAACATTGTTTTTAAATGTCGTCGCTTAGATAAATTCTATTTCAGTTTTGTGACCTCTTGAGCTGTACATGTGTAATAGACAGTTGGAATTCAAATAGTTGTTATGGTGCGGCCTTGTTTCTGTGAATTGAAGTGAGAAGTCGACCCATGTTTGCTTTCTCATGTACCATCATTTTAACGCTAAAAACTTAACAGGTTTCTGCTCAATCCGTGGACTCAGATTATTTTGTGTGATGCAGGATGTCCCTGCATTACTTCTACTATCCTATGAAACACGTACTTTAATGCACGGTACCGTTGCTTTGTAATTGTACTCATTTTTATATGTAGGTATACAGCATATTTTCTTTTATGCATGTATTGTGCGTTTCTTGACTTGTTGTTTCCATTGGAGTATGTTGGCGTTATGTAGTATACTTTTTAAAAAATAATAATCTTTCCAATGTGATGTAACATTGGCAGGACACGCACTTTTCCAGACATCGGAAGTGACCACAATCTCGTGATGATGTCTTTCCGGCTCCAATTGAAGAGAGTAAACACGGCAAAATGCACCAGACAGAAGTTCGACTTGGACAAACTGCAAGACCCGAAGGTGGCAGGAATATTCACAATTGGAGGGAAATTTGCACCATTGCTCATTTTGGGAGCTGGTGAAGTAGATGTCAACACAATGACCATCACCTTCAACTCAGCTGTGACAGATGCCCCACTGAGGTCCTTGGCAAGCACCGCCCAAACCGTGGATCACACCTGAACTTTTGGACCTGGGTGACAAACGAAACGAGATTAAAAAAGAAAAAGAACAGGGCGCTGATGCCTACCGAAAATTCAACAATGGTATCCAAAAAGGCATGCGCATAGCAAAGGAGAACTGGATAGAAGATCAATGCCAGGCATTAGAGAACAGTCTGAACAAGAACAACAACAAGAAGACCTACCAGACTGTGAAGCGGCTGACAAGTGTTAAACAGCCTAACATGTCCACCATCCAAAGCAAGTCTGGCACATGCCATACAGGAGAGCAACATCTCTCGGATAGATGGACAAACTACTGCTTTGACCTTTACAACCACACACAAAACGGAGAGCCATCAGTTCTTAGCATGTCCATAGAACAGAGAAAAAGAAAAATATCCTCCAAATTCTCCGAGAAGAAGTCGAGGCAGCAATTCCGTCACTGAAGAAGTGGAAGTCAGCGGGAGTAGACAACATACTTGCCGAATTGCTTCAAGCAGGAGGAAACGCGATGATTGACGCCCTCACTATTATCTGTAACAAGACCTGGCAGAGCGGGGTGTGGCCTACACCACGCACCCAGTCACTAGTCATCACTCTTCTCCCAAATAGTAACTTTCAGGAGTGTGAAAATTACCGCACCATCAACCTCATCAGCCATCTCAGCAAAGTCCTCCTGAAAATAATACTCAACATGTTGAAACCCCAAGGTGAACAAATCAGAGGTGAAGAACAAGCAGGATTCAGGGCAGGGCGAAGTACCTCTGAACAGATATTCAATCTCAGAATAATCTGCGAGAAATACCTATAGCACCAACAACATCTATACCATGTGTTTGTAGACTTTAAGAAAGCGTTTGATCGAGTCTGGCATGCAGCTCTGTGGGCAATAATGAGAGTATACAACACCATCCATAATATTATTGAAGTCATCAAAAGCCTGTAAGTACAGTCCTCCACAACAGCGCCATCGGGAGCTGGTTCAGGATAACAATCGGCGTACGTCAAGGATGCCTACTCTCTGCAACACTCTTCAACATCTTTCTTGAGGGCATCATGTCAGATGCCTTTGCAGATCACGAAGGCAAAGTCAGCATAGTGGGTAGAGCAATCTCCAACCTTCTTTTTGCGGATGACATTGATGGATTGGTTGGAGAAGAATTAGACCTTGAACAGCTGGTACAGAGGCTTGACACCGCCTCCAGAGCCTTTGAAATGGAAATAAGTGCAGAGAAGACCAAAATGGTGACCAACAACAATAGCATCAACACGGACGTCAAAGTCTGAGGCCAATCCCTCAACACACTGCATAGCTTCAACTATTTAGGAGCCATTGTATCAGACAATGGATCCCGACAGGACGTCCTCTCCAGGATTGCACATACAACTGCGCCTTGACAAGATTGAAGCCCATTTGGAAAGACAGGACCATCAGTCTACACTCCAAGGTAAGGCTGTTGCTCTCCCAATACACTTGCGAAACATTGACCATCACAGTAGATCTACAACGAAGAATACAAAGCATGGAGATGAGGTGCTACAGAAGACTTCTGGGCATGTAATATACACAGCACATCACCAACGACGAAGTCCGACAGACCATCACACAACCCATTGGACAACACGATGACATGCTCACAGTGGTGAAGAAACGGAAACTCCGATGGTATCGCAACGTCACGAGAGCAGCAGTCCTTTCAAAGACCACCCTGCAAGGCACGGTGCAAGGAGGCAGAAGAAGAGGGAGACAGAAAAAGAGGTGGGAGGACAACATTCGAGAATGGTCTGGCTTGACTCTGAGCGAAGTCATGAAGGTTGCTGAGAACAGAGAAAGTTGGAGTACGCTGGTTAAACGATCATCTGTGGTGTCCCAGAGACTTTCGAGTTACGGGAAAGAATAGGATAGGATAGGATTGTGATGTAGGTCGCACACCAATTTCATTTCAATAAACTTATAAAGGTTATGATTCTGATACTCTCATGTAAGATGGAGTGCTCGCACTCTTAAGATGGAGAAGTGCTCGTCTGGTCTACTCTCAAGTAAGATGGAGAAGTACTCATCTAGTCTACTCTCAAGTAAGATTCAGAAGTTCTCCTCTAGTCTACTCTCAAGTAAGATGGAGCTCGTCTAGTATACTCTCAAGTAAGATGTAGCTCGTCTAACCTACTCTCAAGTAAGAGGGAGAAGTGCTCGTCTGGTCTACTCTCAAGTAAGATGGAGAAGTGCTTCTGGTTTACTTTTAAGTAAGATGGAGGAGTGCTCGTCTGGTCTCACCTACGCTGTAGTCCTACATCTGCCACGCCCATCTTACAAATAAACAGGCTTAAAGCAAATATCGGTGATACGATATGTAAGGGCAGACGATGTTTTCTTTTTTCGTCTATTATTTTCTCCAATCTTGATTAGCGATGAAACAATAGGCTGAAGTAATTCAAGTATTGTTATTGTTAAAGTGCAGATAGGCATACTGCACAGTGTTGTTAGAACAAACGAAAAACAACTCTTTAATGGTGCAAATCATGTGAAGAATACAACACACATAATTTATTCGTCCAAATGATAAAATGCATTACATAATATGGAAATTTTTGCCCTAATTTTGGTTAACAATCACACATACACACCCAAACCCTACATAATATCTCTTAAGACTTCAGTTAAAAGATCTTACAAACATGGGTGCAACATTAAGCGTAATCTTTCTTGACATGTAAAATATTACAAATTGAAGTCTACACCCTTCTCCCTCCCCCTCCCTCCCTTTTCCACCCCTTAAAATATTTTTAAAAAATTCAAATAAATGTTTGGTACCCTAACGGAGAAATTTACACAGCACATTGTAAGCAAGATAAGAAAAAAAAAACATAAATTAAATAAAAGTGCGTATCATCTTCATTTTTTAATGATGCATCCAAAATCGTTTACTTTAGTAGTTTCTTTCACGTTGCACAGTCTGCGACATTTATATTGTTCTAATTAGGTCTGAGTTTCAAGATACACGCATACAAGTTACAACCCTCCCTCCATACCCCCGCTTCCTCCCAGAATTACACAGTTTTTCCATTTCTGTGCTGAAAGACCTATTCGGATTGGCGGCAATATGTTTTGTAATGTCGATATTTCCAGATCGAAAGCTGTGCGCCTAGGGTGGGGCAGATGGGAGATTGAATGCTTTTGCTGTGTTGGCAGCTGACTTTCTCCGACACTTGTGTTGCCGTATTGTAACCTGTTTCTTTACATTTGGTTTCTTATTGGTAAGTGATGGAGCCTACAGGACTATAAATACAAAATACCGCGCAAGACATTTGATATAATTTTTTACTATACTTGTATTTCCTGAAAGGAACGGCCATTGCTCTCTGTCGCTGCTTGCGTGTGTATTGTGCATGGTGTGATGTGTTGTGTTGTATGTGTGCGTGCGTGTGTGAACTCATGATGCTTAGGTAATAGTTCGTATGAGGGATGAGGAAGGGGAAGGGGACGGATAAACAAATATAGAGGCAAAGGCTAGTACAGGTGAAAGGAGTTACTGTGATGAGTGTTTGATTTCGCAACAACAGTAAAACAGCAGTCTGTGATGTCTGATTCCGCAACAACAGTAAAACAGCAGTCTGTGATAAGTGTTTGATTCCGCAACAACAGTAAAACAGCAATCGACACACTGCAACATTAATTGCAGTTAGACTGTTTCATAATTCCCCGCTTTCATATCAATCAGTCCTTTCCCACAGCGTTTAATCTATCGTTGAGGTCCCAATGCTGTCTGCTTTTAACGTTGTGTGATTTGCTAGAGCGGCCGGTAATGCATGAGAGCTTGTATGAGTGCGTGCGTACGTACGTGTGTCCGTGATCTTAAGCATATACACAAACCATGCTGAACCTCAGAGTCTTTCCTTATATCGTGGTTTGCTGACGGCTAAAACAAGATGATCCAAAACCTCCTATAGACACATTTTTGTAAAAAAAAAAAAAAAAAAAAAAAAAAAAAAAAGGATACTTGTTCCTATTTATAGTCTATGCGTCACAGGATACATCTGGATGAAAAGGCATGAAAACCATTCGTCCTCTATTACAAGTCATTAGCCTCGGTGGTATGTACTGTATGTATGCCAACTTACACCTTCGCATAGGCCTACTCGCATTGTTACTAAAATTGTCAGCAACATTCAGTGGTGTGATCTGCAACTCCTTTTTACTTGAATGCTGTATTAGTGGTATAATAGTAAAGATTCTTATTTGTTGAATGCGACATCTGAAAAAAAGGATTTTGTATAGTGCATAGGTGAGTTGCAAATAGGAAGTCCGAGATCACTTAAGCTTACCTGTACATATATCCGTGTTCACGGTGATATGACAGGAGCTGGTTCAACTGATGTGTGTACATTATGGTTAAGTTAACTATGACAGGAGCTGGTTCAGCTGATGTGTGTACATTATGGTTAACTACTAAAAATACGATAACTAAGCTGTTGTATGTGAAGGCAACCGTCTCTCATAACCTTCATGAAAAAAATAATATAAAGATGTATCTTTCTTCAAAATTCGATGTCGTTGTTGATGTTGGTGTTGGGTTTTTATTGTTGTTGCTTGTAAGTGCATTTACCGGTATCATTACCTACTCACTGATTAATTATTTTTTCTTTCACCATTTGCTTTCTTTCTATCGTATTTTAGGTGTTACCAATTTTATTATACTTCGTGTTACTGACGATAGGCTACTACTACTACTACTACTACTACTACTACTACTACTACTACTACTACTACTAATTATTATTATTATTATTATTATTATTATTATTATTATTATTATTATTATTATTATTATTATTATTATTATTATTATTATTATTATAATCACAATAATGTAATCATGGATTACCGTAAAATGATATAACCGACCAAGTAAATACACCCTTTATATCTTTGGCCGCGTACAGAATGGAAACACGAGCGTCGTAGTTCCCGGATTCAGGAAGTAGGAAAAAGTTTATTTTTTTGTCATATCTGTGCTTTTCTAGTTCCAAATCAGGAAACAGAGGGTACGTAAAATTTAAAATATATAATTTACTGGCTCAGACCGTACCCTAACCTTAATGTTGTGCAATAGCAATTATTACTTTAGTGGAAATTTGCCAGCAATGCAATTGTACATAAGAATCAAAGAAAAACACGTAATGTTACGTTTCGAAACCTGGTGGAATATCGCCAGTGTATCGTGAGGCTGTAGAAAGTTACACTGTAAGTTGTCTGTAGTCTTTATCTTGCGAGAACAATAGAAATTATGCATGTCCATAGACGTGCTTTGCATTGAATCAGGAATTTGTTTTCGTACAAAGTGAAATGAAGTACGGAGGCCTAGTTGCTTTTTATCGGTTAAATTAAATTAAAAAACAAAACTAAACTACAGAATAAATTACCTGCACGAGTACTGTGTAAGGCTACTCTACAGCCTTACTCAGTACTCGTGCAGGTAATTTATTCTGTATCTACTTAGTTTATATATATATATATATATATATATATATATATATATATATATATATATATATATATATATATATATATATATATATATATATATATATATATATATCTATATATATATATATATATATATATATATATATATATATATACATACATACATAACATAACATAAAACACTTTTAAAACGACAACATGATATCCACTCAATTTGAATTGCCAAATTTTCGGTTTTAATAACCTTCTTCAGGGCATTACAATGTCAGTGTGAAAATGTACAAGCGTTTTACCTATTACTATAATTCATGACTATAATTCATAACATAACATACATACATATTTGAAGAAAAAGAAGAAATAGAATATCAAACCGCGAATTTTATTTATTTCTTTATTAGTAGGGGGTGGTGTATGTATGTGTGTGTGTGTGTTTTCGCAACGACATTTTTTCTTTCATTTCATGCTTCAAATTGAGGTATAAAATATCTTTCACATATAGCAATTGTAAGTATTGATTTAGTAAATAATACATGATTATAAGAATATGGTCCATGTGGGTTCGTGCACTGACTAGAATAGACCCAACGTTTCCCGGCGTGTCATAAAAGGCGACTAACAAGGGTGATGTCAGCACGGCATCACTGGGCGAAAGTCTTCTACACAGAAGTCACCGGGCAGGACGCAGGAACCTCACGTTACTACAGGTTCAACGACCACATGCTCGGGGCCAGGCGAGTCACACTGTACTCGTGGATTTCGGCGGTGGCCAACAGCCTGGAGAGGATTGGACCTACCAGGTCTTTCTTGCCCAAGAAACCGTATGATGAAAAGAACCACTCACTCCATACCGTATCGGTCGTCGCCCGTGTCACCTAGGACCGCGCCTTCCGTTGGCCACCAGGACGACGTCATAATTGTGCTGCTGATGGACAATTTAGCAAGATCCGCACGAGAGAGGAAACATCGTCATAGGAACCTGGAATGTCGGGACACAGCGGATGGAAAATCTGAAGAACTGGCCCACGAGCTGGAATACTATCGATGGAACATTTTAGGTATCGGCGAACTGCGCTGGAAAGACCTAGGTGAAACAGCGTCCGACAAAGACCACAATCTTTATTTCAGCGGGAGAGATAAAGGGCACGAACACGGCGTTGGATTTTTGGTCCACATAGACATTCTAGCTACTGTCGTAAGTTGCAGCCCAGTGTCCAGTAGACTCATTACCATCCGTCTGAGAGCAGCCCTTATCAACATCACCATCATCAAGGCCTATGCCCCAACATTAGACTATGACGACAGCGAAGTGGAGGATTTCTATGAACATCTACAGGCTGTCCTTAACCAAGTGCCTAAGAAGGACATAGTCATAGTGCAAGGCGACTGGAATGCCAAGGTTGGCCAAGATGCGTGCCACAACTGGGGAGACACGTGTGGACCCCACTGAACAACGAGGCAAATGACAGGAGTCTGAAACTCTTGGAGTGTTCCAGATACAACAATCTGATACTGGCAAACACGCTTGGTACCCCCCGTGGGAGTACCGGGGGTTTCAGTATAAATTGTATCCCCACTTTCTAGAAATTTAGTGCTTTAAATTCCCACTGTCGCTGTTTT
This sequence comes from Oncomelania hupensis, assembly GCA_036898135.1. NCBI lineage: Eukaryota > Metazoa > Mollusca > Gastropoda > Littorinimorpha > Pomatiopsidae > Oncomelania > Oncomelania hupensis. The sequence continues at coordinate 20,936,899 of CM072514.1, forward strand.
TCTCCTTTGTTCTTTCTAATTCCTACTCTGTTCTATCAATCTATTATACTACTTCGCTAGACCAGTCACCTACCTTTTTTCTTGAAAACTGTTCCGGGACAAAACTCCTCATTTGTGTGTGAGGTCTGTTGGATCAGCTTGGGAATATTGGACGCTTTCTGCCAAATGGTCACTAGGGCATCATATGATGTTATTATTTGACAATGTAGGCATTTTATATGTATGTGTTTTGTTGATATTTTATAATGATGTTTGTATTCTAGTTTGTTTTTGTAAACGGGAGTTCGATAAATTAGAGTATAGCCTCAGTGTCCCCTGCGTGGGATGTCGTTTTTGTAAAGTGACCCGCTGGTGGGGTCCCTTCAGTGTTACCATTAAGGTTGTTTCGGCAGATCTTTTATGCGGATCAGAGGTGAGTCCTCTTTCAGCGAAGTTGTGGACTTGATTTTGTGGTCCTGATTCGGCTCTTTGCAGTCCGCTGGACCCTGTAAGCAATGAATAACTAATTAACAAAAACACGCTTTGTTTCCACAAAAAATGCAGACGATGGACATGGCACAGTCTCAGCGGAGAGCATCACAACCAGGTTGATTATATCATGGTCCAGACACGATTCAGATCAAGCGTCAACATTGGCAGGACACGCACTTTTCCTATTTTATACCCAGCACATCACCAACAACGAAGTCCGACAGACCACCACACAACACGATGACATGCTCACAGTGGTGAAGAAACAGAAACTCCGATGGTATGGCCACGTCACCAGAGCGTCAGGCCTTGCAAAGACCATCTTGCAAGGCACGGTATAAGGAGGCAGAAGAAGAGGGAGAAAGAAAATAGGTGGTGGGACAATATTCGAGAGTGGACTCTGATCGAAACCATGAGGGTTGCTGAGGACAAAGATGGAGTACGTTGGTTAAACGATAATCTGTGGTGCCCCAACGACCTTCTAGTTACGGGATAGGATAGGATAGGATAGGACGCTGCCAAAACCGACCGCCAAGCTTTTAATTTTATGCGCCAACTAGGCCTCTTCCTTGTTAGGTAAACTAAACAAATATGCCTACTGTACACACTGTCCCTGCGGTGCTATTTTTAGAAACAACTTTGATGCATATGATACAGTTATATTAAAAAGCATTTCTTGTGCCTGCTGAAAGAGCGATCACCCATCTCACATGCAACCAGTATAGTTACTCAGAGTGTAGAACTTGGTCGTGTGCCTGTAGCCCTGATACAATTAGGTCTACTACAAACGTATGTCTTAAAATACTTTGTCGGCGCTTTAAACTGTGTAAAACTTTGGTATGTGAGGTTTGCTGATAAATATAAAATTATTATTATTATTATTATTATTATTATTATTATTATTATTATTATTATTATTATTATTATTATTATGGTGGTGGTGGTGGTGAAGGAGATTGTGCACATATCTAGTTCTCTCTCCATTAAAGTAGAAATGTTCAGATTTTTTTGTTTGTTTGTTTGTTTGTTGGTGTATTGCTTCTGCGGTGTATGGGGTAGACCTTCTCCTTGGTGCAGGGTATTCCTTTACCTAAGGCATGTTTAAACACAGTATTAAGCATGTTTAATAAATTGATTTTTCGTTCTTTGTGCTTGAATTTTCCCTAATATGTTTTTCTTTACCCATGTGATATCACCTTGGGAATGCCTTTGGGAATGGATATTGTTATGCGCGTGTATAAATAGTAATTCATTTAAATCGCTGGCCTGTCCTGAATTACACACTGCGCCGCGGCGTCGGAAAATACTCAGTTTTTCTCCTTCTCCCGCCAATTTGACTAAGTTTGGTTTTAAGTTGTATTTAAGTACAAGGATGGGCACGACTATTATCAAGTTACTCGACGGTGCACCCATTGAGGAAAACGGAGCGGTTTTATTCTATGAAATGCGGCTTTGTAATTGTGAGTGGTGAGTAAGGGTATGCGCAGATCAGAACAGGATATGTTTGTGCGCGTGACGTGCGTGAACCACATAAACTCTGTGCGGTGTATTCACGCGAGCACAAAGCAGGCCTCGTCCGAAGGAGGAAATAACTGATTAGAATCGTCGCTCTGATGTGCTATTTATTTTGCTGCGTTGCTCCCGTTTGACATATATCTGCTGCTTTCGTAGACTACTTTGCGCAATTCAATTGTCATTGATCGGCCTGGCGATGCAGTCGTCGTGCTATTGCGTAAAAGCAGCCGCTGTTTCGTCGGTTCTGATAAAAACACGAGTGGTAGGTAGGAAGACCTAATTGTAAAGCATGAAGACACCTTAAAAGATTCGGATAACGCCACAAGTATATCAACTAACAAGTTAGTATCTCGTATTGCCCCTAGTCGACGTGCGGTGGTCCCGTTTAGCTACAAGCTGAGACGGGGAAATCCCAAACCTAAAAATAGAATAGAGAATTCTGGGAAATCTGTTCTCGCGAAGATGTGCTCGCTGAAATGAAACGAAAGTTGAGAGAGGAACTGCATATTTCTGGTAGTGAACAAAGGCAGAAACTTGTCAGCAGTATTATCAGCGATGGAGTTATAATGGACGAAGTGCTCCATACCTATGAAGTTGCCTTTGCTCGAGCAAAGAAACTAAAGAAGGATTTAGCCGACGTTATTTCAGAAAAGGATTTCTCTACCCATAATTCCCCTGGGTTTTGAAGTTTCTAAAAAGTTATTTCAGGCCGATGACGCTCTATGGAGCACAAAGCATGTAAAGGGAAGCAATCGGTTGTACGCGCACGTCGATAGAGACATAGAAGAGAGATGCTAACTTGTTAGTTGATATACTTGGGGATAACGCGGATTAAAAGAAGACAAAACATAACCGTGACATTTAATGAAATAATTTAGAACTTACAACGTGTAGCTAATGATATATTGTTTTTTATACAAGCGATGTAGTATACTGCGTTGTAATGTACTCAGTTGTCTGGGCGTCAGACTGAGCGCCCCTAAGTTGCAAGTGGGCGCCTCGGGCTGCTTCAATTAGATTCTGTATGGGCCAGCCCCACGAGCAGCTCTTGAGCTGGAAAAGCGCTAAATAAGAATTATTAAACAAATAAATTAAATAAGTTAAATTGTAATGGCTGTTCTTTGGTTCGAATAACACGGAAAATGACAACAGAATTTATGATAAAAATGTTATCAAACCCCTATGTTGCAAATGGTTGGGTGTTTTTCTGCTCGTATAATTACACAGATAGTATAAAACAATTAATCTTTATATATATATATATAATATTATAAGGGTCAAATGTTTAAAAAAATAAAAAAAAGGGGGAGGGGGAGGCCAAGTACTTTCAGACTGTGTCTAAAAACTCCCTTAGTTCCTAGAGGGTGGAACCGGTACGATTTCTCAAACCGGTTTTTAACCGGTTTTTCCAATAGAAAACTGCGGTTTAAAACCGGTTAACCGGCTAGAAGTTACAACTGGTTACCCCGGGTAAAGGCGCATAGTAAGCAAGGGAAATAACCTCTGTATTGAATTTTTTTTTGTGGAATTTATGTCGCTAGCTACTTAACTCAGAGGCCCTGGTCTGTGCATAAACCGCACAGTACGTACTACTTTTTGAGTGCTTCACTGATTGTCATTTGTTTTGTATCGCCTTTACTTGTACTGGCACCTCCTTCAGTCACAATGCGCACGTCAGCGTCAGCGCTGCTGGTACACGGACTAGATCTAGCATGTAGGACTTGTGGGTTAGATCTATTGGGTGCAGGGCCCGCAGGCTTGGCTGGCTTCAGCAGCAGCAAAGGGTGGTGTCGGCGAATGTGTGCATTCAGATTTGAAGTGCCACCGCCAAGTTTAATACTTGCCTTACACTCTTTACAGTAACCGGTATTATGGTCAACCTTTCCTGCTTCTGTCTCTCGCAGGAGAAAGAATCTCCAAATTTCAGCTTTCCCACGCGTGTTCGCTACGAATTTATCTGTTTCTGCCATTTTGCTAGTGCTTTACGGGACGAGTGATGTCCCTTAGAAAAACCGCGGTTTTCCGGTTTTTTAAGGCCAAACCGGTTTACCGAACCGTGAGAAAGTCGAACCGATTTTAACCTGAAAACCGGTAAAACCGAACATCCCTATTAGTTCCGCCTCGTAGGGTCCCTTAACGCAGGCTGGACTGCTTATAACCAGCTGAAAAACGGCCATTGACCCACAGCACAAGCTATGCAACTGGCACTCGCCTGGAAGCTTATAATTACTTTAACCGCGCGCCAAGCTCTGTACTGTATAGGGCCAAGCAGGGGGCTGGCCGGGCGGCATGTGAAACATACTTCCGGTGTCTTTCTCCGTTGTTGTTGCATCAATTGTTATTCATCAGATTAACATAAGTTGTACAATGGGAAGTTTTAAAGTGGGCCACCAGTATCGTACCCTCACATATTTTTGTTTTTTGCTGCAGTTTATTATCCCTTTCTATCGCCAGTGGCGCGCCTAAACCCCATCTACCTACCATTATTTGTGAATTTTTTAAAAATATTCGGAGAAACATAACGCCCAGATGCTGGCTCGAACCCACACCTGTCAGGCGCAATTGGTTTCTGGCTTGTGGACACGGCAAGTTAGTCCCGCCTTAGCCCACTTGGCCACAACGCTCGCCTAACATAGTCAACTACTTCGTGTTTTGTGAAGGTTGCGACGGCGAAGCTATGGAAAACTACAAGAGTCTTCAGGTCCTGTTTCACTTTCTGTCGATGATCGACGCACCTACGAAGTTGCCACAAATACAGGCCTCTACGATTGTTTTTTGCATCCTTTCACTGAGCATGTACTTCCTCCACCGTTTTTATACTTATCCCACTCGTTTTCTGGCTCTAACAATCGTCGTTTTCGGCAATTTGCCATATTTAAAAGTCACGCATCAAGCTTTGATAAAAGCAAAACAAGCCAGACCGGAACTTGGTTTCATTCTAACCTCGCTTTAATTTATAATGGCGTTACCCACGTGTTTTTATGAGGTGCCGGAAAATTGTGAATAATGTCGACCACATCACCAGAAAGTTCAAACTTTGTACTAAGTGACTTCAAATGGTGAAAATTGTAAGAAGGATTCAAATGTGTAATTACAATGTACACGTATACACACTCGAAAACGTAAAACCGGTCCACTGCTAGTAAGCTTATAGTGCAGGACCGGACAGCTAATGCCGTCAAATCGACTTAAATATAACACAAACCAAATCGACTTCGTGGTTATAGATTATGCTAACACAAAACACAGATATGCAAGTAACTAAATGCAAACCATTATCACAATACAAAGGATATTCCACATAAAACGATCACTTTTAGTACACAAAAATAGGATGATGAGCCATACGTGTTAGTCCAATCCAACAGGCTTTTTGAAAGTAAGTAAATCCTATAAAAATGATTTATATTCTAATTTACTCTTTAAAGTTGTGTTTACAACTGAAGAAAAGTCCCACGGAATCAAAGGGGTATGAATATGTTTATTTTAACTTTTTAAAGCGAACTATTTTTTGATGCGAATGCACTGGGGCCCCCCTAGTTTTACGACCCAGATTGTTCCGCATGACGTCAGGAATGTGCGTAGGTGACAATGTCAATTGCAGTGTTGACACACAGGCTGGGAAGTCTCGTCTCTTGTAGGCCTCAATTACACACTATACATACTATACTATGTACGTGTAGAGAACGGGATTTTTCCGGTATTTTTTTATTTAAAATTAATTAATGATTTTTGATTGGCTAAAAGCCTTGAGCCAATGAATGAAGAGATAGTTTGAATTAGAGGGAAAATTAGTGAGTCGAATTGTTGGTGTCGAGCTGTGAGGTCGAGTGTGTGTGTAGGCCAAGGATAGAAAAAAGTTGAAAGAAAAGAAAAGAAAAGAAAGTTAACTGAAAGAGGAAGAAAGCATTGAAACTAATCAAGGTGTATTGGTTTGTGGTCATTTCTCTCTGGAAGTGGATTGTTATTTTGTGCTGTAAAAATTACAGGTATTTATAATGTTTTACATGATTGTAAAATGGCGGATAAGTATATTTTTGTATTGAAAGGTAGTGAGCTGTTGTCCACTGAGATGGAATATTGAATTTTCATTGATGTAATAATATTATTAATTACGTGGGGCGATAGTTGTAGAGTAGTAGATAATGAAATATGAATGGAATGCGTGAGCTTGGTTAATAGTAATTTTCATTCATGAACTGATTACCTGGATATGAATGATAGTAGGAGGAAGGAAAGTGGTTATCGCATACGAAACGGAATGGAACAAAGCGAGGAACAAAGGGAGGTGAGATGGGGTGAAACTAAAGAAGAATAAATACATTATCCGAGTCAGAGAATTGACGTTTCTATATGTATGTTGAAATAGCGGCCAACTGGAGACTAGGGACCTGTTGGGTCTACTGGCCTACTGGGAGCAGAATTGGCTCTGTCCTGTCCAAGGCGAGGACAAGGTGATTTCCGAGGCATCGGAGGGGAATCAACTCTATGTCCACACTTGACCAAGACAACGTTTTCTCCGAGCGGACTGGGGCAGGAGGATAGTCCCTCCGCTCGTCGACACTCATCGCTCGTCGACACTCATCGCTCGGCGACATTCGTCTCCCGTCGACATTCATCGCTCGACGACATTCGTCACTTGTCGACGTATCTCTGGCATCGTGTGCCAGATAGTGTGAAACCGTGATCCTCGGAGAAAATAAGGTACTGTAAAGTTGCGCATTTGTTGCATTGAACAGGACAAGAAATTGCCGGTCTCGATTATCCGTCCCAAGTGTTCAGGCTCGTCGACGTCACGTTTCTATGAAGCATTGGGATAAGCCCAATTGTGTTAGATTAACTGTATGAAAGAATTGGAGTGAAAGTGTGATATAAAATTGTTGATTATTTATATAAATTTTGAGAACGTGGAACGGATACCTGGTGTTGGTGTTTGTCTGTGTTGGGAAGAGTCAGTACGTTTGTGGATGTGACAATTAACAGAGAAGTCTTGCACGCACGTTTTTTCCGATTAGGAGTCATATATATATTTTGCACCTACACTAAATATCCATCCGCTACAGTACGTATGTAGGAGGGTAAAGAAAAGACTTCAGAGCCTGTGGTTGATAGATGCATATAGTATTGGTCATCTTATGGCTGGTTCAGGCTTGCAGGAGGCAATAGAGACAGTTTATGCAGCAAATTCTGCAGTTCACATCATTGCTGGAAAGGCTTATTCTAGGGCAATTAGAGCACATTTAGAAGCAGCGTTGAGTGCAATATTTGTAAGCACTGCCTTCAACATTATTATTATTATTATTATTATTATTATTATTATTATTATTTAATCTTTCTTATATAGCGCTTTTCCAGCTCAAGAGCTGCTCAAGGCGCTGGTCGATAGAGGATCTAACTCAAGCAGCCTGAGGCGCCAACTTGCAGCCTTTTGGCGCATCGTAATAACGCTCCAGACAACTGAGCACAATCCTGGGCAGCCAGGGATAGGGGAGAAGGACCTAGGTGCATGCTGGGTGTGTTCTTGTCACCGGCACTCACTCGTCTAGGGCATGAGCGTCAGGATCTTAAAATCCGTTATGATGGAATGTATGCAACACAGACTAGACCTCGGTTTATACTCTTATCCGAAGAAGTAGGAAACGGGAGTAAGGTGTCTTTCCCAAGGACACAGCACAATGCCCCGGCATGGGCTCGAACCCGGGACCTTCAGATGCGCAAGCCAAAGCTCTACCATTAGGCCACCGTGCCTCCCTGTCATGGCTGTTGCTCCATCCTGACTATTTGTCCAATGATTACAATCCTAGGAAGGAAAACTGTGATTGTCAAGAAGAGTCACTTCTACATAATCCTGCAGATCTTGACATAACAGAGTCTGTTGGCAATGATGACTTTGATTAGGCTCTTTATGAATCACTGATGCAGGGCAAAACAACAACAGCAAGAGATGCTGCAATACATCCTGTATTAGGACGCATCAAAGCAAAGTTGGAAGATTTCAAACGACAATGTTCAAGTAGAACGAGCAAGCTATGGATTCAATATCAAGAAATGGTACACCTACTTCGCACAGCAATACAGGCTGAGAGAACTGGAGACTTCAAGCTCCATCTATCTGCTGTTGCCAAAATGTTGCCCTATTTTGCTGCTTCAGGGCACAACCTCTACACCAAGTCGGCCAGGCTGTACATACAGCAAATGATGGAGTTGAACAAAACCCACCCAGAAGTCTATCACGATTTCATGGTAGGCCATCACGTGATGAGGAGAAGCGATCGCTATTGGGCTGGTCTGTCGTGTGATCTGGTCATTGACCAAACTTTGATGAGGACGCTGAAGTAAATGGTAGCCTAACTAGAGGATGCGGAATGTGCGAATGACAAAGGCTTGTTTGGCTTCTCTCTATGCCTGCTTGTGCAACAGCAAACCAGTGGATGCAATCCTTGACGCAAACAGAGTTCACAACAAGTGAACAGCACAAAGATTCTTCTAAAACAAGGCAAGAGAAAGACCACAAAGACACTTTGACAGTCATCAACTATGTTTCATCAAGAAATCCGTTTTGCGCTGACATGAGTCTTAGGTCTATTGCTACTGGCCAAGCAACTGACTCATCTGTCAATGCTGACCAAGCTGTTGAAATTGGTCAGCGCATTCTCCAAGGGATGACGGGTCAATCTGCAGCTGACGTGACGTTCAAGAAAAGCAATCAAGCAGTCACAATGGCGACAACAACTGGAGTGACTATTGGCCAGGAAATGTTGCAAGTGGATCCGCAGTTATTGTTTCAAAGGTTGGTGCAAGTCGCTGGGAATGATACCAACAGGCTCGAGGAAATGTTTTACTATGAACTGGCCAATGTACCTGCCTCCTTGTTTGATTCGACAGGATTCCCCAGAGAAGCCAACAAACATACTCTTGCAGGATTTATCTGGTCTGCTGTCAATGAAACTGCATCTTTGCCAAGAAAAAATGTGAAATATATTCTCGATGGTGGATCCCTTTTGCATAGCCTTCCATGGCCCAAAGGGTCGTCCTACAAAGATCTAGCAGAGATGTGTGTCAGCTTTCTTGCTAGGAAACATACACTAGCTACAATCATTTTCGATGGCTGTGTTGATGGCCCAAGTACCAAAGATGTTGCCCATCTTCGAAGAAGCAAAGGCATGGTTGGGAGACATGTAGCCTATGATACTGACATGATCCTTTGCGAGACGAAGGAAATGTTCTTGGACAACTGCGAAAACAAACAGCAGTTTATTCATCTTTTGGCTGAAGCATTCGAGGCAAACAAATTTGTCACATTCCAAGCAAAGGGAGATGCAGACTGTATAATTGTCGCCGAAAGCTCTAGTGTCTGCAAAAGAATCGGCCACTGTAGTTGTCGGAGAAGACACTGACTTGCTAGTTCTACTTCTGCACCATGTGGAACCAACAATGCATGATGCGTTCTTTACATCAGGTTCCTACAAGAAGACCAAGTTGTGGGACATAAAGGCAAATCAGAAGCGCCTTGGAGCAACAGTCTGTAATAACATTCTTTTTGCCCACGCATTCTGTGGATGTGACACGACATCTCATCCCTTCAACATCTCATAATCACTCACAGTCAAGAGGCTTGATTCAGGAGAGCTCCTGGATGAGGCTAGAGTATACAATGATAAGATGTCAAGTCATGATGCTGTTGCAGCGGCTGGTGAGAGGGTATTAACTATTTGTTCACCTGTACAGTGGAAAACGTTCTGATACCTTGACCAAACTGCGGGTTGTCAAATATCAGCAAAAAGTGTCAGCAAGCCATACACAAATCCAAGCTAAAGTGCTCCCCCCAACAGCAGCAGCAGCTGAATTCCATGCCTATAGAACATTCTACCAAGTCCAGGCCGGAGTGGCTGAGTCTAGACAGAGACCATGGTCTATCACCAGTGGAGTGGGGGTGGAAGTTACAGGAGGGCAGGCTACTTCCAATCACAACTAATAAGCTAGCTGCTCCGGGTCCCGAGGATATTTTTATTGTTATCCGCTGCTGCTGCAAGAAAGACTGCTCCACTGGCAGATGCAGCTGCAGAAAGCACGGGCTTACGTGCACCACAGCTTGTGGAAAATGCCATAGAGTCAGCTGCACAAACTCTGTGGTTCAGCTGGATGACGAGTCGGATTCTGAGAGCAACTAAGGCAGACCACTTTTATATTCTACTGGAAAACTAATCAATTGCATGGTTATTATTTTTTCTTTATTTCGTGTGTCTTTCTTTTAACTAATCCTTTTTCTCTTGTGAATTAGATAGAAGTCGAGTTTTACAATCGAGATCAAGATTTTAACGATCATCAGAATTTCGCATTTATAACCCTATGTTAATCAAATTTTAATTCACAGTCAGAACTAATATTGACACAGAAAGGGTTGAAACAGATTTTCGGGCTGTATATGTCAAGAGCTTTCATTTGACATGCAACATGATATGGTTTTGAATTAAATGTTTATTTCAAGTAATCTCCCTTTGAAGTTTTGAAGTGTGAAAAAACATAAGCACCAAAAATCATGTCTCAGACCCCCTTTTTTTACTGGGACTTTTTATAGGTATTTCCGCATTGCTTAAAGAATATTTTTTACTACATAGCATTTTTATAGGAATTAGTTGCTTATTTGGCTATTTATTTCATTACCGGGACTAGACTATTTCCTCATAGTACCCCTTGGGGTCATGAGCAATCTTGCCACTATAGATTGTTCTAACCTATAAAGGGAAAAGTGAAAGCCCCAGTTGAAAACCTGTCTTGACTTTGTAGGCAAGACCGATTCACTGCGGCAACAATACCCCCGTTGGAGTGCCGGGGGTTTTAGTATAAATAGTATCCCCACTTTCTGGAAATTTAATGCTTTAAATTCCCACTGTCGCTGTCTTCCTCATTTGCTCTTTCCCATTCCTGATCTGTCCTATCACTCTGCTATACTATCTTCTTCTTCGCTAGATCAATGACCTACCTTTTTTCTTGAAAACTCTTCCTGGACAAGACTCCTTGTTTGTGTATGAGGTCTGTTGGATCAGCTTGGGAGTGTTGGACGCTTTCTGCCGGGTGGTCACTAGGGCTTCCTATGATGTTATTATTTAGCAATATAGGCATTTTATATGTATGTGTTTTGTTGATGATTTATAATGATGTTTGTATTCTATTTTGTTTTTGTAACCGGGGGTTCGAGTAGTTGGGGTAAAGCCTCAGCCGTCTCCTGCGTGGGATGTCTTTATTGTAAAGTGACTGGCCGGTGGAGGGCATTCAATTTTCCCACTAGGGTTGTTTCAGCAGTTCTTTTATGCGGATCGGGGGTTGTCCGGTCCTGATTTGGCTCGGAAGAGTCCGCTGGACCTAAAGCAACAATCAATCAATCAATCAATCAATAGCTGTGTACTGCAGAGAGCGTGGCGTTGGCGTCTGCATCTGGATCGGCTCCAAGCTTCGCTAAAAATAGCTTGCACATGCAGGCAGAGAGTCAAGATTTACTCAGGGCTGCACTGCCGTGAACTTGAAGGCTGCAAGTAATGATAGACTAAACTAGCTGATAGACTGACAACATAGACTATATTATGGTGTCTATCGAGGTCCTGTCTTCTTTTTGATATTGAGGACACACGATCAATGCGCCGATCATTCTGTTGGGTTTAAGTTTGTGCGTGTCACAAGTACCCATATACACTCCGTGCAATGTAATGCACGCGTGCACAGAGCTGACCTCGTACTATAGATTTTCTTTTAGGGAGGTTCACAGCCAGCGTGTTGTATGATTGAGCAATTATTGTAATATTTAACCTTTGATTTTGTTGCTTTGTGTGCAGTTATTTCTGGAACCTGACAATACCACACTGAAGATCACACAAGCGAAACAGTCAAGATACAGGGAGATTGTTTTATCGGTTATCCATCACCAGTAGTATTATTTGATCACTTCCATTTCTCCAACGCAACAGGTTTTGGTTTAGGCTATGGAAATAGCACTACTAGTACGAAGCCAGTTTGTGTTTCAAATTTTCGCAATCAGAAATATGATTTATTGTTCAAGGATGTTGAAACCGATCTAATATCTTTTAAGTAATAGTATACTGGGTGATTTACGGTGTTTCATAGGCTTGTTGTATAGTCTGCGTGTGCTGAAGTTGCTTGGTTTTTTTACTTGCTTGAATGAGAAGAACTAGGCGCAGCCAATCACTTCAAAACTTGATGGAGAATAGAGCTTGCTACATTAAGAACTCCAATCTCTGTTAGTCCATGGGCTGATAGCAGGATGGAAAACTCGGATATTACAGATCTATAGAAGATTTTTTTAAAAAATAAATCGGCTGACATTGTAATACACACTTCCGGATACCGCTATATATAAGATACACATATTATTGAAACTGTACACGCCTCCAGATCCTGCAGAGATAATTAATAAGCTAGACGCGAAAGAAACCAGACCAATAATAGTATACATTTCTTTGCCAGACCTGTCATACTACATAAATAACTAGACTCCAAAAATACGAGTCGAGATACAAGAGTGAGAATACACATTGTGGTACGATCCCAGAACTACATGCTAAGATAGCTAGACTAAGGACACAACTCGTTATGATGCAAAACCTATGGTATTACTAAGAAAACTGGCTCCAAGGACAGGAGTCGAGTTACTAGACTCAAAACACGTACAGTCCCAGAGATGTTACAGAGATAGCAAAGAACAGAAAAATACAAGCATGTACAATACAGAGCAAAGAACACCACACAACTAGTCGTCGAGGGTACGAGTCAAGATACACGACTGCGGATACACGCTGTGAGACAACCCCAGAGATGAACGAGACGCAAATGATGCAAGATACAAGACTGAGAATATTATGAACTACAGCAGGATATGCCAAGGATGTGAATCAAGATACAAAGACAGATCATAGTTGACATTGTGACACTAGCCTCAATAGTTGACGAAGATAATTAAAAAGAGTGTAAGATTCAAGACTGCCAACATCAAGTATTTGTACAAGCCTCTATATAATAATAATAATAATAATAATAATAATAATAATAATAATAATAATAATAATAATAATACATGTAATACAGGATGCTATATACGCGCCTTTCCCCAAATCAATCAGGCTCAAAGAGCGGCGATCTATACCAACATACACGCTCTCCTGTCTCATCCACCCTCACACACACCAAATACACATCCAGCACTCAAACAGGTGGTGTAAAGGCAGGGAGATCGCTATTAGAAGACGGAAAGAAAATCGAATTTTTATTTTTGAAATTTTTATATTGACTGCGTCTTGTACCATTATTATATACTACCGAGTTAGATAATAGGATAACAACACAAAACAGAATACCACAATATTGTTACGGAGATCGTTAGTAAGCTAGACCCAATGATACAAGATACAGATTACTTTGTCTAGATTATAACTTGACGGTAAGTGACGAGTCAAGATACAAGACAGAGGATACACACTGTGGCACTACGAAGATAACGGTTACTTGACGCCGAATGCCGTAAACGTGCTAATTCCATGAGGTAGTAGTATTTCAACAAAACATGATGTTACTTTCAACCTGGATGACTTGACGATTCTTAAGTGCTAAGTGTCTTGGCCATTTTACCGGCTGATATTTATCAACGCTGAAGAGTTTAAATCTCGAGGATTTCACCTGATTTGTATTACCCTCTGCAAGGACTTGCGACTGGGGAGGTTTTATACTTCCTTCACTGTGAGGATGGGCTTCTTCAGCCAGCTGAGCCTGCTGCTTTGGAAGAACGCATTGCTGCAGAAAAAGAAGGTGGTGGTCAGCATCTTTGAGATCGTGCTGCCCATTGGATTCGCCTGCATCATCGTCCTCATCCGTTCGCTGGTCAAACCCACGCTGGTAAGAGCACGCACGCACACACACACAATAATAATAATAATAATAATAATAATAATAATAATAATAATAATAATAATGATAATAATAATAATAATAATAATAATAATAATAATATCATTATTATCATCATCATCATCATCATTATCATCATCATCATTATTATGATTATTATTATTATTATTATTATTATTATTATTATTATTATTATTATTAAAGAAGTAGTGGAAGGCAGATAAGAAGAAGAAGTAAATGTAACATTTACATGAACATCAAATATATCAATATTATGTTTCAACATGTTCATCTCCCCCTCTGTCTCTCTCATCCCCTTCTCCTCTCTTCCCCCCTCCCCTTCCCAATCCCCTCACTCTCTTTATATGAATATAACATCAAAATCAAAAACAAAATCAGCATTATTGTTATACATGAATCACACTCTCTCTCTCTTTCTCTTTCTTTCTCTCTCTGTCTTTCTGTCTCTCTCATCCCCTTCTCCTCTCTTCTCCCCTTCCCAATCCCCTCACTCTCTTTATATGAATATATAACATCAAAATCAAAAACAAAATCAGCATTATTGTTATACATGAATTACACTCTCTCTCTCTCTCTCTCTCTCTCTCTCTCTCTCTCTCTCTCTCTCTCTCTCTCTCTCTCTCCCTCTTTCTCTTTCTCTCTCTTTTTATCTCTTTTTCACACACACACACGCACACACACACAAACACACAGAAATGACATGTACACGTACGTACCTTTTACAACTGGGCAAAGCTGCAATGTCGAGAGCAGAGCTACATATATATACATGTAATATATGTATATGATAAATTACACAGGTGTGCATGTACGCCACATTTTCCTAGAAATCTGGTGAGCGTGTTGGTGAGCGTGTGAGTTTGTGTTACTTAATATATGTGCCTTCTCTGTGCCGACAGTATCCGAATGCCACCAGGTTCGATCAGCAGCATGACCCCATGGACACATTCGATGTCAAAGAGTCTTATCTATATCGCCAGTTCCTCAGACCTTACCTAGCCTTGGCTCGTGGGGGCGGCTTTAACAATGACGTGTTGTGGGAAGTGGGCTTCGTTCCCAACACGACAGTGACTCGCAGAGTGATGGAGGACGTAAACACGGCTATTGTGAATAATGCAGTACAGTCAATGCAAGTGCTTAATATCTCCCTTGACACCCACTTCAATGGGACCGAGGTGGGCGGCAACATCACGTGGCAGGAATGGATGAGGAGTTTGGGTAAGTCCAATGATGTCAACATGTAAACATTCGTTGAAGTCATAAAATAATGCCCAGTAGAGTGAAACTTGAGTTTGAACAGCCAAAGACTTGACGCCTGTTACTCACACCTCAGCATTTTTACCAGTCGCCCTCCAGTTTACCTTGATTGAGGCCAGCTGCTATGGGGTATCTTGGCATCGTTACAAGTATGTAACTTTTGTCCTGGCCGGGTATATAGCAAATCTTATTTCTGCGTGTGTGGTGAATGTCTCTGTGGACCAAGAATCCAACGCCGTGTTCGTGGCTGTCATCTTCACCGCTTAAATAAAGCTTGTGGCCTTTGTCGCTCACATGTTTCACCCACTCTATCACACACACAGCAAACACACTTCTATCACTCAAACATGTGGTGTAAAGGCAGGGAGATCGCTATTAGAAGACGGAAAAGAAATCGAATTTTTATGTTTAATTTTTATTTTTTGTATATTTAGATTGGCTGCATCCAATATCTTTATTAAAGGGAGGGAGGAAACAGGAGTACCGTGGATGCATTACCAAAATAATAAGTAGGCCTACATATAAACATTGATTTGTTGCTTAGTTAAGTGAATAATGAAATTTCACCCCCTAAAAACGCTGTATGGCGACATTTAAGAATGTCAGGATCCACCAACTTCCAAAAACCAAACGAAAAGCTTTTGCATTGTGAATTTCATCGATAGCGGTGTGGAGGTGCGAAATCAAAAACATGAAATATTACATTTGATGGAAAGATTTTTATGCCGCCACAATTCCTTTAAGTTTTATTTCTCCATCAAATTACTGTTTGCTAGTTACTGTGTTTAGTCGCTCTGTAGCGTACTGATGAAATATGCTTCATTACCCCTAGAAGGACATTTACATTAAGCTCTCATGAGCCTTCATTATCGGTCGAGACCCCATAATCTGGAAATTCCTGCCATTAGGTTTGGGTGGTTAACGGGTAAAGAAGGAGAGATAGGTAGGAATGGAGCTGGAGTGAGTAATAAAGAATGATAATCCTTCTTCAAAACAAAGCAAAGCTTTAAAATGTAGGCCTATATAACAAAGCAAAGCTTTAAAATGTATATATATATAATATATTTCAAGGATTCTGGCGTGGAATTGTCGAGCAACACAAGCTACTTTCGTAGCTAACAATAGAAACTTGACATTTTACATAATAATCGACTAAATAGTTTCAGCTTATAATTTATCAGCCAGAATGTTCGGTAAACATTGACTCCTTGTAGGATATATTGGCTGAAAATGAAGCGTAGAGAAAAGCGAATTGTTTTTATTTTCTCGAAGCGTCAAACAACAAGCGCTTTATGTGTTGAAACGATTTTCAGGATCTCTTAGTCACGAACTGTGATGTTTATAGAATATATAGTCACAAGACTAACGGGAATGTCCTCCCAGTTCTGTGTTTCGTCAAGTCTGTGTTCCTCAATCCTATATACTCTTCCAGATCTATGTTCCTCAGCATGTGTTTTTGACAGACCTGAGAGCACACACACCACCGGAATACAGACCTGGGAGAACATAGACCTAAATTGAAGGAGCGCAGACCTGGATGGAACATTTACTTTGGAGGAACACCGGGCTGGCCCTTGAAAATACTGTTAATACATAGTCGAGGTTTGTGGTCCGAATCGATGGTTTTTGTCGTTTTCAGTGCCAATGAAGCCGTTCAACACTGAAGAAGAGATGGTGGAGTACTACATGATCAACGCGGACACCATGAAGTTCGGCGTCGTCTTCAAACATCTGGACAGCAGCAACGACGATGTTCTCCCATCCACCGTCTCTTTCAGCATACGGCCCTGGTCCGACGGTGACATTCGATGGAGAACCGCAAATACCTTCCCTTTCTTCCAGACCGGAGTTCCTCGATATAGTCTAGACCCCGGTAAGTTTGTTTTCATCTTTCTGCATGCAAGCAGAGAATTATAGAGACGCTGCAAACATGCCTTCAGGTCAGGATTGTTTATGCTTCAAAATTATAGTAGGTCGTCATTCATTCATTAATTTAGTCATACTAATTCATTAAATCATTCGTTCATTCATATCATGTTAGTCATTGAGTGCTGCTGCGTGTGCAGACTACAAGCTGTCGAACTTCCTGATGCTGCAGACCTTCCTGTCCGAGTCGCTGACTAATGAATGGCTGCGGGCAGGGGGCCGCTCAACCAATGTCTCCTTCAACGTGGAGATGCATAGGATGCCCTACCCGCCCTACGCTGACGACCCTATGGTGAATGTGCTGCAGAACCAACTACCGCTTTTTCTGGTCCTCTCCTTCATACTCTCTGTCATTCAGACCACCAAGAACATCGTCTACGAGAAAGAGAGAAAGCTGAAGGTGGGCTTTGCGTACATGTCTAATTCTAAGCTAAGTGTAGATCTATTTAGCGAAAAAGATGCTGCGCTTCAGGGGTAGCGGAGGTGATGGAGGAGGTGGGATGTGGCGTGTGAAAGACACTTATCAACAGTATTAATTTTACGACCGCCATCAACGTGCATCATGGCTGTTGCAATGTTTTACGTTGTAAATGTGTTTGTTGTTGTTGTTGTTGTTTTGTGAATAAACGTTTAAATACTCTTTGGTGTTATTATTTGTTTGTCTGTTTTCTTGCTCGTGCCAGGAATCTATGAAGTTGATGGGTCTGATGCCAGCGGCTCACTGGCTGTCCTGGTTCATCACGGCCTATATCTACTTAGCGGTGAGCATGGCAGTCTATGCTCTACTGTTCGGTTTGAACATCGTGAAGAAGACGGGGCCCGTCCTTGCCTGCAGTGACCCCAGTCTCTTTTACGTCTTCCTACTTTGCTACGCCGTGGCCATCGTTACCTTTTGCTTCATGATCAGCGTCTTTGTCCAAAAAGGTCAGTTTATTTACTAAAGATTCTTTTACTTCTGTATCGTTCTGGCCGAGGTTGCTATAACAACAATTTCAGAAAATTGTACCGGTTGGAATTTGATACCACTGGACATAACGCATGGCAATCTGTAAAGTTCCGGCTTGTTTTGACAGACATGCCGGTTCAGGACATACCGGTTCACTTTTGAACGCTGAAAGAAAATTCTTCTGTAGAATATTTTCAGTAATTCTGGTTGCCAGTTTAGAATTACACATCCTTGTTCAAGTGGTTATGCCTTTAATATTCTGTTCTTTTTTTCCTTCTACTTCATGGCATGTGATTTTAGTGCACTGTGATAAATGTGACATGTAGCTTACTGCTTGGCTTGTTCAGTGTGTATGTAGTTGTGCGTGTGTGTGTTTGTGTGGTCTTGTAGTATTGTGTGTGAGATTCTCAGCATTGCGAGTGAGGTGTGTTAGATGATGTTTATAAGGTGCATGTGAAGTTGACATTTGTGTATATAGGGTTTAAAATATGATCCTGTGGCTGTTTGGGAAGACACAATGTACGATAGAATGTACATCTTGTATCAGCTCAGATCTCTTAAAGTGTCCAGTCATATCATTGAAATGTGTTACCATGCGTTTATTTAGTCTATTCTAACCTTCTCTTTTATCTGTTGGTTCAAGGGATTGAATGTGAAGAGCAAAAATCAGTTGTGTGGAATAGAGAGTGTGTGCAGCAAGATAGTTGGCAAGAAGCAGGCGACTCTGGAACAACTGTTCCACAAAAGAGCCCTCAGCAAGGCAGTCAGAATTCAGAGAGACCCTACCCACCCACTTTCCTGTCTGTTTGAACTTCTTCCATCTAATCGCAGATTCCGCTGTGCACTAATGCGTACACAGCGCTACAAAAACACCTTCATCCCTACTGCCATATCAGTGCTAAATGAGGCCAATGCCAGACCCTCAAACACAAGACTGTCTTGATGTAGGAGTCTCCCAACTATCTCGCTGAGTGTATGTGCATGTTTGTATGAAGACATGCGCGTGTGCATGTGTGTGTTTGTGAGTGTGTGTATAATATGTGTGTGTTTACTATGAATGTCTGTAAACCAACTTTTAAAATACCATTTACGTGCTTTAACTGTATTTTTTAACAACTGTTATAATCAGTCAACAGTATTATTGCTTAGTACTCCTCTCTTAAGGTGACCCCCCACGGGACCAAATTTTTGTTTGATCTTATCCGAGGGGCACCATAAACAGTCCTCTGATAAGATCAACTACCAGTAAAAAACTGGATCTTATACGAGGTGTTAAATTTTTTTGTCGTGTGACAGTGTGTGTGTGTGTGTGTGTGTGGGTGCGAGTGTGTGTGTGTACATGTGTGCACGTTGGTGCGCGCGTATGCATGTATGCATTACTGTATATGTATTTTTTGTGCGTGTGTATGATGCATAAGCACACACTCAAACAAACGGATGCAAGCATGCATACACATACACACACTCTCTCTCTCACACACACACACACACACAACACAACATAGCATCACAAGACTTCAGGAGTGTGAAAATTACCGCGCCATCAGCCTCATCAGCCATCCCAGCAAGGTACTCCTGAAAATAATACTCAACAGGTTCAAACCCCAAGCTGAACAAATCATAGCTGAAGAACAAGCAGGATTCAGGGCAGGGCGAAGTACCACTGAACAAATTTTCAACCTCAGAATAATCTGCAATAAATACCTACAGCACCAACAACATCTTCAGGAAAGCTCTGTGAGCAACCATGAGAGTGTACAACATCAGCCCTAAAATTATTGAAGTCATCAAAAGCCTGTATGACAAGGCTACCAGTGCAGTCCTCCATAACAGCGCCATCGGAAACTGGTTCAGAACAACAAACGGTGTGCGCCTAGGATGCCTACTCTCTCCAACACTCTTCAACATTTTCCAAGAGCGCATCATGCCAGATGCCCTTGCAGATCATGAAGGCACAGTTAGCATAGGTGTTAGAGCAATCTCCAACCTCCGTTTCCCGGATGACTTTGATGGATTGGCTGGAGAGGAACAAGAACTTGAACAGCTGGTACATAGGCTTGACACCACCTCCAG
Source organism: Oncomelania hupensis (assembly GCA_036898135.1). Taxonomy (NCBI): domain Eukaryota; kingdom Metazoa; phylum Mollusca; class Gastropoda; order Littorinimorpha; family Pomatiopsidae; genus Oncomelania; species Oncomelania hupensis. The sequence goes on from CM072514.1 coordinate 20,957,021, forward strand.
AGCTTATGGAATGGAAATAAGTGCAGAGAAGACCACAAATAATGACCAATAACACTAATGGCATCAACACGGACATCAAAGTCTAAGGCTAATCCCTCAACACAGTGCATAGCTTCACATATTTTATGAGCCATTGCATCAGACAATGGGTCCCGACAGGACGTCCTCTCCAGGATTGCACAAACAACTGCGACCCTGACAAGGTTGAAGCCCATTTGGAAAGATATGACCATTAATATACATTCCAATGTAAATCTGCTGCCCTTCCTGGTCATCTCCTTCTTCCTTTACGCTTGAGAAACGTGGACCCTCACAGCAGATCTACAACGAAGAATACAAAGCATGGAGATGAGGTGCTACCAAAGCCGCTAGCGTACTCTACTCCAGGCCTTCTCAGCGCGCGACTGGAATCTCTGACTGGGGGCCTTCGCGAAGAAATGAAGGGAAGCAACTCGTAAAAATCCTAAAAGGCTAGCGATCAAACTTATTACCGCAACACAAAATGAAGTCGCGTAGGATTTGAAATTCGACATTTTTTTTATTTTTATATAACCCTTTTTCCTTCCCAAACCACTGTATTTGATTAGTGTGAGATAAAACTGTTATTTAAGCCGCAAAATTATATCGATTACGTATGTTGTTGTGTCTGAGTTTTGTCTTATTTGCGGTAAGTTGTTAGTTCGTGTTGTAGTGAAACTCGGGTCCGCGGTAGACTCCTAAATAGGTTATATGAACTACATAGTTATACTTCACCTGTAGTCGTTGTGATAACCGGCTACTGTCGCTCTGTAGCAAAGGCTAAGGACTCGGTCGTCGCACACGTAACGCAGTAGGAACAGGAATAGGAATGCCCCCCCGGGTCTCCGCTTCCAGCATATTCGCTACTGGCACGTGCCTGCCTCCGGGAAGCTGATTGGTTGTTCCCTGTAGGGCGAGTCCATCCTTGCCATTGTTGACTCTGTGGGGGTGAGAAGGTCCATCCCCAGCGTAGAGCCAATCTTACGTTGTGTCAGTTTCACCACACTCCTCCCCCTTTTGAAAAGTCGTTGATTGGGGGAAGTCTGGAACTGACAGCATCAGAGCCGTAGGAAGGGGATTCAGTCACTGCTCAGCCCTTCCAGCTTGGCCCTTCGGTTTATAGGGCGGAAGCCCTATCTGTGGCACAAGGTTCGCTCCCCTTGGCCGCCTGTGGACATTCAAAGACTGGTTATCATGATACAATGTCATGTGTTGCACCACAACGTTTAGCTTATCCAGGGATAAACTACCAGCTTCTCTCCGGACTGTGTCCGTACATATAGACAGGGGGTTTTCCCTGTATTGTCCACGTGTTTTTCTTTCTCTTTATGGAAGTGTGCAAAACAACTGTAGGGCGTTCTGCGCGGTGAGCTCCAGGAGCTCGGATATGCATAGGCCAATGGCTTTTGCGAAACTCGCGCCAACTTCCCGAATAGAATAGGGTGTACTGAAAGGCTGTCTTGCCAGAGGATGGTATGGGGCATCAGTCTCAATCAGTAGCCTATTTTTGGGTATGGCTCGAACCCCATCTGCCTGCGAACGCGACAGGTTTTGCACCTTCCCCACCGGAACACTGAAATAGGCCTGAGGGAACTCCTTCCAGCGGAGTACATCCTCAGCTGTCCCGGTAAAATGGTGCACCTGGATGGGATGATTCCCCCCTATGGTGGCCATCAAGACCTGCTGCAGTTCTGTGACCGCATCGCGGACGGGTATTAGATTTTGCCGGCAATGCAGCACCACCGGCAACTTCCGTTCCACTAACAGATCCTTGAGACCGTTCAGCAGTTGCTCCAGGGCAGCCACCTGACGGTCCCATTCCCGTTCTGGGGTGGTAAAGTCCAATCCGACTTCCCCGAATGCCACCACTGTTGGTCCTTTCATCAGTTCTCGGACCCGGTTCAGTTTACTTGGTTTCAGAACCAAGGAAGTCCGTCCCACTGTGGACTCTATCTTATCCACGTATTCGGACGCCTCCTTGGGGTGGAGACCGGAACTCAACTTCAATCGCTCATCTGAACTTAGATCCGAGTTGAGGCGGGAATCTGCTAACAGTTTTCTCTGCGTCTTATCATCGCAGAAAGAGGTCACGCATAGACGCAACGGAATCCGATGGTCATGCCGGAATTTCATTTTCTCCTCTGCTGCATGCAACACGTCCGCCAAAACTAGGGGTTGTCGGTCGAACCGATAGCCAATTTTGTTAGCCAATCTGTCCAAGTGAAAATGGCTATCCACGTAGCCCTTGAACAGTGCTGACATTTGGTCTTGTTTTGCCAATCTGTCCAAGTGAAAATGGCTATCCACGTAGCCCTTGAACAGTGCTGACATTTGGTCTTGTTTTTGGACTCCCTTGGTCCCCCCCTCCATTTCAGTAGGGGTTTCTCCCTCCTCCACTTCCTCTCTTGTCTTACTCTCGACAGAGATTTCCCCCACCTCCATATCTCTGTCCCCTCTTTCCACCATCCTTTGCTCTACCCCTATCATTACCTGTGGGGAGGCGATGGTCAACCCTGTCAGGCTTATAGGAGGGCTGGCGGTGGCCGTCTTTTTCTCCTCCATCGCCCGCTCCGGAGTTGAACTCTGGGTGACGAGCGATGGGGCCGTTGTTTCGGCTGCGGCAGCTCCCTGGGGGTTGGAGAAGGTCACCCTGTACCCAGGCCTGGTGTTAGCCGATGCCTGGATAGGGGTAACCTGGCGCGCCTCCATCCCCAGGGTACTGGCAGTGCTGGGACCCGTCTCTGCCACACCACTGGTGATCGTGGCGGAAGCTTGACTGGTGATCGTGGCGGAAGCTTGACTGGTGATCGTGGCGGAAGCTTGACGCCGAGGTGGGTCCTGGGCTCGGCGCCGTGGTCTATCTCGCTGCCGCCTTGCTGGTTCGCTCCCCCGGTGTGCTGGCTGATCGCTGGAGGCGAGCAATCTCCGGGCTTTGGGGTTCTCCTCATCTCCCTCGCCTTCATCCCACCGCCGCTTGGGCGCTCGGCACCCAACACGACGGTAGCACCGGAAGGCTTCCTGACCCCGAGCCCCAGTGACGACCAAGAGTACAGAGAGTACTCTCCAGTTGACCAGACAAGCCATTGAGTTTGGGGGACAGACCTCAATCCATCGTGGCACCGCCACCCCCAAATGCTCGCCGAACCCGCTGATCTCCCGGATTTCCTCCCGGGTCAAGGTCGAACGGCTCTCCTCCCGCGACTGCCGTTGTTGCTCCACCAGGCGGTAGGCCATCTTCAGGCACGGCTCCCCGGTGGCATGGTACGCCAGGCCCGTGAGCGCGGCCGTCTTCTCCGCTGGGGTGAAAGTAACCCACCCCTCCGGCATGTGCTTGGCGGCGAAGTGGGCCCCCACGTCCGCTGGCTCCCTGGTGCATGAGGGAATTGGGCACGGCCTTTTTCCTTCCATCTGCGTACTTAAACCTCATTCCATGTTAGGGGTAATGTGTTAGACATTATGGAAAATTAGTGTTATAGTAGCCGACGTACTTTTCAAATAGCCGACGTACTTTTCGTCCACCAAAGATTGACCGTTGGTGTTCGATGTATACTTGTACCCCATGGACTGCTTGGTCAAGGCGTCGATACGCTTGGTTGAGGCCAAACAATCCTGCAGCATCTTGGGCAGTGATTCCCCTCAGAAACGTGGCGATACTCTCAGACTCCACGTACTGGGGTGGCAGACCGGGAAAAGCTTCTGTTGCGGTTTCCCTTACTCTATCTGCGAACTCTCGTAATGACTCTTTGTCCTTTTGCCTCATATTGTGGAACGCGGCTTTCTGAGCCTCCACCGGCACTTTCTGACCGAAAAGAAGATCCATTGCCTCCATGGCTCTGTGATAGTTGGTCTTCACCTCCGCAGGCAGCTGCTCAAAGTAGTGCAAGGCACTGCCGGTCAAATGTAGCTGTAGGCGGTCAATCATCTCCCTGGCTCTCCATCGACCCAGCACACTGTGACGCTGGAATTGACCGGCAAAGTCCCTCCATGAGCATTGCCCCGAGTAAGGTGAGAGCTTCGGCAAACCTCGGATTGGGTATTCTTCGCTTTCGCTCCCAGAGTCTTCTGCTCGAGTTCGCGCAGAGCGTCTGCGTCTTTCATTATAGGTATCCCCTGGCATTTCCCGAAATTTGTTCATTGGTGTTCTATAACTGCCAGGGTAACCCGTGGGACCACTCTCCTCAGCCGCTGCAGACCTCTGATAGTAGGTGGTGCCCCTAGCTGAGAGAGTTGGTTTTATTTCTGACTGAGACCCAGGTGTATAGGCGTTTTCAGGTGCGGGCTTCGACGAAGGACACCCAAACACTGGAGGGCTGCCTATAAACCCTAGGTTCAGCGATTCTTGACGCTGTTGTTTCATCAAGGTTTGCATTACCCCGTTTACTGTGGCCTGGATGGACTCCAGCTGTCTCTTCAAGTTTCCATCTCGCATGTCCAATTGTTCTTCAGTTTTCTGAGCATGGTCCTGCAAGGCTTGCTGGAGCTCAATTGTCGTGGCCAGGCCATGCAATTCAACGGGTCTTATTTCCGCATCTAGTTCCTGCAGCTGACGGGTTTTCTGATTTAAAATCTCTTGGGTCGCTTTGAGATTATCCTCTAAAGCAGCCATCTCCTCCATCCTGCTTGAAGGTTTCCCCATCTCCAAACGCTGCAGGCGCACTAGATTTGCCTGATAGTTTTTCATCAAGATCTGGGCATTTTCTTCCAGACCCTTTATTCTGACGCCCATCCTTCTGACTTCTTGCTCAGATTGGATGAACGTGGCATCCGCCTGGGCTTGGAGGCTTGTGCTGGTTTTAGCGATATCCTCAGCAACCTCATCTATTAGTTTACTCATTCTCCATCTGATATCCCCATTTGCCGACAGGAGATCTGCAAGCGTTTCTTCGACAAGGCGGAGGCAACTCCTCTTCAAGTCTGTCCTGTCTCCTGCGTTGCTCTGATATCATTTGCTGACAGGAGATCCTCAAGCGTATCTTCGACAAGGCGGAGGCGTTTCTCCATGACAGGTAGTCCATTGGGTAGTCTCGCCCTGTCATGTTGTACCTTCATGAGAATTAGCACCTCCTCTTCAAGTCTGTCCTGTCTCCTGCGTTGCTCTGATATCATTTGCTGACAGGAGATCCTCAAGCGTATCTTCGACAAGGCGGAGGCGTTTCTCCATGACAGGTAGTCCATTGGGTAGTCTCGCCCTGTCATGTTGTACCTTCATGAGAATTCGCACCTCCTCTTCAAGTTTGTCCTGTCTCCGCTCAGCAAAAGTGGTCCACAAATTAATGCGGAAGGACCTATCTTCAGATGGAAAATGCCCAGGCGGCGAGCATAAATCTTCCTTAGAATCAATGTGGGGCAACCTGTCGTCAGGAAGGGACCGTGGGGAGACCTCACTAAATCGACCTTCCTTCCCCTCATATATGCCCGACATCTTTTCAATTTTAGTTTGACCCTCCCCATCAACAGAGAAATAGTCAAACCCTACCTTGGAATGCGTGCTCTGCGACATTCGTTCAACCAAGGCAGTTGTATCAAATTCATCAGATTTCCCATATGCACCAAGACCCCTACCATACGCTGGTAATTTATCGTCTTGCGTTTTGGGCTCATCTGCCTCCGATTCTTTTCCCCCCAAAATGTTCACGCCCCTACCCTCCTCTTCAACATCCCCACTAACACCCACTGAGTCAATGATAGGCTCCTCAACTTCTATCCTTCCAACCTCTTTTAACCCCTCACTGACCTGATGTAAAACATCTGAGGGGTATGTGCCCTCATTGAACATGAGTGAAGTTTGGGACGCTTGACGTTGTAAGGTGCGAAGCGTAACATTTCTTTCCCTTCTCTGTAGGGATGAATCTGAACCATCCCTACTGGATGTAGATGATCTACGTGAATGGGAAATTTGGGGTTGTTCGGCATCGGGTTCCTCACCGACACTAGAGTCGGTGATCGAACTCACATCAGCTGCCGTTTCAATCACTCCCACCACACCGTCTTCTGACACCAGGTAAGGTGATGGGGTATCAATTCTACACCCTGCCTCAATCATCCGCTCAACAAAGTCAGCTGTTTTTAGCTTTAGGGCCTTTGGTAAAGCGGTGCATGCGAAATACGCATTCTTGCTGAAATTGCTGCATTCCAGCCATGCGATAATTATTTCCGCATATTTTCGGGAGGTTTGGAACCTTGTCACCAAATTCTGGCATGATACCTGTGGTGGAGCACCAGCACCCTCCATGAGGATTTATTGCACAAACAAACAACTGTGCACAAACAAATATATGAAAAATATCAACAGTAATATCTCTAGAACAAATAAACACTGAAAATCACGCAAAACGACAGAATACAAGACGTACACTGACACACTGGAGTCCTGGCAACAAGATAAACAGAAAATCAGAACTAAACATAGTTGTCGCAGGTGCTAATACTAACACTACCAACCTCAAAAAAGTCGAGTAGTGCGGGCTGCAATGAATGTAGAAACTGCAAAGACAACCAGTGATTAAGAAGAATCTGTAACACAAAGTCAAAGTTTAACCACAAGTCTATTTGCTAATGTCTACCACTACCCTTTCCCCCACCCAGAAAAAAACAAAGTTGAAGAGTAGGGAAAATTTACTAGAGCCATGTATATATGAAAAATAAGCTAAGTGTAGAAGTATACATATTATAGCAGATAGATTAACACTAGCACGAAAATATTGCTGTCGTAAAACAACCAAAAGTAAAATAATTGAGATGCACGTGCAGGCACAAACTAATAGTAATACTATAAAGAATGTATCTAAAGAAATAACTAATTACTGGAAATAAATGCTGACAAACTATAATGATACTATCATAGAAAGGGCAAAAATAAGGGAGATTCAACAATACCTCGAAAATAAAGTCAGAAACCTGTAAAAGAATAAAATTAGTGCATACAAAACAATACATTATACACGAATACAAACGGAAATGAGACAACCGGAAGTGATTGATATAAAATAAATCCGAGAATCACGGTCTTCAAAGACTACCGTGAATGAGAAATGAAAAATAGGGTGAGTATAATATAAAAAAACGAAAACAAAAGTAGGCCTATAGAACTTCAGAGTGTAGTACAGAAACACACCAATAGTTTAAAAATTAATTATACAAATAATGTCATGTTGGGGTATGTGTCGTCATCGGTATTTATGGTTATGTCACTGTCTTTGGTATATATGGTTTTCTTCTCTTTCTTCTTGGCCGGGGGTTACAAGTCGTGAACTCTACCGCTGGACCGTCAGTAGGTTCGTTCAGTAAAAATGTCATCTTAAAATACCGCAGTCCAGACGACGCCAAGTGTAGTGAAACTCGGGTCCGCGGTAGACTCCTAAATAGGTTATATGAACTACATAGTTATACTTCACCTGTAGTCGTTGTGATAACCGGCTACTGTCGCTCTGTAGCAAAGGCTAAGGACTCGGTCGTCGCACACGTAACGCAGTAGGAACAGGAATAGGAATGCCCCCCCGGGTCTCCGCTTCCAGCATATTCGCTACTGGCACGTGCCTGCCTCCGGGAAGCTGATTGGTTGTTCCCTGTAGGGCGAGTCCATCCTTGCCATTGTTGTCTCTGTGGGGTGAGAAGGTCCATCCCCAGCGTAGAGCCAATCTTACGTTGTGTCAGTTTCACCACAGTGTCAACATCCGCTTTTACAAAGTGGCATGCTACTGCACTCTGTTCTTAATAAAATAATCTTCAATCTTCAATAGTTTCCAGCAGTTGTGTTTGATCATTGGCAAAAAATGTTGTGTGTACGGCTGCAAAACAAACTATATGTCTGAAAAAGAACGCGAAGCGGGTAAAAAAGTGTCTGTGTTCAGATTTCCAAAGGAAGAGAATGCGAAACAGGCATGGATTTCTGCGATTCCAAACGCCAACGTGACTGTTTCCAAAGACACTGTGATATGTGAACTGCACTGACCTTCAGAATTTGAAACTATCAGCAAAAATGGGAAACTCCGCCCTTTAGATCCTCCATCTGTTTGGCCAAATGTTCCATCAAGCCAAATCCCCACCCCTGCCCGTCCTCTTCGCACAACAAAGCGTGCATTGTGCTCTCAGAGAAACATAGAGGAAGACCAACTTGCAACCTTCTTGGAGCAGGACACAGTTTCTTTCTGTGAAATGAAGGACACGCTATTGCAGAGCAAGCGAGATTTTCTTGTTCCTGTGATTACTTACATGGATGAAAGTGTTTTGATTGTACAGTCAAAGAAACTTTCGTGTGGAATTCCATGGTTTGTGATAAGGATTAGTAGTGATCAAACATTCAACAACTTCCATCTGGGTGTGCGATGCACAGCTCCCTCCCTGTCCAAAAATCGCATCACCACACTGACTACCTGGTCAGCACTGGAGGAAAATATGAGATCTCTGAACTGCCTAGAAATGACTGATAAAAAACAGATCATCCAGGAACAACTGCAGGCCATGGGAACACAACGTGTCGGCAAACCACTGTACACACCAGAAATCATCATCAGGGCCTGTCAGTATTTTGCAACGTCCTCTATCAAAGACTCAGTCAAGATTTTCAATTGCCATCAACACTGACACTGACTCGCATCACATCAAAAGTTGCAAAGCTCGACGATGGTGCATTTTCAAATGCAGTTTTCAAGTCAGTCGAGGAACGCCAGAAAATGTGTGTGATTATGCAGGACGTACATACCCGTATGTATGCACAGCTGAGGTCTAAAGTTGCACTGCTGAGGTCAGTCTTGCCATTTGATTTTCTGTCAATGTCTGGATACTAAATCTCAGCGTGTGATGCTACTCAAATGACAACTTGCCAATTAAAATTATGTATCATTTCAACATGTTTTTTATGTTTAGTAACCATTTACACCTACAACCTCAAGTGAGGTTGAAAAAAAATCGTTGATTGTGAGTTAGCTGCAAAAGAAGAGGGGTGGGGGGTGAGGGGGAGTATTGTGACGAGCGGACTCCTTAGTCTGTGGCCCCTGCTCGTTGTAACCCTCCTCACTCGCCGCTGACCACGCGACCCAAGCCCCGCCCCTCAGTACAGTCCCACGTGACCCGCGACCGGACTTTTGAAAAGTAAAGGCTTGGCTTCGTCAGTCCACTACCGCATGCCCACGACAACACATCGTCCTGCTTGAGACACGTCTGCCTTCGCCGCGACCCCTGAGCTCAGCTATACTCTTGTGTTTTACCCGTTCTTTGGTCAAGGTAAGAGGAGTGATTTACCTCATATCATTTTGCTACCCATCACCCGTCGATTTCCCCACGTGTTCGTATGTCTTGTAGATACTTACGTCCGTGTCTGTCTATCGTTGTGATGAATTGCTTGATATATCATTTTGCTCTATGTACTCTTTATCTGTAGTTTGATTGATGCACATAACCATGCCCAGGCTTAGATTTATACATGTATATATGCATATCTATATTTCTGTATAATTCCCCCTGTCATGATTGCCCGGTTGTATAGACTAAAGTACATAGCAGCCCTGAAAATGGAAAAAAGGTCCCACTAGCCTTTGGCTAGTAACTTAAACATTTTACTAGCCAAACTACCAAACTTTAAAAAAGTTCATTTTAGCGCACTCGCATTTGGCGACTAAAGTTTTTTTTTTAGTCGCCAATTTTTTTTTCACTAGCCATGGCGACTAAATTAGTCGCCATTTTCAGGCCTGCATAGCTAATCCCCATTGTGTATAATAGCCATTGCCCATGTATTTACCCCCCTTGTTTGTATCACCCTAACCAGAATGTGTAAATATCCACCCCTGTTGCTAGTGACCCCTCTTAGGCGCCGAAACTCGAATACGTTATCGGCCGCCGTTAAATTCTCCCAACTCCTACGGGAAACCCCTAGCAGCCATTGGTGATAATAGATGGACATTTGAAAAGTACTGGTCAGTCCTGACCAACTTCCAAATTCAAATCTGATTGGCATGCGCGCTTGAACAGCGCGGCATCCAGAATGTGGGTGCCCTTTTGACGCAGAGAACTGATCATTTGCAGAACGGTTCCTGTACGGGCCTCTGCCGGACTCAACCTCGCTGCGTGCCTCCCATATATCTGGTTGGCACTGGGAAGCGAGAAGACCCTGACTCACCCGGCCGAAAGGGACGCTTGACCGGTGCAACGCCACGCTACTGCACACGGCCCCAACCCAGTGACCTACATGAGTCACACCACCCACGCTCGCCTATGACTGACCATCACAAGTCGCCATCCAGATTCCAGCGGCCCCAGCAGCCGACTAAACCGAAGCTAAGTGTGCCCTCCGCGCACACCACAACTCTGCCACACTCTGGTTGCCCACGCTTGGTCAACCAGCTATCTCGTGCCACCTGATGAAAACAGTCCATACTCACCCCTATTGACTTTACCCGGCTAGACCAGAATAACTCCAGGATACTCTGTACTTCCCTAGTCCATTATTCGTGATCCATTTGTAAACTAACCACCTACAGTTGGCCTACGTCCATATAATAAATTGTTGATGCTATATTATAACCACCCTGCTTCCCTTGCCTAAATTTTCCACTATTTTACTCTATATATCTCTCGTCTGTCCTTATAACTCTCCAGCACTCCTTAGCACTCCTAAGCATTACCCCCTGAATGTCATCGCACATCGGCCTATAGCAGGGAGGCGATACAGCGCGGGGAGTAATTGCTTTACCCACATCCCCACACCCCCCTATATTCGTGACAAGTATGATGGGTGTTTGAAGGAGGTTGATAATATGAATTATTTAGAATGTATAAGAAAACAAAAAGGTCCAAAACTGATTCTTTAGTAAAACTTCTTATATATTAGTTTTTCAACAGTGACAAAGAAAAACACTGACAACTATACTTATGCTGTTCATATTTAACTCATGGATTTAACTCTATTATAAATACAAAACAGCGTATAAAACACTCTTTCAAAACCAAAATACAACGTTTTGTTTGATATCTATACTTCTTTTTAGCAGAATAATCAATATAGTTTGCTTGTGTGTGAATTGAGCATGAGAAAAGAACACATAAATGTATATAGTAACAAAGAAACCATAGGCCCCCAGTCTGAGACCCCAGTCGCGCGCTGAGAAGGCCTGTAGTAGAGTAGGCCATGGGTGCTACAGAAGACTTCTGGGCATTTCCTATACGCAGCACATCATCAACATCGAAGTCCGACAGACCATTACACAAGCCATTGAAAAACACGATGACATGCTCACAGTGGTGAAGAAATGGAAACTCCGATGTTATGGCCACGTCACCAGTTCATCAGGCCCTGCAAAGACTATCCTGCAAGGCACGGTGCAAGGCGGCAGAAGAAGAGGGAGACAGAAAAAGATGTGGGATGACGACATTCGAGAATGGACTGGCTTGACAATGAGTGAAGCCATGAGGGTTGCTGAGAACAGAGAAAGATGGAGTACGCTGGTTAAACGGTCATCTGTGGTGCCCCAACGACCTTTGAGTTACGGGATAGGATAGGATATGATAGGATAACATCACACAACATAAATGGCATTTTAAAAAAAACAATTAATTAACATTTTCAATTTTAAAAAAAATGCAATGACGTGGACTTTGCACCTCATATTGCTAGTGCACGGGTCACTCACCGGTCCACAAAATAATACAATATATAATTTTAAGAGGAAAAAGTACTAGTTATAACTCTCAAGTTTACGGAAAAGATTGGCCTAATAATTACGTTATGAATCATGACTGTGTACGTGTTATGACAGTATTTGTTTAGCTCACAGTATCTAAGTGCAATCCATGCAATTTAAACACAAGTGGGTGAAGGTGCGAACAAAGAGCTTATTACGGAAAGAGGGGGAACTTCCATTATCTCCTATACAAAAATGCGATACGCTCTCACGGATTATTTCCCTTTGCTCGGGCTGGCTATATTTCATCATCTGCTATATGAATGATCTGTGCGTGGTAACTTATTGAGCCTATGCCATTGCACAAGAACATTTTTATGGCAACGTTTGCAAAAACCAAACTTTTAACCATCATTATTATTAATATTCCGCTACTGCTGTCTTTTTTGTTTGTTTGTTTTTGTTTATGTTTACTTATTGACATTTATTAGGTGCTTTTATGCTGCTTATGTGTGCATGTCATACGTTCGTTTTCTGCCCTGGCATTTATTATTTTTTAATCAATGACAGATATTTTAACATTAAAAAATGCATGACAGACTGTTTTACTTATCCGAAACTGTGTAAATCCGTAATCGTGAGAGAGAGAGAGAGAGAGAGAGAGAGAGAGAGGGTTGGGGGAAGAGAGAGCTCTGTCATTCAATCAATTAATCACAATAAAGCAAAATAACAAAATGTTTCACTAATAGTGTGAATTTAATTTATATCAGGTGTCCCCCCAACCCCCTCACCTCCCACATCACTGGCTTAATAATATCAGTCACTTCATGGAAAATAATTAATTAATCAGACAGAACAATCAGAACCTAGACTACAACATTCCACGCAATATAGATCTAATGCACAGAAATTCACAGATCAGAACAAGGACTGAGTTTCTACATTACATTTTTTTCCCGTTTACACTCAAACGAAAAGGGATTACAACAGATCAAGGATAGGACCATTTTTGTGCCTAGGTAAGGGGTTATCTTGCACAGTATTTGATCACGAGGAGAAAACACACTTAGTCTAATTTAACATGTTAACATAAGCAGTTTGACGAAGCCAAACTGCCAATCTGACAACATCTACGCTTGAAATGTAAGTACAAATATAATAGTCAAACAACCTAGAAACAACGTAAACAGTGAGCGACCTTTTGAACGTAAACTGTCAGCAAGCAAACAGTTTTTGTTTTAGCACATAGAATAGATATAACATGAATCACTGAAGCCTCTCCCCGATTGTTTTAACAACACTGCAGCAGTCTTGGTTTAGGTCTATATAAACACACAAAAAAGAAGTTTTTCGATTGCAATTTACCTTTCTTTGTCTCTTGGAAACTTGAAAAAGAACTTGCCATCACAATTTTCTTGTATCTGGCATTACGGCAATTGATGGCTGTGCAAAAGTCACCGCCCTGTTTTACTCGGTGGCCTTTTGTCTTTCTGCCACAAGCCATTTTTAGCATGTCGACAAGGGAGCGCAACTCGTATCTTCCGTCTCGCGGTTCTGTTCCAAGTTCCCCCTCTTTCTATAATACGCTCTTTGGTGCGAAATTTAATCAGTCATCAAGTCAAAGTTGATCTTAACCTGCATGTCCGGGTATAATGACGATGACTCATGGGTTAGTTTGTTGATCTGTCACTTAATAAGTGCAATCCATGCAATTCAAACAGAAGGTGCGAAATTTAATCAGTCATCAAGTCAAAGTTGATCTTAACCTGCATGTCCGGCTATAATGATGATGACTCCTGGGTTAGTTTATTGATCTGTCACTTAATAAAGGCGCTGAAAAAACAAGTGCTTGTCACGTGGGTTTTTGGATTTTAGGGCTCTGCACAATGGAATGATGTAAACCTCACGCTTTATCCGATGGGAACTGCTAGTTAGTCACCCTGTGGAGTACTATAATAAATTTATTTATTTAGCTCGGTCTGTGTTAAGGCTAGGTTATAGAGATAGATAGAAAAATGGTAAAAGATTACTGTCACACTAGCTTTCACACGGCTCTGAATCATATGTAGTCCAGCCACTTGATAACAGTTAAACATCACACATTTATTTCTTCTACTCTATACAAGATTTTCTAAGTACTAATCTACCTTAAACGTTATATAGTCACTGTGAATAATTCGATCGCTGATAGTCTATGCAGCTAATAGTTCATCCTTGGGCACTGGATGTTATTGTTCATGAGAAGTGGACTACTGTGGTCCTGTAGCTCTCAGTTTTTTGTGCACACACGACTATAGACTTAACTGTGTGTCTGGCGTGCTGTGCTGTGGTCGTTTTCCTGACAACTTGTGTTGTCTTCTTCTGGTTTTTCCCTGTGGGTAGACTGGTTGGCTTTCCTCGCGCAATGCTGGGGATGCCGTTGCAGCCAACTAATGCGTCGACGTGGTTTCGTCTGATGCTGTGTTGGGCGCACTACAGAACGCCTGTTCGTCTGTAACATGTGAGACGAAATTCTGCACAACCTTAAATGATAGGTGTGTGCAGAGCGTCTCACTGAAGGTCGTAATAGCCCTCAGTGATTAGCTCCACATCTACATATATAAGCGACGAACATTCTGCTAAGTCCGTGGTCCACTGGAATCTCCACTCTAATTTCCTATACATTCATAAATATAAAACATGGCTACTTATACACATCAAGAATTAATAATAATATACACATTCATTTGTACAGCCACTGGTTTGCAAGCACACATATAAGTTAAACAACAGTGGTTCTGTACATAATTCAAGATGGCGTCTGCCGGTCGTCTTTTGCCTCGTGGTCGGCTACGCCACGTGTCAGGCAAAGTCGGGCTAGCAATTCAATTCTATGCATATCAAATTTCACAAACATAATTCAACAATAATATAATACATCACGTTGAAACAGAAATATGTTCATTTACCTTCGTGACAATATCAGGCCAGTGGCTACTTGAGTGAATTCGGATTTACACAAGTACTGCGTCCTAGTCTTTTCTGGAGAGAACTACTGCTCCTGTGTAGCTATGTAGCTCTTTACTCTTCCTCGGTTTGAACACGACTGCCGGTTCTTCTCTACATTCGAAGTAGTCCGACCTAGTTGAGTCCCTTCTAAGCTGTGTTCTCATTGGCGGATAACTGACTTACCTAACGGCGTTACGATGATGTCATTGCCTTTGCTTACCGTCAGCTACCACTGTGTGTAATCGGCAGTAGGCTACTGCTACGCTTGATTACTTCCATCGTCTGCTGCTTGCTAACTTTGAAATTCTAATATTACATAGACTAACCAAGCTAAATATTAAAATAAGCAGAGTAAAACTAGTCATCTCACGACAGTGCTGGACTCTAACGGGCGCAGAGTTCCATCGCGTGCTGTCACACACACACACACACACACACACACACACACACACACACACGCTTGTATACAATCAAAACCAGGGTTTCTTTAGAATGTAGGAATCGGAAAGTGATTTTGTGACGGAAAAAGAGCATTTTTGTAGAGAAAAGGGTTAGGGCAAGGGCTAGCGATAGATCTGCAACTAACCCTTACCCGAACCCTTCTCTAAGGAGTTGACCTAGTTCGTCTCCTTTTGGCGACGAAATAGGTCGAACTTTCTTCAAAATTTCCGAAAAGGGACTGGATTTTCTCCGTCCCGGATAGAGCACTCCCTTGTACTTAAAACACCCTCATGCACTATAACTGCACTGCCATGCACTAAAAGAGCACTCCCGCGCACTTTGAAAAAAGTGGGGCCCTGGAAAAAGTGGGGTCCGAGCAAAAGACCCCATTTATGACTAAAACAAACAAGGTCAAGCTACCACTTTGACATCAATACACGTGCACCTACACACACTCACACACACACACACACACACACACATTGATGCGCACGCACGTGACAGACTTACCAGCACAGCGTCCCACCTATGTGAACAGGAAATGACATCATAAGGAATATATGACATCATCTCAAAACAGGAAGTGACCTCATAAATGACGTCATCTGTGACATCAATTTCTCTTAAGCAGTAGTCTCCTCCATTTGGGAACCAAAACCGAGGTTTTCCCTTATGCGAGGTGACGCTAAGCGAGGAATTCTAAATGGTACAAAGAAGGTGTTTGGCCGGGACCAACAACCTGATTGATCTTATCCGCGTTGTGACCTTAAACGGTAGTGACGTTAAAAGAGGAATACTGTATGTTGATCATAGTTTCATACAGTTATATTTTGTTGACCTACTAAGATTCATATTAAACTGAGATTATTTATCTAACACTGTTGCAACAAAATAATTTTTTATAAGTACAGAGTGGTAAACTATCATATACACTATGTTTGTATGTATTTTTATTATATTTTAACTGTCTAAAAAGGGCATTGACATACGTGTGATAGAACCAGAGTGCGTGGATAGGTGTTTGAAGGAAAAGATGAAGTGTAAGAGTACACAAGTGATTAGATTTATAGAATGTATATAAATTTAGTATTGATTTTGTAGCTCTGTTAAATGTTATAACATGACTGTTTTTAATTATATGTTTTATATGCCTGACATACATTGCTGTGAAGTTCCTTATGGGATAATAAAGATGTATTGTATTGTATTGTAATGTTTGTGTAAAATATAAGTGATAAAGGTGCTTGGCCTATAGAGATGGGGCTGGATGTCATTGATAGCATCTTGGATACAATCCTTATTTGTTGTATCCATTTTTGACACGCATGCACAGCAATGTGAGTATATGTACTCAATCCTATCCTATCCTATCCCGTAACTCGGAACTGGTCATAGGGGCACCACAGATGATCGTTTAACCAACGTACTCCCTCTGTCCGCAGCAACCCTGATGGCTTCGCTCAGTGTCAAACCACTCAATTCTCCAATGTTGCCCTCTCACTCCTTTTTCGTTCTCCCTTTTCTTCTATCTCCTTGCACAGTGCAGGATGGTCTTTGCAAGGCCTGAATGATCTGGTGACGTGGCCATACCATCAGAGTTTCCGTTTCTTCACCACTGTGAGCAGGTCATCGTGTTGTCCAATGGCTTGTGTGATGGTCTGTCGGACTTCGTCGTTGGTGATGTGCTGGGTATAGGAAATGCCCAGAAGTCTTCTGTAGCACCTCATCTCTATGCGTTGTATACATCGTTGTAGATCTGTTGTGAGGGTCCATGTTTCGCAAGCGTATAGAAAGATTGAGATAACAAGGGACCACAGCTGTCTTACCTTGGAATGCAGACTGATGGTCCTGTCTTTCCAAATGGGCTTCAACCTTGCCAGGGCAGTAGTTGTTTGTACGATCCTAGAGTGGACTTCCTTTCGGAATCCATTGTCTGATACAATGGTTCTTAAACATTTTGAAGGTATGCACTGTGTTGAGGGATTGGCCTTGGACTTTGATGTCCGTGTGGTGATGCCATTGGTGTTGATGCCATTGGTGTTGATGCCATTGGTGTTGTTAGTGATCATTTTGGTATTCTCTGCACTTATTTCCATTCCATCCCCCCGTGGGGGTGCCGGGGGTTTTAAGTATAAATAGTATCCATACTTTCTGGAAATTTATTGCTTTAAATTCCAACTGTCGCTGTCTTTCTACTTTGTTCTTTCTCATTCCTACTCTGTTCTATCAATCTACTATACTATCTTCTTCTTCGCTGTAAAGTGACCGGCTGGTGGAGTGTTTTCAGTGTTACCACTACGGTTGTTTCTACAGATCTTTTATGCGGATCAGGGGCGAGTCCTCTTTCAGCGAAGTTGTGGTCTGAAGGCGGCAGGGATAGCTCAGTCGTCAGAGTGCTCGACTTGTGTACGCGCGTCTCGGGCGACGTGGGTTCGAATCCTGACTTCAGCAAACTATTTTGTGATTGCTGGATAGAAGTGGCCAGCGCTTTGAGAAGCTCTCTGAGCTTATAAGTGCGCTATATAAGAGTAATCTTTATTGATTTTGTGGTCCGGATTCGGTTATATTGGTCCTGATTTGGTTTGGAAGAGTGTTGGAGAGAGTAGGCATTCTTGACGCACACCGATTGTTGTTCTGAACCAGTTTCCGATGGCGCTGTTATGGAGGACTGCACTGGTAGCCTTGTCATACAGAATTTTGATGACTTTAATAATTTTAGGGCTGATGTTGTACACTCTCATGGTTGCCCACAGAGCTGCATGTCAGACTCTGTCAAACGCCTTTTTGAAGTCTACAAACACATTATATAGATGTTGTTCGTTGTATAGGTATTTCTCGCAGATTATTCTGTGGTTGAAAATCTGTTCATTGGTACTCCCCCCTGCCCTGAATCCTGCTTGTTCTTCAGATATGATTTGTTCAGCTTGGTGTTTCAACCTGTTGAGTATCATTTTCAGGAGGACCTTGCTGGGATGGCGGATGAGGCTGACGGTGCGGTTATTTTCACTCTCCTGAAGGTTACCTTCTTTTGGAAGAGTGATGACAAGCGACTGGGTCCATGGTGTAGGCCACTCCCCACTCTGCCAGATCTTGTTACAGATAATGGTGAGTGCGTCAATCATTACTTCACCTCCTGCTTGAAGCAGTTCCGCGGGTATGTTGTCAACTCCCGATGACTTCCCTTTCATCAGCGATTGCACTGCCTCAACTTCTTCCCGGAGAATTGGGAGGATTTCCCCTTCTTGTCTGTCCTCGGGATATACTAGAACTGATGGGTCTCCGTTTGGTGTTTGGTTGTAAAGGTCAGAGCAGTACTCTGTCCATCTATCCAAGACTTTGTGTTCTTCTGTAAAGCATATGCCAGACTTGCTTTGAATTGTGGAGACCTTGGACCTTTCAGCAGCTTCACAGTCTGTGTTACACTCAATGTTATTTTTCTATCAATTGATTCAGCCCCGATGCTTGAAACCTGATAAAGTGTAACTCAGATTCGTTTATCCACGCAGCCCATTCAATCATCAACAAGGCTGGAGTCGTCATATGTTGTTTTCCAACTTTATTCAGCGAACGTCAACAAACTGCATACAATCGCTCAATCGCTTTTTCTACTCTACAATTCTCAACTATCAACTTTCCACTTTTTACAACTTTCTCAACTCTAACACAACAGCTCTCTCTACTCAAACAGTGCAGCATTATATATAGTCTCTACATACTCCAGAACAGGCGAGAATACCCCCGCATAACACACCACAACCAATCATAAGTAATTTCATCATCACTGTCTCATGTCATACAACCTTCTTTGGAATGGAAGCTTCTATAGTTACCACTAGAATTATCCATACGCTTCGATCGATAGTAAAAACCAACATTAGAAAATTCTCAAATAATATCGAACAACTGAAACCACCAACATTATACAAAATTGGGTTATTTGATCATGCATGAGACGAACCGTAAAGGTCAAGGTCACCCATGGTCAAGGCAATCCCAAGGTCATCTTTTGGGAGGCCTAATATACCCTTTGCTGTAGTTTATTTGATAGTACATGAGTGTTTTTGGAACCGGAGATCAATGTCATCTCAAGGTCAAGAGCATAGAAAGATTAAATTCGGTATTGCTTTGCATTTTAATGCCACTGTTTCATTTGTTTTTTGTTAACATTTTTTGGGGGGCACTCATTTGTATGTTAAATATTGCGAGTTCGTAAGGAGCCCATGAATCATGTGGGCTTTGCCCTTGTAGTTGTTGTTGTTGATGTTTTCTATTTTGCGTGTTTCCGCTGATCAGCGAACGTCGGAGCGGCGGTGGCGGGAGTGATGTTTTTCGGCTTCTACCTGCCAAACTTCTTCATCGTGTCTCGCTACGAAATCATGACGTCAGCGGAGAAGATCGCCGCAAGTTTGCTCTTCAACCAAGCCATGTCCTTTGGCGCTAACGTCATAGGACGTTGGGAGGGCACAGGTACGTCCTGAAATGCACTCCTTGGGTTGAGAGTATAAGCCGAGGTCTGGTCTGTTTACGCAGCAGTGTAGGGGTTTGGGCACACGCTAGCAATGTTTCATGTTAAGCAACGTCGGAAAGGGTTAGTACTTGGATGGGTGGTCATGCATGGAAGGCAACCATCAAACGCCCAAAACGACCAGCTGTGAACGGGTTACCTGTATCTGTTTAGAACCGGGAAGGTAAAGTAACAAGAGATAGAGAAGATAGGCACCGTCGTAATTAAGCTGACCTGGAAAAAAAACGGAGGTCACAAACGCTTCTCTCTCAACCACCGAAAGGTTACTGGGACACTTCTGCCTTTTACCTATGAATGCATTCATGCGGACGAACTTTTTAAGATCCCGGACGCTCTTGTTTCAGAATAATGAATGCCAACAGGCCAATATATACCCAGCATGCACTAGATTCCTACTGTCGAACGGTCGGTCAGGATTGCTCAATTTGTCTGGGGCGTTGGATGGTACGCAGCAAGCAGCAAGTTGACGCCTTGGGCGGATTGGGTTAAATCCTGTTACGCCCAGCGCTTTGAGCAGCTCTTTGAGCTGGTAAAGCGATGTGTATATATTGATATGAGATTTAGTTAAAAAGAACAATTCAAGTCGAACAGTCCTTCAGTGTGTTGTGTGTGTTGTACAGGAGACGGAGCGAGATGGAGCAACGTCTACAAGAAGGCGTCAGTGGATGACAACTACACGCTGCTGGACTCTATGATCATGCTCCTTATAGACTCCGCTATCCACCTGCTCATCACCTGGTACCTCGACAACGTGAGGCCTGGAGATTTTGGCGTGCCCAAACCCTTCTACTTTTGCTTCCTGGTCAGTCATTTAATTGATGGTCTTGTTTAATGTATATGGTCCAACCCGCGGTTGATGATGAAGATGATGATGATGATAATGATAATGATGATCATCATAATGATGATCATGCTGATATGATGGTGGTGGTGGTGGTGGTGGTGGTGATGATGATGATGATAGGGAGAGAAGAGGTGATGATTGATGATGATGGATTACGTACAGCAAAATTGTTTAAGTACAATTTATAAACTAAATAGAGTGGATAGTGTTTGGCTTTTGTTACAAATTATCTCCAGATCTCGCCTTTCTAATTCGGCACTGAGAAAGGGAAACGTTTTTTTAAAATGGAAATTCTTCACATTTAACGCCGTTTTTATTACGAACAAACGTTGTGTCTTTAGAAAGTGCTTTTGTGCAGTACATTGCAACTCTTGGGCGGCTTCAGTTACAACTGGTTCTCGGCCAGCGACTAGGGCAGTTCTTTGAACCTGGAAAACGGTTATAAGAAAACTGTTTATGTTGTCCAGTGTTTGTCCATTTTAGAAAAGTTACTGGTGCGGCCCTGGCGATAGCTCTGACAGTTTGAACGAAACTCAGAAGACGAACCACGAAGACAAGCACTTTGAACGAGATCCTGTGGGGCTTAAAGCTGGCATCAGGATTTGTAATCTCCGGAAGGTACGTAGAAGTGCACTGGCAGTGAGTGAAGACCTTGCTGCACGCACATTCATTTATAGTTGGGGTTGGGTTGGAATGTGGAACTCGTTTGTAGTTCATCGATTTATAGTTGAGGTAATAATAACATTCGAGTCTAGTTGTCATAATTTACAGCCTACATACCCAAATGTTAGCTTTAATTTACTCGTAACTTTTAAAGGTTCTCAGACCAATTTTTTTTAACAAAATTACTAAAGAATTTTAATGAGAGTATAAACCGAGGTCTTTTCTGTACATTCGATTGAGCGGATTTTAGAAGACCGCCGACGCTTATGTTCTAGACATATACGGTAAACACTGTGCAGGCAGTTACCTGTATTCCTCTGTCCTGGGTGGCGCTAAGCTGCGGTACGTGGGAAAGCAATCCGATTTTCACCTACGTGACTGACGAATAATATCCAACAACCGAATAATGATCGGGAATTTGGGGAGCTTTAAGCTGAGAAAGATTGATGTTTTATCTATTCTGATAACCTTACTATCATAGTGGTAGGTACCCTGTAGGCAAGGTTGCCGTTGCTGTGTGTTCGGATAATACAGATTTCTGATTCTGACATGCCGTTGATATTAACTGTATTGTAGCATGTTAAGTACTATGGCTTCCATAATTGTTTTAAGTATTTTGCGGAGAAATGGGAAGTGGGGTTTGGTGATGGGGAGATGTGTGTGAAGCGGGAAGGTGGGGTTGGGGGGATGTGAACGCGCTGACCTCTCCCTCCCTCTCTCTCTCTCTCTCTCTCTCTCTCTCTCTCTCTCTCTCTCTCTCTCTCTCTCTCTCTTTCCCTCCCTCTCCCTCTCTCTCTCTCCCTCTCTCCCTCTTTCTCTCTCTCTCTAAAACAACTTTTACCACAGTGGTTTCTAATATTGCTGATTTCAGAAATTCAAGAAGAATAAGGTAGCGGTGGACAACCTGAGTCTGAACATGTACGAGGGCCAGATCACCGTGCTGTTGGGTCATAACGGGGCCGGAAAGACCACCACCATGTCCATGCTCACTGGTAAGCTGTATCGTGTAACCTAGGTCGTACACACCTAGCTACCAGAGATATATATTCAGGGATGGATTTAACCGGAAATTACCGGTATTTTACCGGTTTGATAATAAAAATACCGGTTGAAAAATCAGTAGCCGGTAGAGCCTACCGGTTCTTAGTTTGTTTGACTGGTTTCAAAAATAAAGAAAAAGAGAAAGAAAAACAAGAGAAATGAAAAGAGAGAGAGAGAGAGAGAGAGAGAGAGAGAGCCAGCCAGCCAGCCACGCTGATCATGTGTTTAGGGTTTTGTGTTTAGGGAGTGTAGACGAGAGGCCTGTGAATGCGTTCAGTAACCTTGCCATATTCTTTGAGGTAATTAATACAGAATGATATAACATTGGCGTGCGCAAGGCTATCGTGAATACGGATAAATTAAACTTGCGCACTTTTCGATTTTTTTTCCCTCGTGCTCGTCAGTATGTATTGCGACAGTGGCAGATAGGCTAGTAATAATGAAGAATCAAAAATCTCTTTTTTCATTTTTTGCTAAGGGGGAGAGAGGGGCGATAAAAAAAAGTTTATGCATAGACCAGGGGTCTTATTCATGAGTACCGTGTAAAGTACACGCCGTGTACAGCGAAGTCATGACTTGAAAGTTGCCGACAACCCAAGGAGCTCAGTCGGTATGCACGGGTGACGACCTGACCGCCGACTTTAAGGTTGGCGTGCAAAGCAAGATCACGGGGAATTCCCGATGAATAGCTTCAAATACGCATGCGCGAAGGCCGTGAGCGAAGGCCGTGACCTTCTTTCCTCTATTGCATGCTTTGACTTTTGGTTTATGGTGAAGGAGATTAAAAGTTCGAAAAAAAACAAACAATGTTACGACGAGAGAGAATTCATTGTTGCTGGGGGAGGTAACACTGCACAAGGACTAAATCCAAAGCAAGAACAAAGGCGGTGTTAGAAGAAAAAACGGGCAGTGTCGGAAGCGATCGCGAGTAATAATAGAGCCTAGGTCAGTAGGTGCCTGTGTCGTCTGCTGTAGGTTTTGATCAGCGTCAATGTGGGTTTTACGATCTGTTTCCTTTTTTACGAAAATTTAATAGGCTGTCCTAAAACCTTTTTAATATCATGATGATTATAAATTCGAAGAACTCTACAAGACAAATGTATGTTTTGTGTAACTTGTAGCTCTGTAAGTTACTTGTTGTTTGATTACATAATTGTCTGCATTAGGCTAATTGTATGAGAAAAAGGGCTGAAGCGTTACAACTGTTTACGCCATTACCCCCCACCCACCACTTTATTTCAACTGAGTGTATGTTATGTCTTGCTGATTAAAAATAGGGTTTCAAATTAATCCCTTTAATTTTGTTGATATCATTATTTAGCCGCGTCACATCACAAATAAGCAACACAGCGCACCTCAATGACAGTTACTTTCACAAACTTGCAATGTTAGAAGTATTAGTATTTATCCCAGAGTGCGTTCTGTCTCGAAATACTCGATGGCGACGAAAAACTTGTCGATTATGGTGTCGAAAAGCAATGAAAACGGCCATTTTGATTTCCTGTAGTCGGCGACTGACTCGTTTAGACGACCTCCGGAGGACGTCTACATTTAGTCGCCACTTTACGCGGCACAAGCGTGTAGTCGTCACTCGTGCATACCGTGTACCTCGCGGTAGTCGGCGACCTCTGTTTGCACGCCGCCTATACGTTTAGTCGTCACTCATGAATAACACCCCAGGAATATTTAGACCACGCAGTGACGCCATTGGTGTGATGACGCGTCAAGAGTTATGCGACTTGATTGTAACATGTGTGAAAAGGCCTGCTTCACAGAGCGAAGATCTGATGGAGAGGGGGAAAAAAATCGCAGGAGCAGTTACGGTGACCACTGTGCAACTTTGAACTGCACAAATGCACGATTAAAGGCTGCATGCAAGGGGAAGAGTTTTTTTCGTTTCACAAAGGAAGAAGAACGGTAAGTTCTTGAAGAAATTGTAGATCTATTCTGACAGACAAGAATCATGATATGAATGAATTATGATGACCAAGACCTGTCAGTGAATGGTTGTCAATGATACAAGACGGATTGGAACTAAGGTGATGTTTCGTGTAAGAAACGGTTTAGATTAGCCCAAGGAATTAATAAAGGTTGTGTGTAGGGTTAGTACTTAGTGATAATTAACTTGAATTTAGTTCAGTATCAATAAAAAGTACGCCTACTCACTACTGTCATTGTCAGTGTCAATTAAGCCACAGTAGAACTAAAATGGGGTGCCCTCTGGCCGTTTGCTGTCATGTGTCATCCTCTGTCTAGATCTAGATTTAAAACGATTCTGGTGCACTGCAAAGTCTTGGTATAAACGTGATTAATGTTATGTTTGTTAAGTAACCCAACTTGATTTGCCGCACTAATTAGCTCACTATTGTCATGTTCTCTGCAATTGTTAACTCCAAGGCTACTTTAAAAAAAAAATAAAAAAAAATTGTAAGACAGTATGAGAAAAGTAAAATTTCAGCGGCTTGTTATTTGCTCCACAGAACTGTCTCTGTAATTCCTCAACTTCGTATCCTGTTATAATTAAATTAGGTTGTGGCAGAATATTCTAATATAAAATACAGATGCCAACCTTTTATTTTGTCACAAGACTCACTGAATGTATTGTCAATTTGAATGAAATATATAGGGTTGATTGCAGGATGGTTTCATTTGTGATCACAGAAAGTTGCCTTGTTCACCTTTTTTTTAAATACGAGAGAGAGAGAGAGAGAGAGAGAGAGAAACGTTTTTTTTTTTTTTGAAACTTTTTTTTATTAGGGATAAAGATTTTAGACTAATAAGAAGTCTAATCTTCCACTCTGTCCCTTAACAAATTAACATAATAAATAACCTTTAACATTAACTTGGAAATCATAGAAATCACACACACATGCACTCACACACATGCACACACAATCACAACATCTTCTTCATCATTATCTTTAAACAATGTTAGGCAATCACCACCCTTCCTATCCCCCACCCTCATAATAATATTACAAATAACAATAATCATAACAACAATGATAATAACAATAATAATAACAACAATAATAATAATAATTATAATTAATATTATTATTATCATCATCAGTACTATTACTATCATACTACAATGTCATGAAAAACTGTGTAATCATATAAAAAATATCAGTTTTATAATTAATTTTGCAGATGTTTGCATAGGTTATTTTTGAAAGAAAATATTGTGGTGCAATGTTTACACTCCAGAGGAAGAGAGTTCCATACAGCAGCTCCATTAAATGATAGGCTATTTTTGTATAAATCAATGCGAGGGAGGGGTAGTTTATAATTATAAAGTCTATGCCCAAGAACTGGCTTAGTAAAAAATATATCAAGATATGCTGGTGTTTTTCCATGTGTGATTTTGAACATAAGGATAGCTGTATTAAATACAAATTGTTGTTGAAGTGGGAGTATTCGGAGTGCTTTGTATTTCTCAGTAGTTGGAATATCTGTATTTATATTATAAGACTTATAGAGTATCTTGATTGCTCTTTTATGAAGACTGTTTAGCGGAGAGAGAGAGAGAGAGAGAGAGAGAGAGAGAGAGAGAGAGAGAGAGAGAGAGAGAGAGAGAGAGAGAGAGAGAGACGTTTGGACGTTTGGACATCGTCCGTTTACTTCCCAAAAAACAACATTCACATGGCAAATACAACATTCTTCGGGCCACCAGCCCATAGAAAACATGGTTGATCACGTGGTTTTCATATTTACAATGCAGATTTTACAATGTGCATATACAAGTGTCTTTATCCATCTCATTAGCTGGAAGTGGAAAGCAACTGTTCATAAAACTGTGTTCTTATCTTTAATGCATGAAAAATAAAGATGCTTAACCTCCACATATAAAATTTAGATCCATTCTGCAAGTCAAAAAGCGTCCGCAGTGGGAATGTTAAATATTTTTCTCTCAGTTCGCTATACAATGAACATTCAATTATAAAATGATCCTCGTTTTCTATAGCATTACAACAAGAACATAATACATTTCCATCCATTTCATTAAATGTTAACCTAAAACATGAGGTTTTCAGAGGTAGAACGCCAATTCTAAACTTAACTAAACAGTCCCTAAAACATTTTATATGCATATAATCAAGGTAAGCTTCTGCCTGAAAAACATTTTTAAACGCTCTGAAATGCTGATACTTGTCTTTCCTCAGCACAGAACTATCCCATTCTTGCATATAAACGTCCATCATTCTTTGCTTAAATAGGCTGACAAAAGTATTTTCGCATCCCACACTCTGCTGAACCCAAGCATATCCAAATCCCAAGGAGAATAAATTGTTTTTTACTTTAGTTACCCAGCAGTTTTTTCCTTTTTCATCCAGGTTTATTAACATTTTGTATGCTTGCCTTGGTAACCTATGTTCCTATCCTATCCTATCCTATCCTGTCCCATAACCCGAAGGTCGTAGGGGCACCACAGATGATCGCTTAACCAGCATACTCCATCTTTCTCTGTCCTCAGCAGCCCTCATGGCTTCGCTCAGTGTCAAACCAGTCCATTCTCGAATGTTGTCCTCCCACCTCTTTTTCGGTCTCCCCCTTCTTCTACCTCCTTGCACTGTGCCTTGCAGAATGGTCTTTGCAAGGCCTGATGATCTGGTGACGTGGCCATACCATCGGAGTTTCCGTTTCTTCACCACTGTGAGCAGGTCATCGTGTTGTCCAATGGCTTGTGTGATGGTCTGTCGGACTTCAACGTTGGTGATGTGTTGGGTATAGGAAATGCACAGAAGTCTTCTGTAGCACCTCATCTCCATGCTTTGTATTCTTCGTTGGAGATCTGCTGTGAGGGTCCATGCTTCGCAAGCATATAGGAAGATGGAGATGACCAGAGAGCGCAGCAGTCTTACTTTGGAATGTAGACTGATGGTTCTGTCTTTCCAAATGGGCTTCCACCTTGTCAGGGCAGCAGTTGTTTGTGCGATCCTGGAGAGGACTTCCTGTCGAGACCCATTGTCTGACACAATGGCTCCTAAATATTTGAAGCTGTGCACTGTGTTGAGGGATTGGCCTTGTACTTTGATGTCCGTGTTGATGCCATTGGTGTTGTTGGTCATCAGTTTGGTCTTCTCTGCACTTATTTCCATTCCATAAGCTCTGGAGGTGGTGTCAAGCCTCTGTACAAGCTGTTCAAGTTCTTGTTCCTCTCCAGCCAATCCATCAATATCATCCGCAAAACGAAGATTGGAGATTGCTCTGCCCCCTATGCTGACTGTGCCTTCGTGATCTGCAAGAGCATCTGACATGATGCGCTCTAGGAAGATGTTGAAGAGTGTTGGAGAGAGTAGGCATCCTTGACGCACACCGATTGTTGTTCTGAACCAGTTCCCGATGACGCTGTTATGGAGGACTGCACTGGTAGCCTTATCATACAGGCTTTTGATGACTTCTATAATTTTAGGGCTGATGTTGTACACTTTCATGGTTGCCCATAGAGCTGCATGCCAGACTCGGTCAAATGCCTTCTTGAAGTCTATGAACACATGATATAGATGTTGTTGGTGCTGTAGGTATTTCTCACAGATTACTCTGAGGTTGAAAATCTGTTCAGTGGTACTTCGCCCTGCCATGAATCCTGCTTGTTCTTCAGCTATGATTTGTTCAGCTTGTGGTTTCAACCTGTTGAGTATTATTTTCAGGAGGACCTTGCTGGGATGGCTGATGAGGCTGATGGTGCGGTAATTTTCACACTCCTGAAGGTTACCTTTTTTGGGAAGAGTGATGACAAGCGACTGGGTCCATGGTGTAGGCCATTCCCCACTCTGCCAGATCTTGTTACAGATAATGGTGAGAGCATCAGTCATCGCTTCTCCTCCTGCTTGTAGCAGTTCCGCTGGTATGTTGTCCACTCCCGCTGACTTCCCTTTCTTCAGCGATTGCACTGCTGCCTCAACTTCTTCCCGGAGAATTGGGAGGATTTCTTCTTCTTCTCTGCTCTCGGGACATGCTAGAACTGATGGGTCTCCATTTGGTGTATGGTTGTAAAGGTCAGAGCAGTACTCTGTCCATCTGTCCAAGACTTCTTGTTCTTCTGTAAGGCAAATGCCAGACTTGCTTGAACCTATGTTCACTTAGCTTTAAGAGCTTCAGCCAACAATGTACACAGCGTACCGCACTATTCACCAACAAAAGATAGCGTCCAGTTTCACCATAAATAAATTTGTTGGGTACTCCCATGGGCACGTTCAAAAATCTTTTACATACAAAAGTATGGACTCTCTCGATATTCTCTAGTCTGTGGACACCCCACATCTCCGAAGCATACAACAAAATAGGTTGTACTTGTGTATCAAAAATCTTAAAGTAACATTTTTTGGAAATCTCTTTTAATTTTGAAATCGTTCTAACACATTCGAAGCCAGCCTTCCTGCCTTTAAGAGCGAGTGCATTAACACCTTTCTTAATACTCATCTTTGTAGTAAATACAAAACCCAGATAATTATATTCGTTTACGACTTCTATCTGCTTTCCATCGAGATGCCAGTTTTCAGATTTTCCCAAATATCCCCCTTTACGAAAAACAATTATTTTAGTTTTGTCAGTGTTAACATTCAAGTACAATCGTTTGCATGCGTCATTTAAAATATTTATTTGGTTTTGTAACCCGCGGGGGGGTGATAGATAGTAGCACAATATCATCGGCGAACAATAGCAAAAATAAGTCTATCAAATTAGGCAGTAGCTGAATACCATGCAGTCCATTACTATCTACGGCTGTTGCAACTTCGTTGACAAACAAGGAAAAAATTTCGGGGTTAGTATGCATCCTTGACGCAAGCCTACTGGACAATCAAAAAATTCAGTAAATTTATCTTGGATTCTGACGCAGGACAACACAGTTTTATAAATAGAAACAATCGCTCTCATAAATTTCCCATTAATATTTTTATAATGCAAAAGAATATCAAACAGTGGTTGGTGTTGTACAGAATCAAAGGCTTTTTTCAGGTCCACGAAGCAGACATACAGTTTACCCCCTCTTTTACTAAAACATTTCTTTACTATAGCACTTAATGTGAAAATATGGTCAGTGGTGGAATACCCTTTTCTAAAACCCGCCTGAGATTCCGTTATTTTATTATGTTTCTCGACCCACCCGACTAATCTTTTATTTAATACTGATGTGTAACATTTGCTAACTAAACTTAATAATGATACTCCCCTATAATTATGAGCAACAGAGGAATCCCCTTTCTTAAAAATAGGCACTATAATGGCTTTGCACCAGTCAGCTGGGTAAGTCCCGCTATCAAACAGAGAATTGAACAACTTCGTCAAAAACAAAACGCTTGTCTCCCCTGACAGCTTAATCATTTCAGCCAAAATTTTATCCACTCCACACGCCTTGCCTACTTTCAGTCTCTTTATTGCATCTCTAACTTCTTCCTCTAATATTGGTTTGTTTAAATCAAAACAAGTGTCGCTATCATTTGAGGGTGTACCGTCTATTCGTTCTAGAAACGTTTCATCTTTGTTTACTACATCATTTCCGTTAAAAAGATTCTTAAAATGCTCAAACCACTCAGTATCCGTAATATCTTTGCTAATTCCACTTTTATTTTTTCCAGAAATTTTCCGTACCTCTCCCCAGAACAATTGTCCACTCCCTCCCAAAGATGCTAAGTATTCTGCTCTGTTTCTTCCAAACTCTAACTTCTTTTTACAAATCAATGTCTTATAATTTTTACGCGCTGCAACGTATAATTCTCTGTCCTGCGCTCGCTTCGTGAACCTGAAATTGACTAATAGTTGTCTCGCGTGGCGTTTGGCATCATCACATTGACTGTCGAACCAATGCGCCTGTCGCGGGGCGCCACCCACTCTCACTCGCTTAGACATACAATCGCTCGCCGCTCGCAGTGCGCCTGTGAACAGGTGGATCGCTTCCTCAACGTTGTTATTTAACATCAAATGTGCCCTATTACATGTTGCTTGAATTGCTTCTGAATTAAACAAGGACAAAAATTCTTCTGTTTTAGTATTATCCCAGATTGTTTTTGTAATCCAATGCCCTTTGCTTTCAGCTACCGTATGTACCTTCTGATGGGTATGCACCGTCATAACAATAGGAAAATGTGGCGAGTCAATAAACGACTCCACCTTCAGTGTGGACAAGAAATCTTGTGTACATAAATCTTTAGATACAATAAAATAATCTACTACACTCCCACCATTGGCACTCACAAAAGTTAAAGCATCATCACAATTGAACTTGCATAATCCATTCAAAATGACACAGTCAATTACAGAACATAGCTCCAACAGATTCCTTCCAAATGCATTTATAACCCTGTCATCAGACTTTCTCTTCCATTTTTCCTTCTCATGCTCACCATCCTCATCATCATCATCATCCTCATCATTCCTTTCAACATTTGCATCCATCCACAGATCATCAAAATCAAATGGCAAAGCATTTTCTAACCCTGTTCTAGCATTCAGGTCTCCAGAAATAAGCAGTGAAAAATCATTCAACCTTTCATGTAAATCAACTACACATTGTTCCAATATTTCAATTCCATAACCATTCTTAGTCATTTTCCAGTAATCACTGTCATAGGGATGCACATACATACACACAAGACAAACATCTTTTAATAGACCAAACAACTCTTTTTGTAACAGTAAAACAATCATGTGCTCATACTGTACTTGAATTTCTAACACAAATTCAGAAATTGCTTTCCTCACAAATACCAGAACCCCCCCCCCCCCCCCCCTGACCTTTTCCCTGCATCGCCTAATTTCACAGCTTTAGAAACAAATATATCATAGCTATCAAAATGCACATAAGACAGTTTTTCACTGTCAACAAAAGTTTCATTTAATGAAAATATATCAAAATCATTTAGTGCCTGTACAATATCTGGATTATTTTGTTTATTAAGCCACCCCTCGCAATTCCATGTACAGATTGACAGAGAGAGAGAGAGAGAGAGAGAGAGAGAGAGAGAGAGAGAGAGAGAGAGAGAGAGAGAGAGAGAGAGAGAGAGAGAGAGAGAGAGAGAGAGAGAGAGAGAGAGAAGACTGACTGACTGAGAGAGAGAGAGAGTATAATTATTACGTACCCTAATTAATATGTTGAAATCAATCGAAGCATATTTTTGTAAATATATGAATTTCCGTGTGCACAACTAGATTTACGTTTCGAATTAGTCAATATCTTTATTTACATTTCGATCTCCATCTCTTTCTATATCACACACACACCCACCCACTCTCTCACACACACACATAAATTATACACACTAAAACTGCCAATCAATCCGTATGCTGTGTGACCCCATACGGTACAAAAAATAAATGACGCATGTATGACACATATTCTAGACTAGTGTTTTTTTTTTTAAAAATATTATTATTATTTTTATTTTAACTCAATTTATCTTACACATACTGTTTATTTCAAGCAACAAAACAATGCAAAAGCCACCTATATCACGGGTTACAGTTTAGGAAGCGCTGATAACACCCTTACGGTCAAGAGGCAGCAAGTCATGAAAAAATAAACAGATGTGCATAAAAAAAATTTCTCAAATTTGAAAAGCCTTATTTCAAACATTTTCAACAGCAAAAGGTGAAAATCGCCGTCTAAAACATTTTTTTTAAAAATATAATTAAAACCCCCCATATATAGACAAGAGACTAAGAACCGAAAGCAAGCCCATGAGAGGTTGAAGGGACGTAACTCCTCCACCGTACATCACTTCTCATAGAGGCGATATCGCTAAGTGATTTCTATCTTCTTCCTTTCTCTCTGGTTTATGTGAAGACGAAGATGTTTCTAATGAAACAGAAAGTGCATTAACAGAGTCGCCATCTACTTATATAAAATAGTGACGCATTATTAAGCTTTGCTATGGGTCATACCGGTTTCCGTGACTGGCCTACCGGTTGGCGTTCGAGTGGGTTTGTTTACGGTGACGTCGTACCGGTTTTGCAAATCCCTAGGACGATCACTGACTATTGCTTGTATCAAGTATACCTGTAACATCCATCTCATGACTCAATAACAATTAAATACTTCAAATTGCTTTTGCTTATTGTTTGTCTTATATTCTTTGAGATGATTTCTTTTCCTCTGTTGTTTTTTTCTCCCCCTTTCAGTTTGTTGTTGCTGTTGTAATTACCAATCATTTTATTTTGTTATTGTATGTTACTTTCATTTTATGCAAACCGTTGCGCTGTATTAAGCAATTACAGCTCGAAAATCGACCGTCAGACTCACGCTAAAATCTGGTCAAACCTGGTGAAAATCTGGTTTCCAGCCATCTGGAATACTGACAGCTGATTTGGGGGGTAGGCAAGTATATATATGTAAAATTATAAAAGTTTACATTTAAAAAAAATAAACATAAACATAAAATAAATAAATAAATAAATATGAATATATATCTATATTTTTATTTTTATTTTTTAATTTATTTATTTACTTTTTTTTTTTTATACGAGTATTTGACCTCTTCCACAATATGCAAGCCCTCGCAATCCTCTCCCTAAAAAAGTTCAATCATTGCTCTCATTCTAAACAATCTCCAGACGAACACCGTCTTTCATGCTCCACAAAGAGCAAATCAGATATTTCCCGTCTTCGGCGACATTCTATTTATTTATTTATTTATTTATTTATTTATTTTATTTTTATTTTTTTATTTTTTAAAGAAAACAATATTCCTAATGGATAATATACTGGATTACGACAGGAGTGCCCAATACGTCGATCGCGATCGACCGGTCCATCGCGAAGGCAGTGTAACTGAGTAGATCGCGTAGTAGTAAAAAAAAATGACGTCAGCATATTATATGACTATATAATTATATGTTTTGCATTTTGGTGGTAGGTAGATCATTTTGGCTTGGTCATTTTAAAAGTACCTCGCATGCTGAAAAAGTCATTGTGTGGGCAACCCTGGCTTACGTTGACGTTTTAGCAAAAAGACAAATAGTCAAAGTTCCGTCCCTTTGCTTGCTTATTTCGACTCGCGCCAGCGCTTGAAAATGCCGCGAACGCCGTCGTTGAAGCCCTCCGATTCGAAAGGTGTGGCAAAGCTCAGTACATATTTTGGGAGCAAAAGAGGTAATTATTATTTTGATAATTTAATCTTACAAGTAAATAACATATCCTATCCTATCCTATCCTATCCCATAACTCGAAGGTCGTAGGGGCACCACAGATGATCGTTTAACCAACGTACTCCATCTTTCCCTGTCCTCAGCAACCCTGATTGTTTCGCTCAGTGTCAAACCAGTCCAGTCTCGAATGTTGTCCTCCCACCTCTTTTTCGGTCTCCCTCTTCTTCTACCTCCTTGCACTGTGCCTTGCAGGATGGTCTTTGCAAGACCTGATGATCTTGTGACGTGGCCATACCATCGGAGTTTCCGTTTCTTCACCACTGTGAGCAGGTCATCGTGTTGTCCAATGGCTTGTGTGATGGTCTGTCGGACTTCGTCGTTGGTGATGTTCTGGGTATAGGAAATACCCAGAAGTCTTCTGTAGCACCTCATCTCCATGCTTTGTATTCTTCGTTGGAGATCTGCTGTGAGGGTCCATGTTTCGCAAGCATATAGGAAGATGGAGATGACAAGGGAAAGCAGCAGCCTTACCTTGGAATGTAGACTGATGGTCCTGTCTTTCCAAATGGGCTTCAACTTCGCCAGGGCAGCAGTTGTTTGTGCGATTCTGGAGAGGACTTCCTTTCGGGACCCACTGTCTGATACAATGGCTACTAAATATTTGAAGCTATGCACTATGTTGAGGGATTGACCTTGGACTTTGATGTCCGTGTTGATGCCATGGGTGCTGTTGGTCATCATTTTGGTCTTCTCTGCACTTATTTCCATTCAATAGGCTCTGGAGGTGGTGTCAAGCCTCGGTACCAGCCGTTCAAGTTCTTGTTCCTCTCCAGCCAATCCATCAATGTCATCCGCAAAACGAAGGTTGGAGATTGCTCTTCCCCCTATGCTGACTGTGCCTTCGTGGTCTGCAAGGGCATCTGACATGATGCGCTCTAGGAAGATGTTGAAGAGTGTTGGAGAGAGTAGGCATCCCTGCCGCACACAGATTGTTGTTCTGAACCAGTTTCCGATGGTGCTGTTGTGGAGGACTGCACTGGTAGCCTTGTCATACAGGCTTTTGATGACTTCAACAATTTTAGGGCTGATGTTGTACACTCTCATGGTTGTCCACAGAGCTGCATGCCAGACTCGGTCAAACGCCTTTTTGATGTCTACGAACACATGATATAGATGTTGTTGGTGCTGTAGGTATTTCTCACAGATTATTCTGAGGTTGAAAATCTGTTCAGTGGTACTTCGCCCTGCCCTAAATCCTGCTTGCTCTTCGGCTATGATTTGTTCAGCTTGGGGTTACAACCTGTTGAGTATTATTTTCAGGAGGACCTTGCTGGGATGGCTGATGAGGCTGATGGTGCGGTAATTTTCACATTCCTGAAGGTTACCTTTTTTGGGAAGAGTGATGACAAGCGACTGGGTCCATGGTGTAGGCCACTCCCCACTCTGCCACATCTTGTTATACATAATGGTGAGTGCGTCGATCATCGCTTCTCCTCCTGCTTGAAGCAGTTCCGCGGGTATGTTGTCCACTCCCGCTGACTTCCCCTTCTTCAGCGATTGCACTGCTGCCTAAACTTCTTCTCGGAGAATTGGAAGGATTTCTTCTTCTTCTCTGTTCTCTGGACATACTAGAACTGATGGGTCTCCGTTTGGTTTGTGGTTGTAAAGGTCAGAGCAGTACTCTGTCCATCTGTCCAAGACTTCTTGTTCTTCTGTAAGGCATAAGCCACTTGCTTTGGATCGTGGAGACCTTGGGCTGTTTAACACTTGTCAGCGGCTTCACAGTCTGGTAGGCCTTCTTGCTGCTGTTCTTGTTCAGACTGTTCTCTATTTCCTGGCATTGAGCTTCTATCCAGTTCTCCTTTGCT
>CM072514.1:20997111-21044611 GCA_036898135.1 Oncomelania hupensis
AGGGCTGCCCCAGGGACCTGGTGATGGCAGAGGTGAAGCGGCTGGTGCAGGAGGTGGGACTACAGCAGAAGCTACACTCCCCTGCAAGAACGCTGTCTGGAGGCCAGAAGCGCAAACTCTCCGTCGCTATCGCTCTCATTTCTGGATCCAAGGTAACAAGACCTACATTGATTAGCAGTTCTAGCTTAACAGTGAGTAAACTTTTAACTGTACAGGGTGGCCCAAAAGTAGGTTCACAGTTATTAAACTACCTTTTATATGGTTGAAGTTACTTACTTAGTAATACCATTATAAAACATTCCTCACAGTATAAATCTAACTTACATAAAACAGCTTTTTCCTTGCTGATTGTAATTTATTTTATTATGTAAAGCTATTTCCCGCTGTTCTAGTGTGGAATTTTCAAATAAATAGTCTACGTGATAACTGTTAACCTACTTTCGGGCCACCCTGTACAGTAGTAGCCTACCATGGATGTATACACATGTTCAACCTTTGAGCATCTGTTGGGCTGCCTGCCTAAACACCCACTCACCTAGGACTAAGGCTTGCAAATGCACACTGGAGTAGTAGTAAGCATTGGTGTAGGGAACAAACTAAAAATATCGTTTTGTGCGGTGTTCCGTACAATGTTGCTCACGAATAACTAATTCATAAAGAACCAATTCGTTTACGACTTATTAAACCATGTATACTTTTCACCCAATAAACCTGCTGAACCTACTGACAACATTCGAGAATGGTCTGGCTTGACACTGAGTGAAGCCATGGGGACTGAGAAGGACAAAGAAGGATGGAGTACGATGGTTAAAAGATCAGCTGTGGTGTCCCAACGATTTTCGAGTTACGGGATAGAATACGATAGGACAAACCTACTGATTAGTTAACAATATTATTATTATTGAATCGACCCTATCCTCT
The DNA here is from genome assembly GCA_036898135.1 of Oncomelania hupensis. Lineage (NCBI taxonomy): Eukaryota > Metazoa > Mollusca > Gastropoda > Littorinimorpha > Pomatiopsidae > Oncomelania > Oncomelania hupensis. The sequence goes on from CM072514.1 coordinate 20,998,033, forward strand.
AGTACGTATTCATTTATAAATACTGTGTGTAATATATCTTAATATTTCTACTCTTTCTTTCTTTTTTACTTTCTTTCTTTATTTTTCCCACCTTCCCTCTTTCCAGATCGTTGTACTTGACGAGCCTTCCTCTGGGATGGACCCTGCAGCTCGGCGGCAGATGTGGGAAGTGCTGCAGCGAAACCGTCACGGTCGCACCATGCTGCTGACTACCCACTTCATGGACGAGGCCGACGTGTTGGGAGATCGCATCGCCATCATGGCTGAGGGCGTGGTCAAGTGCTGCGGCACCTCCCACTTTCTGAAAAAGCTCTATGGTGAGTGCTGGCACTTCGCCCTTCAGCAAGAAGCGCTGGAGGATTGCATTTGGGGTAATAGCCGTCACTCGTGCCGACCAACTTCGGGTTACCTTCTCAGCGAAAGTTTGATTGATTGATTGATTGATTGTTGCTTTAGGTCCAGCGGACTCTTCCGAGCCAAATCAGGACCGGACAACCCCCGATCCGCATAAAAGATCTGCTGAAACAACCCTAGTGGGAAAATTGAATGCCCTCCACCGGCCAGTCACTCGAAAGTGTGGCAGCCGCAGGTGCAAGCGCCACCCAGGACAAAAAGAAATGGTCTCTGATGAGGGCTTTTTTGTGCATGCGCGTTAGTATCGTTCAAGCCTGTGCGATGGAATGCATGCATGCACAGACTATTAGTAGGTTACATGTTACCTTTACGCTATGTTCGCATGGGTGAGGCCGACCCCTGTCTGCATGTGTAGCCGACATTGTCTGTCGGTGTTCTCCTAATTGACTTGTTGCCGCTATAGGGCTAACTCTCTCCTCGCTGGCTCCCCAAAACACATCATTGACAAGCTACAAAAGGTTCAGAACTCAGCAGCTAGACTAGTATTCCGAGCTAAGAAATGCGATCACATCACACCTCTACTACATTCCCTTCACTGGCTTCCTGTGCAAGCACGCATAGAGTACAAACTCTCTGTTCTTTGTCACAACTTCTTCACTGATTCTTGTCCCTCCTACTTTGCTGACCTGCTGTCTGTCTACTCCCCTTCACGCACTTTAAGATCTTCTGCTGACACTCGCACACTCAAGGTTCCCGTCACCCGCACTAAGACATACGGCCAACGTGCATTCGCCTACTCCGCACCTAAGCAGTGGAATTCCCTTCCCTCCCATATCCGCAACATACAATCAACACAAGCATGCAAAAAGGCCCTCAAAACCCACCTCTTCAAACTGCATTATTCAGACTGATTTGTATCCCGCTGCCATTCTCTCCTCTTTTGTCTCTGTCTGATCCGTAAGTGTATACACGGCTGTACATGTATATTTATACTGTTTTTCCTCCTGGGCCTAACCGGGCATATAAATAGCTGTGAATAGGTTTATGCTATTCTATTTCTGTCTTTTCTGTCATTTGTGTACATAGTTGTAAATAGTCTATTTCTGTCTTTTTTTGTAATTTGTGTACATAGTTGTAAATAGTTTGTACCCTTACTGTTCTGTCTTTTGGTGTATTGTAGCAAAAGCAATGTTTTATCGAGTGCATGTATTTATATGTAATGATTATGTAAAGCGTGGTGAGTCTGGTCATAGGCTGGAGTACCCGCTATATAAAAAATCCGTTATTATTATATTATTATTATTATTACTAGTTGGATTATATAGGCAGTCAGCCTGAAAGTGACGCTGAGTGTCAGAGGCTGTAGAATGCCTACGCCTACACACAGCCTATGTTCGAGAGGTCTGTGACACTCAGCCAGCTTCAGGGTCGCCTGTTTTAGAGGAAACAGGGCTATTTGACACTGCCTTGCCCACGAGGCAGGCCATCGCGGCCCCAGTATTGTATTGGCTTGGTATTGTATTGTTCTGTACTGTACTGCATTGCATTGTATTGCATTGCATCGTATCGTTTAGTTTTCATGCGCAGGAGCGGGCTACCACCTCGTCATCGTGAAAGGCCCAGACTGCCAAGTGGCGGCCGTCTCTGAGCTCATTACCTCCACCATCGCCAGTGCTTCCTTCGAGAGGGAAATCAACGCAGAACTGGTCTACCTGCTGCCTGACGATCAGTCCCAACACTTCCCCAAACTCCTAAGAGAGCTGGAGGCGAAGAAGGGCGAGCTGCACATCAGGAACTTCGGCGCCACCGCTACCACGATGGAGGAAGTCTTTTTGAAGTGATTAGCCGGAGTTTATTTTATGTTTAATAAATAGTTAGTTGTTATTATTGAACTGTTCTTACATAGCACTTACCACTCAAAGAGCTGCTCTAGGCGAGTAGAAGATTAGTTCCGTAGAAATAATACAGTATTTGTCATAAACCTACTACCAGCTGTGTTGTTCTTCTTGTATGTTTGTTTCTCAGGCAAACACTTTATTAGAACAAAGGCAGTGGGTTGTTTGTGTTACCTTGAAGCCATCTTTTATTCCAGTCCCTCGTATGTTACCGTTTACTCCAAGAGATGCAACTCTTGTTCTCATCTAATCAACTCAACGACATTAATCAAAGATTACTTCCCTTGAACCTATTATGCTTACTGACCGATCTTTCCATTACATGTACTAGCAGGCTCTGTACATGACACCAGCTAATACCTCGGTCTGTCTGATAACAGTGAATCGCTTTGATGTTGATATTGCATTTTCTGGCCTGCTGCTTTGGTTGTAGCTTACTGAGACCAGAATTTTTATTTTCCTTTTTTAACAAATTATATAAAAAGAAGAAAGTGAAGGTGAATATAGATTGTCGGGAAGCACTAGTTTTGCATAGGCACGCTCACAGCGCGGACAAAATGATCTTCTTGTGTAGCTCAATGACCAGTTTGGTTAGTTGTGTTAAAAGGCATCGGTGCTATCACTCTAGAAAGAAAGTGGCCACCCCGAAATAGAAGTTGAAAGAAAATGTGTATTTGAAATAAGAGACAGACAGAAAGTACAGCGAAGGGGGGTGAGAGATGGATAGGAGGGGAGGGGCCAGCTCATGCGGAGTGGATTGTGTTCACAAAGCAAAGCTACTTGATTTGCCCCCAAAATACAAGATACAAGAAAACTTTATTATCTCATCCTGAGAAATTAAGACATGTTTTGCAGGCAGTTAAAGGAAATCATCAATCAATAAAAAGAAAACATAACACATGTGCCCTAAACAGTTGACACTTCACATTCTTACTGGACATCTATATATTATTCTTCTTCTCGCTTATACAGGGTGTCCCAAAAGTAGGTTTACAGTTATTAAACTACCTTTAATAAAATAATGTAAACCTACTTTTAGCCCACCCTGTATAATAGTTTTGGCATTTGATCATTTATGTTCCTGTCCTATCGTATCCTATCCTATCATATCATATCCTATTTTGTCCTATCATATTCTATCCCTTAACTCGAAAGTCGTTGGGCACCACAGATGATCGTTTAACAAGCGTACTCCATCTTTCTCTGTTCTTAGCAACCCTCATGGCGTCGCTCAGTGTCAAGCCGGTCCATTTTCGAATGTTGTCCTCCCACCTATTTTTCTATCTCCCTCTTCTTCTGCCTCCTTGCACCGGGGCTTTGCAGGATGGTCTTTGAAAGGCTTGATGCTCTGATGAAGTGGCCATACCATCGGAGTTTCCATTTCTTCACCATTGTGAGCATGTCATCGTGTTGTCCAATGGCTTGTGTGATGGATGGTCTGTCGGACTTTATCGTTGGTGATGTGCTGGGTATAGAAAATGCTCAGAAGTCTTCTGTAGCACCTCATCTCCAAGCTTTGCATTCTTCGTTGTAGGTCCCCTGTGAGGGTCCATGTAGGAAGATGGAGTTGACAAGGGAGAGCAACAACTTTAACACGGAGTATAGACTGATGGTCCAATCTTTCCAAATGGGCTTCAACTATGTTAGGGCAGCAGTAGTTTGTGCTATCATGGAGAGGACTTCCTGTCGGGACCCATTGTCGGATACAATTGCTCCTGAATATTTGAAGCTGTGCACCGATTGGCCTTGGACTTTGATGTCTGTGTTGATGCCATTGGTGTTGTTGGTCATCATTTTGGTATTCTCTTCACTTTTTTCCAAAGGCTCTGGAGGTCAAGCCTCTGTACCAGCTGTTTAAGTTATAATTTATTGTTCCTCTCCAGCCACGTTTTAAAAGACAATTGTCAGAAATATGCAATTCTTCTGAATAAAATAGAAAAACAGATGAAAATATTCCAACCACAACACCAGAAATGAACACGTTAACAGAGACAAAGAGGAGATCGCTTAAAAAAGCGGGAGGGAAAGTCTGGCATCAGTGCTAAGAGCATGTGGCTGGGCAGATCAGATTTCATGCTGGCAGAAACTAAAAGCTAGGAAACAGAGGGGACAGTTTCAGCCGTGTCTACCCTGTATGCTGACTGTTCATTCATGATCTGCAGGGGCATCTGACATGATGAGCGGCAGAACGATGTTGAAGAGTGTTGGAGGGTTTGATTAAGGTACTAAGTTTAGGCCCACGTCAGTTGCTGATTCTGTGCCATATAACAATGAATTAATCAATGATGGCTTTATTGCCGTCTTCAAAATAATAGCCATTCTGTTTCTAACCTTTGGGTTGCTATATAGTGTCGTCTTCATCTTATGGCAAATTTCTCTGCCTGTTTTACGCGTAGAGTCGGAGAGAGCGCCTCTTCCGAGGAAGACGACCCCGTGATCAACAAGATAGAAGGCATCGTCAACGGCAGTTCTGACGGCAGCAGCAATGTCGACCACAAAGTTCAAAGTCAGAAAGGCGCCTCCCAGCGGCCGCAGAACCGCTGGCAGACCATGACTGTGGCTGGAGAAGGTGCTGGAACAGACATCCTGGGTAATCAGTTGTTGATGATGATGATGATTGATTGATGATTGATTGATGATGATGAATTGATGATGATGATGATTGATTGATTGACTGGCTTTGCCCTTATAATTTGTACTTTTTTCCATCAGTCCGTCCGTCCCTCCGCCCGTTCATCTATCACAACCAAACGTGGTAGGATGGGAGTTTATCCGTAAGACCTAGAAAATGATCGTGAATGAATGACTCCACTTCAAGATCAAGGTCACAGGGTTAACAAATATGGTAGTTTTTTTTTTAAATTGACAGTTGTTCACAAAGTGTAACTTTCCCCCTAAGTTATTAATATTGAAGTTGAACTAATATTTGAGACAAACAACGGATATCAATCAATGAGACATGCATACCATTACCGTGCAAATTTCGTCAACCTAATGAATAAAAGAAGTCATGCCCGTGTTGGGTTGTGATGCGTGTATAGCGTTCTCGCGAGGGTTCCGCAAAGTGGAAGGCTTGGGACTGGTGCTGTCACGACTACGAGGTCTGCTGGTGAAGAAGGCTATCCACTTCTGGCGCAACAGGCTCATCACCTTGGTCCAGCTTCTTCTCCCCGTCATCTTCACCATCATCGCTCTGGCCATTGAGGACGCTCGACCTAAAGTTGGCCCAGAACCTGCGCTGGCCTTCAGCCTCGAGCCCTTCGGTAGGACCACCGTTGCTTTCTCCAACGGTTCAAAGTAAGTTCTGCCTACACGCAAGAACCACAGTATTTTGAGCCTGAGCTAGGTAATCATTGTTGTCGTTGTCGTCATTTATCGCCGTCGTCATCATTATCACTATGATTATCATCATTATTTTTAACATTATCATCGTCGGTTCGATAGGTACAGGTACATATAAAACGGCAAACCCCTAGGATTTCATTAAAACAGATGCTGTTACGTTGAAACGCGCATGATGGTGCGTGTGAAATGCGCACGATATTATGTGTGAAGCGAGTTCGATGGTAGGCTTGCGTGTGTGACGCGCGCGATAGATGCGATCGTTTTATTTTGCTAAGCATGCAGTAATAGAGTGTATTTATCTTTTATTTGATTTTGCGTTGTTATTAGAAGAAGCTTTGTATAACGTTGGTAATTTTAGTTGGTCGATATTATTTGAGAATTTTCTAGAGTCGGATGTTTACTATCGATCGAAGCGTATGGATGGTTCTGGTGGTAACCACGAGACGCTTCCATCCCAAATAAGGTTGTATGACGTGAGACAGTAATGATGAAATTACTTCTGATTGGTTGAGGTGTGTCACGTTGGGGGTATTCTCGCTCTTTCTGGAGTTTAGAGAGACTGTATATATAGTGCCGCACTGTTTCAAAAGGTGTTTTTTTTTGAGAGAGAGTTGACAGTAGAGAGAGCTGTTGTATTAGAGTTGAGAAAGTTGTTAAAAAGTGGAAAGTTCAAAGTTGAGAATTGTAGAGTGGAAAAAGCGATTGAGTGATTGTATGCAGTTGTTGATGTGTGCTGAATATAAGTGGAAAACTTCATACGACGACTCCTGACTTGTTGATGATTGAACGGGTTGCGTGGATAAACGAATCTGAGTTACACCTATCAGGATTTCAAGCATCGGGGCTGAATCAACTACTGATAGAGAAAAAAACAACATCGAGTGTAACAGATGATGTGGGGTTTCAGGAGACAAGCGTCAAGGACACCTCTTTTCTCAAGCCAAGCTTTATGAGGGCTGTGCATACTCCTCCCCCGTCGATTGTACATTACATTACATTACATAATTGTTGCTTTAGGTCCAGCAGACTCTTCCGAGCCAAATCAGGACCGCGTCGATTGTAGATAGACTACACTTCATTCAAAGAAACTTAGAAACTATACTCAGTTCATTATACACAATTTGAATGTATTATTTAATGTTAGTGTTAATTTAAGATTTTATGCCTATCATATATAATTATGTGTATTCTATTCAACTTACAAGGGATAATCGAGTACATTCAAGCCCATTTTAATTCAAATCACAGCACTGGCAATATGATGACTGCTTCCTTCGCGACGGGAGTATAAACCGAGATCTAGTTAGTGCACAGAGCCATTCAGTCGCATGGACTATAAAGGGATCATGACGCTCGTGTCTTAGACTGATCGGATCAGTGCAAGATACAAACACATACCCAGCATGGACTACATCCTGTTCGCCGTCGTCCCAAGTGGCGCTGCTGTGCAACTGTCGTGCTTTAGCTGGCTGAGAAGGCAACTGTAAATTGGCCCGCACGTGTGACGGTTATGTCTAAAATTAACATTAACTTTGACAAATCTGTTTCAGTGACAACAACGAGACCAGCCACATGGCAGAGCGCTACAAGGCTCTGTTTGGCAACGAGCATGACACTCACCGAGTCGACCAGCCACAGACAGATATGACTGAGTGGTACGTGGAATGTGCGCATGACGTGGGCACGTCAACCTACAACAAACGAGTCATCGTCGGAGCGGATTTTGACAACAAAGACGGGTAATTTAATTAAATACCTCTCTTTTTTTTCTTTTTTTTTTTGGGTGGGTGGGGGGGTTTATTATTGGTAGTTTTATATATATAAGCATTTTCTGTACAAAATATTTAACTATTTACAATGAATGGTTATTTGGTGGCTTTCTTCTTATGTTAGTGAGCGCTCTCAGTGTGTTGTTGTTGATGGGATTTCATCTGCGCCTAGCCCTCTTGTGTTCGGAGTCCCTCGGGGATCAGTGTTGGACCCAGTTTTGTTTACTTTGTATTCACAGCCGCTATCTGATGTTATTTCAGAACATGATTGTGATTTCCACACCTGATGACACAGAGTTGTCTAAAAGTGCACCACCTGATGAATTTTGTATTGTAAAGTCTGAAATTCAAGCATGTGTCTATAATATTTTTAGCTTGGATGAACAGTAATAAGCTCATGCTCAACACCCACAAAACAGAGACATTGGCAGTCGGTAATTCCTCGCGCCTCAGACTGGTAGAGGGTGACTCCCTGGACATTGATGATAGCACCATTCAGCTCCAAAGCTCGGTGAAATATCTTGGAGTCAAAATTGACCAAACTCTGTCCATGCAAAATCAGATTGGAAGCATCTGTCGTGGTGCATCCCTTGAATTGAGACGTATTGCTTCCATTCTGCCTTTTTTATCCGATACTGCGTGCGTGAAATTGGTTAACGCTTTCATAACGTCACGTTTGAATTTTTGCAATTCGGTACTGCTGGGTCTACCAGCAGAACAGATAAATCGTCTCCAATGTGTACAAAACAGCGCGGCACGGCTCGTTTTGAAAAAGAAAAAGAGAGATCATATCACGCTGTTGCTTAAAAAACTTCACTGGCTGCCTGTAAAATTCCGCCTCCAGTATAAGATCTGTGTTTTTGCCTTCCGTTTCTTTGAAGGAACTCTCCCAATGTATCTTTTCAACTCACTTGTAGACTACCGGACAGCCCGCATTCTCCCATCTTCGGCAGAAAAGCTGATGAAAATTCCGCGTCGAAACCTGAAAACTGTTGGCGAGCGCGGTTTCAGTTTAATTGCTCCATCTCTCTGGAACGCAATTTCTGTCGGTCTGAGGAACTTGGAAGATATTTATATATTTAAAGCTCAACTGAAAACATAACTTTTTCGCTTAGCTTTTGATTACTCGCGTCTCCCTTCCCACCCCACCCCTCTTTCATCTTATAGGGAGTCTTATGTGCAATATAACAATATTGGTGTTTTGTTGTTCGGTAGATGTACCTCCATATATACATGTGGATTTACTTTTGTAAATTGTGAGTGAATGTGTATGTATGCGCAATGAGTCTTTGTGAGTTTTGCGCTATATAAATGTTATTCATTATTATTATTATTGTTATTAATGAATAATGATAGTTGCGTATTCCTGTTTGGGGCTGTGAGTGTGCAAGTCTACCTGCCGGAATCTCATGCCTGCAAGTCTACCTGCCGGAGTCTCATGGCTGAATATGTTAATCTGCATGTCTGTGTGTGTGTTTGTGTGTGTGTGTGTATGTGTGTGTGTATGGTGCAGGAGAACGTTAACCTCGGCGTGGTACAATGGCCAGCCGTACCACAGCAAGCCCATCGCTTTGGCCTTTGCCTTGAACGCCTTGGCGCAGTCCTATGTCAACAGCAGCGTGCACATGAACATGGCCATCTACCCGCTACCCAACGATGCCGAAGCCTCCAATGACAGGTACGTAGGCCCACATGGTTGTGAGTTCTATGTCCGCCGTGGGACTAACTTGGGTACGAGATGTGAGGGATTTGTCTGGGTCTACGAGTAATCTGGTTTCCTCCCGCCCGAAATGAAAGTATTGGATACAGTCGTAATTTCACACATTAAATGTGATTTCATTTCTAACTTCTTTAATATCGTTCTCCTTAGATCGCTGCCCTTTGAGTTTAATTGAAGAAAAGCGCGGGTGCAGCTTCCATTCCATTATTAATATTGTTATTAGTAGTAGCAGCAGTAGTAGTGGTAGCAGTAGTAATAGTAGTAGCAGTAGTAGTAGTAGTAGTAGTAGGAGTATAATTATTAGTATTGTTCGGATTTGAGGATAATATTCGTCCTTCATGCAGGCAAAGTGACAAGACAGCCGAGCATGTGTGTTATTTTCAAAGTAGTACGAATTACATAAGAAAAAGAAGAAGAAGAAGATGATGATGTATGATGATTGATGGATGATTGATGATGATGATGATGATGATGAAGGACGGATTGATTGATTGATTGATTGATTGATTGATTGATTGATTGATTGATTGATTGATGATGATGATGATGATGATGATGATGATGATGATGATGATGATGATGATGATGATGATGATGATGATGATGATGTTGTGACAAGTAACCACTTAAAAAGTTATGAAACCCTTCCTTTCGTGGCGGTAAAAGGAAAGTTCTTCCGGCGTTGCAGGCCTCGCCTGTCTTCCTTCTGGATGTTGTTGTTGTTGCTGCTGCTAATGCTGATGCTGACGATGCTGATGAGGAGGATGGTGATGATGATGATTGCTGCTTCCCACTATATCGCTGAAGCTCAATGTTATCGTAGATGGTGCAGCGAGAGGAAAGAAACGAATAGAAGAAATGATGCTGATGTTTGTGTGTTGTCAGAACGGTGGACTCGGCGCTGGCTTCTGGGTTCAGCATCGGGTTCTGTATCTCCATTGGTATGGCTTTTCTCACGGCAAGCTTTATCTTCTTCCTTATCAAAGAGCGGACTGGCGGAGCCAAGCACTTACAGGTAGAGTGTTGTGTTGAGTTGAGTAGTGTAGTGCATTGCTCTTTCTGTCTCTCTTTATATCTCAGTCTCTGTGTCTGTCTCTTTCTCTGTCTCGCTCTCTCTCTCTCTCTCTCTCTCTCTCTCTCTCTGTTTCTCTCTCTCTCTGTTTCTTTTCTCTCTCTCATATATCTCTCTCATATCTCTCTCTCAAGTGCGAGGAAAGAAACATCATCTTCCAAGGGCTGTCAAAGAATGTGGTGATGAAGTATGTTTTAGTCAGTAACTAGAATTAAAATGTGGACTTTACGTTCGTGATGGAACTATTAAGTTCAAATTATCAACTAAAGCGTGACAAGTGCAATACATGGTCAACTATTTCCAAGCTATATCTTCGTAGATTTCTTGGTCAACCGACTCGCCCGTCAGCCATGTTGGCTACGGGTCAGGAAGGGGGTCAGCCTGACCTTTTACTGTAAGTGGCACCGGTAATGTGTGTGTGCGTGTGTAGCTGTGACTCTATAAAACCTCACATACATTGCCGCCCAAAGTAAAAGTAAAAATGTTATGCTCTCTCCGAAGGGAGGAAAGTTGGCATTTTCAAAACCTGGCCGGAAGCGGCTAAACAAGTGCTGGGATGTTCGAAAGCAAAATACCAAAGCTTTACTACAGCGCAAAAAGCAATTTCAGCAATGGAAGTTGTTGATGTTGTAAACCCAGTCATCCATGATGAAGGTGACGAGGTGGAGGAGAGCATAGACATGTAGGCCTATAAAGAAAACCACCATGAGGCTAAAGTAGACTCTGTCTCCAGGTGCTAAGATAGCAGACGATGGTCTTCTGAATGTGACCTCCAGCGCTCAAGGATAGACAATGGGGACATTCCATTGCTGTGGAACACAAACTTCACCAAGTTGACTATGAACTTCAATTCCTTGATGAATGGTGCGCAGAACAAGATCTTTCAACTTCCATTGTGGAAGAGGACAAGATAAGCGTCACACAGTTGGAGGACTGTAAGGAGCAGATTAAGAAAACGCTCAAAGTGGACACAGACAAAAAAGTGGAAAACATCATAGAAGAAATTACTCAAATTTGGGAACAATTTCCCACACTCCAAGTAAAGGTTAGAAAGGGAAAACCAGTCCCTGAGAGATCGCGTGTATGGGGGGGGGGGGGGAGGGGGGGGTAGGGAAAGACAACAAACTTTTAAAAACAAGAGTAACTGGTTTTGAAACTCCCATGAAGACCAAAAGTAAAAACCATGCTGATTTAGACTCTACTGTATTTGCCCATGCGTCCGCTTCTCCAGTCTGCAGACTCTATCCTGATATAGAGGATTCACAATCTCCACAGACTTATTTAGTTCCAGTCTCAAACTCATTTGCCCTTCTCGGTGAGGGGAACATAGTGTCTGAAGCTCCAGACATTCCTCAGACAGAGAACAATCTCAACATAACTGTAATTGACGAAAACAGTAGCACCGAGAGTAGTGAGAACGAAATTCAAAAACAATCGTCCAATGTGACCAATCAAAACCAGACTGACACAACTTCATCACCAGCTGAATTGTTAGCGAATTCAGATCTGTAAACCCACGGACAACTTTTCTTCTGATTGGTGATTCAGTTGTTAATGGAGTCAATGTTAAGAGCCCCCAGGTCAAAAGCTATATATGTATCGGAACTGAAAATAGAAGATGTGATCGAGTGGTTGGTTTCTCAGTCACCTGTCAGTGGCATAGATGTTACGGTATATGTGGGTGTGAACAATTGTCCCGCAGGGTTTTTTCGAGCAAATCAGGGAAAACTTTGATTAGTGTATGCATGGATGTGTTTCCCAATAGCAGCATCAAGTTTAACATCATCGTTCCTGCATTTGGAAAATACAATTTGAACACTACAATCTCCCCATCGAACAGGAACTTGTCTCATGCTTGCAAAGAAATGAAAGTGTCCATCATTGACAATTACCGGACCTGTCGCGTAACCTCTGGGGCCCCCCGAAAGAAACTGTACAATGACGCCATTCACCCCAGTCCAGCTGGAATCACATGCCTGGCAATGAATTTCCGTTTGTCTATGCATGGCCCTGCGTCCACTACTCAGTCAGGAACGCGCAATCTTGACACCCCCCTTCCTCCTTCCAATGATCCCAAATTGTCAATGTTTCCGTGCTGTTGATGAAGATTTTCCAACTCTGAACACACATGTCGTAAATGACCAATCCCTTCATTACAGGCATCCTTTCCACAGCTCTCACCAGCCCCCTCCGCCTCCACTTCCTAATAATGTTCACCCCCATCCAAGACAGAATTCATACTATGCGACCAGTGAACAGGTATCTGACTTGCAAGGATCGCATCCAACCCATCCTGAACCCAACCCAAAACCTACATAGTTCTAATCTTTCCCCACTGACTGCCCACCCCCAATCCATTACATCCTCTTTGCAGTGAAAACTAGTGCTAATCAGAGCAGGCATCTCGTGGTTCGTTCCCACCCTCTCCATTTCACTTCACCCCGTTGGCACACTATGATATGGTATCTGTATTTCGTTCCGCAAGGTCTAGTTGATGTGAACAACTGGTGCAAAGAAAACGAAATGTTGCTCCACCCCATAAAAACAAAATCAATGGTAACAATAACAAGTCAGAAGCATCAAAAAGAGCCTCTTGACTTAAACCTTTACATTCATTCCAAGCCAATTACTCGAGTCCGTGAACACACAGTACTTGGAGTAGCTATTGATGATGAATTAAACTGGCACTGCCATGTAAATAAGGTGAGCAAAACACTATCGAAAATGTGTTTCTACTTAAGCAACACGTTGAAATAGAAGCCAGAAATTTATTTTTTACGCATATTGTTTGTCTCATATAAATTATACCTCATCGATCTGGTGTATGGCGAGTGAACACTCTTTAAAAAGTGTGAACTCTCTTCACCGATGAGCAGTTAAGCTTATTCACACTGACCCAACTTTGGCTACTGAACACAAAATGAAAACTCTGGAATTAATGTATTATCTTTGGATAAGCAATGTACTTTCAACAAGGCAATGCTTATGTACAAAGTTCACACAAATCAGTCACCTGAATACCTAAAGGTCCTTCGCTCTGCAGCCCCAAACAGTCGATCCATTAGGTCTAAAAAGTATGTGTTGCCCTTACCATACATTGATACATTTAAATCCCGTTGTTCTTTTTCTGGACCATCAATTTGGAACATTCTTCCAACTCAAATCCAACAACAGACAACAGCTGGAGGTTTCAAAAGAAAAATTACGCTGCTATTTATTAAACACATCAAATAAAACTATCATTATTAATGCTAAGTTTGTAATTATGTAACAGCCTAAATTTTTCATAATGTACAAATTACGTTGCTATTTTTTTACGAACTGCTCTCTCTCTGTGTCTCTCTCTTTCTCTTTCTCTCTCTCTCTCTCTCTCTCTCTCTCTCTCTCTCTCTCTCTCTCTCTCTCTCTCTCTCTCTTTCTTTATCTTTATTTAGGCTATGTAGCTAGCTGTCTTGTGTCTGTGTGTCTAGATGGTCAGCGGAGTGGGCCCGGTGACATTCTGGGTGAGCAACCTGGTCTGGGACTACATCAACTACTTACTGCCGTCCATGCTGTTACTGGTCGTCTTCGCGGCCTATAACCAACAAGCTTTTGTGGAGGACCACCGTTTAGGTAAGAGTCCTATTCCTTTGAAGTGTATGACACGACGAATGCATGTGAGGCTGTGCAAGAAAGGCTGTATTTTATTGTCGCCGTGACACACCAAAATCCTTGTAACGTTTTTACTTGGTGAATAAATATTCTTATGTCCTATGTCTTATGTCGGTTGAGAGGTTCAGGCACGCATTCCACGCACGGATTTTTAAAAGATCCTGGCGCTCATGTCCTTGGCGAGGTTGAGTTCCGGCTGAATCAATACACCCAGCAAGCTTTGGCTCTCTATTCTTCCCCATACCCGTTCATCCAGGATGGTGCATGCTCAGTTGCCTGGGCGTAAGGCTGTGCGCCCAAAGGCTGCAAAAGGGCGCCTCGGTCGGCTTGAGTTTGATCTTGTATTGGCCAGCGCCTTGAGCAGCTCTTGAGCTAAGAATGCGCTTTATAAGAACAAATAAATTTATAATATAATAATAATAATAATAATAATAATAATAATAATAATAATAATAATAATAATAATAATAATAATAATACTGGATGCTAACTTGAGCTTACTAGCTTATATATTATACTGCCTAAACCAAAAGAGAGAGAGAGAGAGAGAGAGAGAGAGAGAGAGAGAGAGAGAGAGAGGCGGGATGAGGAGGAGGGTGGAGGGGGGACATGTCTACGTAGCATCATTACCATCATCATCTTCACCCCTTGGGGTCATGAGCAATCTTGCCACTGTAGATTGTTCTAACCTATAAAGGGAAAAGTGAAAGCCCCAGTTGAAAACCTGTCTTGCCTTTGTAGGCATGACAGATTCACTGCGGCAACAGTACCCCCGTTGGGGTGCCGGGGGTTTCAGTATAAATAGTATCCCCACTTTATGGAAATTTAGTGCTTTAAATTCCCACTGTCGCTGTCTTCCTCATTTACTCTTTCCTATTCCTGCTCTGTCCTATCACTCTGCTATACTATCTTCTTCTTCGCTAGATCAATGACCTACCTTTTTTCTTGAAAACTCTTCCTGGACAAGACTCCTTGTTTGTGTATGAGGTCTGTTGGATCAGCTTGGGAGTGTTGGACGCTTTCTGCCGGGTGGTCACTAGGGCTTCCTATGATTGTATTATTTAGCACTATAGGCATTATATATGTATGTGTTTTGTTGATAGTTTATAATGATGTTTGTATTCTATTTTGTTTTTGTAACCGGGGGTTCGAGTAGTTGGGGTAAAGCCTCAGCCATCCCCTGCGTGGGATGTCTTTATTGTAAAGTGACTGGCCGGTGGAGGGCATTCAATTTTCCCACTAGGGTTGTTTCGGCAGATCTTTTATGCGGATTGGGGGTTGTCCGGTCCTGATTTGGCTCGGAAGAGTCCGCTGGACCTATAGCAACAATCAATCAATCAATTAATCAATCATCATCTTCATCTCACTACCGATGCAACTCCGACATGCTCCATCACTTTCTTCCTTCAAGCGCCAATTAAAGACCCACCTTTTTAACACGCAAACTCAGTAATTTTCACTCCCCCTCCCTTCCATCCCCATATGTAATCTTTTACCAAGTCACGTCATCTGTTCATGGATGGTGGCGGCACCGGCTCGGTTCTTGGTATTCATATTATCTCTTGCTTTGCATGGCTATGTTTTTACTGTAATTATTTAACCATTCGATAAGTGTATACCTGTTCTGTGTGTGTGTCTGTGTGTGTGTAGGTGTGTGTGTGTAGGTGTGTGTGTGTGTGTGTGTGTGATTGCACGTGTGTTGTCAAGCGCGGCGAGCTCGCATTCCTTACCGTTTGCGAGGTACCGCGCGATACAAATGTACTGTATTATTATTATTATTATTATTATTATCATCATCATTATCATTATTATCATCATCATGTTCATCATCGCTTTATTAATATTTTAGATTTGTTTGTCCGATCTTGTATCCTCAATACCCCAACAGTAGCAACACTCAAATAATTGTTTGGATTGTTTATAGGCCTGGTGGTGCTCATACTGGTCATGTTCGGACTGGCCATACTTCCTTTCATGTACTTCGCTCACTTCGCTTTCTCGTCTGGTCCTGCTGGAATGGTAGCCATGATCGTCTTCAATATCTTCACTGGTGACAATTGATGTAGTTTTTTGTTATTGTTGTTGTTGCTGTTTTTGGGGTTTTGTTTGTTTGTTGTTTTGCTTTGTTTTGTTTTTTATCACGGTGGTGGTGTTAATGTGGTCGCACCGTAAATGTCATTTGAAGTTCAAGGCCACCTCAGGGTTATGGCAAAGTCGTCGTTGTTGTTTTAAATCTTAGTATTGAACTTCTCTTTCAACGCATTCTCTCTCCCAAATCCCTCATTAACAACAAAATCTGCCCGCAATATTGTGCATAGCTTTCCAAATGAACACCAGTTCTCCCCAACCCTGGTGACCCAGGATTTGTCCTCAGTTGTCTGGGGCGTTAGGTGATGCCTCTAAAGCAGCAAATGGGCGCACCGAGCAGTATGAGTTAGATCCTGTATCGGTCAGCGCCTTGAGCTGTGTTGAGCTTCAAAAACGCTGTATATAACAACGATACAAATTAATTAAGAGTCAGTCGTATGTGCATTGCCGCTTTTTTCGATAAAATTATATTGTATGCCCCATTACCATTCCTATTTGTACCTATAAACAAAGACTAACTAACTCCTATTTGTAACTAGAACTATAAGGGTGATTAAGCAGTAAGAGCGACATTTTAGACTTTTTTTATATATATACATCATCCTGAGCTTATTATCAGGCAGTATCTGCCTTTCGTTCTGGCCTCAAGACCCATCTGTTCAGACGTTCCTTTGATGACAGCACAATTTAAATTCGTGTTGAACTTGGTGTGTGTGTGTGTGTGTGTGTGTGTGTGCGTGTGTGTGTGCGTGCGTGGTTATATTATGTAATTAAATTCTGTATGTTTTGTTTACCATGTTTTTTTTTTGTTTAGTCATTTTAGTTCTTAGAAGAAGTGTCTTATGTGAATGTAAAGCGCTCTGAGCTTTCATTAGAAAGGGCGCTATATAAATGTTAAGTATTATTATTATTATTATTAATGCGAATCTCAAAATTTGTATTTAGTATGCATCTGATATTTTTAACAACTTGGGACCAAAGATCGGCTGGAGTATGTCCGATCTTTTGAATAATATATACGATAATTTCCAACACAGGCAGAAAACAACTGGGACCTCTACAGGGCTTGAATACACGCGATAGTTGAATACAAGTGGACTTAGTATAAGAGTAGTGTTTTTTTGCCTTGTTTGGGCGGGAAGAAAATGTCTGTTCTATTGATTATTTATTGTTTAATATATTATTATTATTATTATTATTATTATTATTATTATTATTATTGCTGTTGTTGTTGTTAGCGGTCTTTCAAGATGCCCAGTTTTCACGGTATGTACTTTTTATCTCCCCTTAATAGGCCTAGTGACTATGGTGACGGTGTTCATCATGGCGCTGATCGATGACGTCAGAGATTTGGGCGAGACGCTGAACTGGGTGTTACTGGCTCTCTTCCCCAACCACTGCATGTCCAAAGCCTTCATGGACGTGTACTCCAACTATGTAATCATGCTGCTGTGCAAGGACAGCAACTACAAACAGACCTGCCTCATCGGGCCAAACGTTTGCTGCAAGAACGTCGGTGAGTGTGTCGCGGTAAGCTTCCACACAGCAGGCGCCCGTAGGCCTATCTGAAGGTGAGAGATACCCGAAGTCTAGTAGTGTCGCTCTGGGTAGTATACTACAGAAAGAGAGACGCTCTCGCAGAGCGCACGCCTGTGGCTTGAATCTCTTATGGCCGTCTGTTGAGTAAAATAATTAGTATTCTTATTATAAAGGCCTTGATTGTAAATCAGGACCACGCCTAAGCCGTTCAAAATACCCACTGACTGCTTGCCGCGCACTGGTGATCGCGCCACACCAATGAGCCAAACTGATCAACCTGTAGGCTTATATGGTTTGGAAATTTACATATTTATTATTACAGGAATAAATCAGTTTCTCCATTAAAATTAGGGTGGATGTTTTTATAGAGCTCACTTACCAGCCCAAAGACCTGCTCATGGCCGAACTGGGAACCACAATCTTTAGTGTCCCAACAAACAGCGAGGAAACGTATTTGGCAGTGTACAACAATCATTGACAGTCACACCCGCACAATTGATTGATTGATTGATTGTTGCTTTAGGTCCAGCGGACTCTTCCGAGCCAAATCAGGACCGGACAACCCCCGATCCGCATAAAAGATCTGCTGAAACAACCCTAGTGGGAAAATTGAATGCCCTCCACCGGCCAGTCACTTTACAATAAAGACATCCCACGCAGGGGACGGCTGAGGCTTTACCCCAACTACTCGAACCCCCGGTTACAAAAACAAAATAGAATACAAACATCATTATAAATTATCAACAAAACATATACATATAAAATGCCTATATTGCTAAATAATAACATCATAGGAAGCCCTAGTGACCACCCGGCAGAAAGCGTCCAACACTCCCAAGCTGATCCAACAGACCTCATACACAAACAAGGAGTCTTGTCCAGGAAGAGTTTTCAAGAAAAAAGGTAGGTCATTGATCTAGCGAAGAAGAAGATTGTATAGCAGAGTGATAGGACAGAGCAGGAATGGGAAAGAGTAAATGAGGAAGACAGCGACAGTGGGAATTTAAAGCGCTAAATTTCCAGAAAGTGGGGATACTATTTATACTGAAACCCCCGGGACCCCAACAGGGGTACTGTTGCCGCAGTGAATTGGTCATGCCTACAAAGGCAAGACAGGTTTTCAACTGGGGCTTTCACTTTTCCCTTTATAGGTTAGAACAATCTACAGTGGCAAGATTGCTCATGACCCCAAGGGGTAATAATAATAATAATAGTAATAATAATAATAATGGATGCTATGCTCGCCTTATTCCTAAATCAAACTCAAAGCGCAGCGATCTGTAACCAACCTGCACGCTCACATGTTACAGACACTCCTACGTACACAACACACACATTCATCACTCAAACATGTGTTGTCAAGGCAGGTCGCTATTAGAAGACGGAAAGGAAATCCAATTGCACCTTTGAAATTTTAGACAGTGCATCCAATACCATTATTGAAGGGAGGGAGGAATCCGGAGTACCATTACAAAATCGTCGGTGACCTGAAAATCTCGTACCTAAGTCAAATAAGTTCTTTGTTAGTGTTATTGCTGGAATAAGACGTCAGTTTCCGCGATAAAGTTGAGTTATTGTGTCTTGTATAGCGCACTTACCAGGTCAGCTGCCCAAAGCGCTGGCCCCAATCGGTGCGGAACTCAACCTGCTCAAAGTACCGACTTACTGTTTCCTACGCACTGTTTAACGCTCTGAGCAGCTGAACCAAACTGATCATCTCAGAATAGTATTACCGTACTGTTTCATCGTTACCTATCAGCGAGCGAGCGAGAACCGGCAGTATGATTCCAGGCGGCGATATGGATGCACGTTTTTAAAAGGTTTTTACTCACATGCATAGTAATGTGAGTCTATGTACTCTCCCCTGTCCCCCCCCCCTAGCCCACTCCACCCGCCACCCCCCAAAAAAGGTAAAAAAGTAAAGATTTCTAAACATCTGTGCCCTAAATAGTCCAAAAATGATATCGAAGAAAAATATCCGTCCGTCTGTCTGATCGCCGTTTGCCGTCTGTCTATGCAAAAACTTTAAACTAATAATTCCTTGGTGCATGATAAATATCAATGAGATACATATAAGTTGCAAATTTGGTCAACCGCATAGGTTAAGGTACTGGAGCTGACCAAAGTCGGTTTGTATAGGTACTTTGAAGTGACCTTGACCCTAAACTGTGAGAGATATTAAGTCCAAATCTATATATATAAATTGTTTAGCCGGAAGTCCTTCTTCGCCTCTACTGTAAAGTTTGTCCGGTATGGACGCTGATCTGGGCAGGTGCTGGGCGCTGCGGATCGGCCTGCTGTGCGCTCAAAACCCGCGAAATCGTTATAGCCGATATTTCCTTACCAAACGTTTAACCGTTTCTGAGATAAATAAATAAACAAACTGTCCACAAACTGCCATAGCCTCATTCCGCGCGCGGTTTCGATTCAACCCGTGTCAAGAACGTGCCGTTTCGTAATACCGCAAATATTGTTTTATTTCCATTCAAAACACTTTTGCACTCATGTCACCAATCTTACAAAATTTTGTGTTTAACTAATTAAATTTGATTAATTAAAAATCGAATCGAGGTTTCAGCATGTTTTCCCATATAGACCAAAAAATTGATGGTCTTTATATGAAGCCTTGGTAGCTCACTTAGTAAGACATTCGCCTACCGTGCAGGCGACCCAAGTTCAAATCTCCCTCGGGCCATATTTTTTTAATGTTTTTTTTTTTTAACACTACAATATAGATATTTTTTTTTTTAATTTAGGCTTTAACTTATTTATTATTATTATTATTATTATTATTATTATTATTATTATTATTATTATTATTATTATTATTTATAAACTAATAATAATAATTATTATTATTATTATTATTATTATTATTATTATTATTATTATTATTATTAGAATTATAATATCTTATATCAAATTTTATTTTAAAACCTTGGTGTTTTTTATGATTTCTATTTGTATTATTCTATATTCAATATTATTATTATTATTATTATTATATTATTATTATTATTATTATTATTATTATTATTACCAAGGATCGGGATGGGGTGGTACGTGTAGGTAAAAGGGGGCTACCGGTAGGTTTAAAGGGGCATGGGTAGGCATAACGGGGATACGGGTAGATATAAGGGGGTATGGTTATGGTCGATTCCTTTCATCCATACCTGCAAAAAGATCAACGGGGAAGTATCAAGGAGGGTACAGGTAGGTTACAAGGGGGGTACGGAAGGTATCAAGGAGGTATGGGGAGGTATCAAGTGGGTTCGGGGAGGTATCAAGGGGGTATGGTGAGGCATCATGGGGGAGGGGGACGGGAAGATATCAGGGGAGGAGGGGTATGGGGAGGTATCAAGGGGGATATGGGGAGGTATCATCGTCCAAATGAAACTCGCAGACAACAGTTGTCTCTCTGTCTACACTTTAAACAGCAACCTGTGTACCCTGGCTTGCCAGGGTACAAAAACCACTAGTTGGTTATATTTAGAGATGACAGATTGATCTGTCATGTATTTTCCGTTTTTGCGTGGATCTTGAAGGTCATTGTGGGCCTTGCAAAAACATACAAAAAATGGGTCATCGTATAGTGGAATGGCTGTATACACCTGTTCATAGATCTCTATGAATGTGTTCTTAGAGAGTGCTGTATCCAGCTCAATGGGCTGCAAAGCGCCAACTTGCTGTTTGAGGCGCACTCAGTTTTAAAAAAAATCTTGTGCACAGGTTCTTTTGGCTGTGGTACGTTGCCGTGCATGAACTTCACGGAGAACTTTCTGGACTGGGAGTCTCCGGGCATCGGGCGGTACTTGGTGTTCATGGTCATCCAGGGTGTCTTGTTCTTCACGCTGACGCTCATGTTGGAGTTCCGCATACTGCATAAACTCTGTGGTTGCTACTCCACCTTAAGGAGGCGAGCTAGGTGAGAGACACTTCACTTCCCAGTCAGATTATTGTGACAAAAATGGTAATGATTGATCATTTATTATGATTGATTGGTAATGATGATGATGGCGATGATGGTGATGACGACGAAGATGATGATGATTGATTGATTGATTTAAGATTAATAAAAATAATAATTATTATATTAATAATAAGGATATGTATAAGGTGTTTTCCTAAACAGAAACACTTCAAAGCACTCCCCCACGTATTGACACACTAATTAAACTTTAGACAGTTATATACATGTGGGGTAGGGGGGGATGGAGGAGGAGGGGAGTGGAAAAATGAAAACGATTCTAAAGAGAGTCAGAAGGAGTTCATTCATACTGGGGAAAGGGGCCGGGGGGGGGAAGAGGAGGGGAGGTAGGGCACTGCTTCCTTTCTCTGTGTCGTTGGGTAGTAGCCTTACTGACCGCTTCAACCTTCCCCATCGAAATAGATAAACAGGCTAGACGGTGCCTAACTCAACAATTCTAGCGTGGCAATAAAACTGGTATCTTAATAAGGCTGTGCTGAGATTTAAAAAACAAATAAATACGGCTTGAAGAATGTGGAGTGGCCTTTGGAGAAAATGTCTTCAGTGGGCTAAGATGTGAAGAGGTCAGCTGATTTTGTAGGCGAACGTGTGCCCACAATCATCCACGACGCTGCTTGAAAAAGCCAATAATTAAAACTCTTGTTTGCGTGCCTGTGTCCGTGTGGTGACAGATATTCCATCAACCAGCCTTATTACATTAACGGCGTCAGTCTGCATACGGAGGACGATGACGTGGCAGCAGAGAGACGCCGCATCAACGCCTCGCCTGCCTTCGTTCTGTCGCAGGTCAGTCTAAATACCAACTTGAACGGAACTGGAAAAAGTAACACTGAATGTTAAAGCCGAAAATCCCTATAGGTTATAGTAATACTATTTCATATCTGACGATGACGATTCAGTGATTGGACGATGGCGACGATGACGGCCACGACGATGACGACAATTGGTCTTATATTACTGTTTTGTTTTACTTCATTTAACAGCGAGAGCCGCTGCTGTTAGTGAACCTGTACAAACAGTACGGCAACTTCGTGGCGGTCGATCACACGTGTGTGGGGGTGCCCGAACAAGAGTGCTTCGGCCTGCTGGGCCAGAACGGAGCGGGCAAGACCACCACCTTCAAGATGTTGACTGGGGATGTGCCAGTGTCAGGAGGCAACGCCTACCTCAAGGGCTTTGATGTCAAACGCAACCTGCAGCAGGTATAGCGGCTAGTTGTTGTTGTTGTTGTGGCTGCTGCTGCTGCTATTGTTGTTTGTTGCTGCTGCTGCTACTGCTGCTGCTGTTGTTGTCTGCTACAACGTCTCAAGGTGTGCACCACGTAACAGTGTCTAGCTCAGTGTCCAGTTGCTGGAAACATCGGCAGAGTATTTGAATATATCGACAGGCACGACTCATATAGTTTGGCCTTGTTTGTGGAGGTGTTGGTGTAGGTCTGTATTGGCGTGAACCACAAGTATATCAACTAACAAGTTAGTATCTCGTATTGCCCCCAGTCGACGTGCGGTGGTCCCGTTGCCCTTGGTTTTAGCCACAAGCTGAGACGGGGGTATCCCAAACCTAAAAATAGAATAGAGAATTATGGGAAATCTGTTCAAGGGAAGAAACTGATAACTAGCTACGGTTGAAGTCATGGTCGCCATTTCTCGCGAAGATGTGCTGGTTGAAATTAAACGAAAGTTGGGAGAGTAACTGCATATTTCTGATAGTGAACAAAGGCTTTGCTCAATTATCGAAGGAGAACACGATGGATTTATAGAAACATGCACACATGTATGTGAGCTCAGTGCAGGCGATCGTGAGTCTCAGTGAACGATTGTTCGCCATTCTGTTCAGATCGTTCGATGTGATGGTTCATTTATCGCTTGAAGCACACTGTATAATGCACATGCAAGGTCTGTTAAAGATATGATAATTTGAGCATATGTTCGATTCCGTACCAATTGGAAGGTGGGGTGGAAAAATTCAATCATGGTGATGATCAATCCTATTTTGCAATGGTGGTTAGGCCTACTTTATTGTGTATGGTCACGGGTACTTACCTTTTGTAGTTTGTGTGCTGTTTGTTCTGTCGGCCTTGAGTGTTTGCCTCGCCTTGGCTCGTTGTACTTTGTTGTGGTCTCGCTCTCTTTTGATTTTTGAAAGCAAATTCAAATTGCATTGTTATCCAGCAGCATGCGAGGTCAAATTAGACGAATTCAGATCTAACCAATCTTCTTATGACGCCATTTTGCGTGTGTCTCGTGTGCCATGCACCAATCTCGAAGAGTCCTGCCGACGTCATTTCAGAAAAGGATTTCCCTACCCATAATTCCCCTGGGTTTTGAAGTTTCTAAAAAATTATTTTAGGCCTTCGACGCTCTATGGAGCGCAAAGCATGTAAAGGGAAGCAACTGGTTGTACGCGCACGTTGACAGAGACATAGAAGGGAGATACTAACTTGTTAGTTGATATACTTGTGCGTGAACCTCTGATACGTTACATTTAATAAACGATGATGATGAAGATGATGATCATGATGATGTGGTCTGTTTTCTTCATCCATTACATCCACACTATCATCATCATGAACTGATTTCATTATCCTCATAAATCTACAATATCCTGCTCCTCATAATTATCATCAAGCATCCTGTATTATTATTATTATTATTATCATCAACAGTATCTTCTTTTCACCGACTCGTCGTCATCAGCACCTTCATCATCATCACCTCATCACCATCACCAGTCCCACCACCACCTCCTCGTTGTGATTCAAGTATCCTAAAAAATATATTGTCTGTGTGCATTTTTCAGGTGCAAGCCAACATGGGCTACTGTCCGCAGTTTGACGCCCTGATAGAACAGATGACCGGGAGAGAGACGTTGACTATGTACGCAAGGCTGAGAGGGGTGCCGGAAGTCAACATCAGAGCCTGCGTCAACAGTTTGATCGACGTGCTCTTGCTCCGCCCGCACGCTGACAAACTCACCAGCGATTACAGGTTAGACTACTTCAGCGTGGCTGAGACTGACTAGACCCACTCCCACCGAATGGAAAGAGTAAGGCCATGCAGTGTGTTAGACACGTGGTGGGGATTTCAAGTTTAAAATCGCATGTTAAATTTCCATATAATAAATAGAATGGGCACTATGTACGACAAATTAACTATAAGAAAACTGTTCCCTTCTTTTCGGCTTAGCCTCCAGTGAACAAACCCACAGCGCAGCAATACAAAACTACTCCCTTACAGTCCCATCGCCGTAGCTCAAGTGGTAGAACGTTCGCCTGGCACACTGATACAATACAATACAATACAATACAATACAACTTTATTCATCCCAAAGGGCAATTACATTATTAAGTTTATGAGGCAGCATAAAGATACTCAAAAAATGTATCATAAACCATTTAAAAAAAAAAAAAAAAAAAACGAAACAAAACAATAAATACATAAATTTAAAAAAACATCACACAAGCACACACACGCGATGACCCAGATTCGAATCCTGTGA
The DNA here is from genome assembly GCA_036898135.1 of Oncomelania hupensis. Classification (NCBI taxonomy): domain Eukaryota; kingdom Metazoa; phylum Mollusca; class Gastropoda; order Littorinimorpha; family Pomatiopsidae; genus Oncomelania; species Oncomelania hupensis. The sequence goes on from CM072514.1 coordinate 21,022,952, forward strand.
TGGGCAAGATTAAAGTGGGCACTTTTCACTGTCCATTCTTCACTTCCTTACGTGTCAGTGACGAGCGACAATAGAACAGGGAGGTAACCCAATCAATTTTCGACCCTAAAGTAGCTATGGGGTAGAAAAAAAGGCCAAGGAAAGGGACGTAACTGCAGCCTCGTAGACCAACATTAAGGCACTTTGTGGACGGGAGATAAACTTGTCATTTTGACAGTGTTCCCGATTACGCACAGTAGTGCGTCAATTACGCACAAAATATGAAAAATGACGCAGAAAAATTTGCATGTGTGCGTCCTGTGGACGCACAAATTTTCTTCGAATCGCTGAAGTCAAAAATACTACCAACGAGTGGCGAACTAATTCACGGCATAATCAGAATCAGAACCCAACTGAGACTGCCATTGCAGACGATTAAAGATTGTGTCATGAGTTGTCGTCCTTAAAAATCGCATGCGAGCGCATTGTAAACTTCCTCCAAGCAATCCATTCACTGAACAGAAGAAATCTTCGTGAATCCATTCTTTGATTCCATCTAGGCTTAAATAAACATTTAATACATGTTTTAAATTTGTGGTTTTATATGTTTAGGATAACTAATGTGACGCTTTAACAGAGTAAAAAAAAAAAGAAGAAAAAAGTGAGGCTTGGACTTGTTTTTACATTTCTTTTTCCGATTTGGGGACTCTCAAAATTTGCACAATGACTCTTACAATTTTATACCTGGGAGTCCCAAGGACTCTCATTTGTTTGTTGTTGAGGGAACACTGTTTTGACCCTACTGTAGTCCTCCAGATTGGTCGACCATTGTCTAGTATGGGCAGACACCGAGACGGATGGATATTATGAGAAGAAGAAGTTGAATAAAGCGAAATACATTCTACGGGTACTCCTGTTTCCTCCCCCCCTTCAGTAATGGTATTAGATGCAGTCAATATAACGTTTACAAAAATAGAAAAAATTGATTTCTATTCCGACTTAATGTACTTCTGTACAAACGATCTCTTCAGATCGCTGCCCTTTCAGTTCGATTTACTGTACAATAATGCGCGCGATACCATTCTGAATTATTATTATTATTATTATTATTATTATTATTATTATTATTATTATTATTATTATTATTATTATTATTATTATGATTATTATTAATAGTAGTAGTATTAGTATTATTATTTCATATGAAATCCAATACTGCTGTGAGAAAAGGCACAGTCAAAACAGCCAAATATCGTTCTTTTTATTTTGAGCTGTACATAAACACAAATGCATTTGTATTCCGATTACGCTGTACTTAAACACAAATGCATTTGTATTACGATTACATTACGTACGGTACTATACACGATTTTCTGCTGTTTTATTAGCAAGACCTAGCCTACATGTAGCATTCATGAAGTTCTTAACAGAACAGCAAACAAATAAGATAATAAAGTATTCGTATTGAAAGGCAAATCAACGGCTTGTTGTGTCTGTGTGCAGTGGTGGCAACAAGCGAAAACTGAGTACTGCCATAGCGTTGATCGGAGACCCACCGTTCATCTTATTGGACGAGCCGTCCTCGGGCATGGACCCTGCAGCCAGACGACAGCTGTGGAACGTCCTGTCCCAAGTCAGAGCCAGCGGCAGAACCCTGGTTCTGACCTCACATAGGTAAGCGAGTAAACAAAATCTTAGACGGTTTTTAAGTCATTCACCAGCACAGAAATACGGGTTTGACATGTGTTTTGCCGACAGACAGAGGCACGCAAACAAGCGCGCACACTCTCACCCACCTCCATCACATCTCCCTCCTCCTGCCATACCCCCATCATCATCATCATCATCATCATCATCATCATCATCATCATCATCATCATCATCATCATCATCATCATCATCATCATCATCATCATTATCATCATCATCATCATCATCGTCATCGTCATCATCATCATGATTGCGTTGACTTGTATGTTTATAGCATGGAAGAGTGCGAGGCGCTGTGCACGCGGATCGCTATCATGGTGAACGGCCGCTTCGTGTGCCTGGGCAGCCAACAGCACCTCAAGTCCAAGTTCGGGCAGGGCTACACGATCATAGCTAAGATGGGCACAGTGCAGGAGACAGAGGGTGAGGTCGACTCACAGACGGAGTCCACTGTCCCAGCGCCAGTACAGGCGCTGATGGAATACATACAGGACTGTTTCCCCAACGCCAAACTGTTCGACTCTCACCAAGGCTATGCTCACATGCAGGTAATTAGGAGCAGGAAGAGGGTGGTGGTGGTTGTATTCCTCAGATTTAACGTAAGCTGTACTACTGATCTGCAAGAAGGGGGAGGACGCTGCCATTGGTGTCAGTAATTTTATATTGTAGTTCGGCAGCTTTTGATGATAATTACAATGACGACAATCCGAATTAATGATATAAAATGTATTAAGGGTATATTTATGTCTACACACACACACACATATGGGGCGCCATGTGTCCATTTATTCTATGTGACCATTCTATACATAGAATAAATTCTATGCACATAGAAAGCATTCTATACACACAAAAAGCATTCATTAGTTGAAATTCCATTTATAAAAAAGAAACCAATATTGTAAGTCATAGAATAAAATTCTTTGTATAGAATAACATTCTATAATATAGTGTAAAATTCTATGTCCATAATACAATTCTATGTATAGAATAACATTTTATAATAGAGAATAATATTCTATGTATGTAATACAATTCTATATTATAGAATGCACTTGTATGCATAGAATTATATTCTATAACATAGAATGAATTCTATTACAAAGAATGAATTCTATAACATAGAATGAATTCTTTAAAATAAAATAAATTGCATGACATAGAATTATTTCTATACGCATAGAATTCATTATATAACATAGAATGAATTCTTTAACATAAAATAAATTATATGACATAAAATGAATTCTATGTGCATAGAATAAATTGTATAACATAGAATGAATTCTATAATAAAGAATGAATTCTATATGCATAGAATGAATTTTATAGCATAGAATGAATTCTATGACATAGAATTCATTCTATGACATAGAATGAATTCTATAGGCATAGAATGAATAGTATAACATAGAATGAATAAGATGACATAGAATGAATTCTATGACATAGAATGAATTCTATGACATAGAATGAATTCTATAACATAGAATGAATTCTATAGCATAGAATGAATTCTATGACATAGAATTTATTCTATAGCATAGAATGAATTCTATGTTACAGAATGAATTCTATGTCATAGAATTCATTCTATGCTATATAATTCATTCTATGTTATAGAATTCATTCTATGCTATAGAATAAATTCTATCTCATATTATTCATTCTATGTCATAGAATTCATTCTATATTATAGAATTCATTCTATGTCATAGAAATCATTCTATGTCATCTTATTCATTCTATGTTATACTATTCATTCTATGCTATAGAATTCATTCTATGTCATAGAATTCATTCTATGTCATAGAATTCATTCTATGTCATAGAATTCATTCTATGTCATAGAATTCATTCTATGTTATAGAATGAAATCAATATGAAAACTTTTTTTAAATAGTAAAAACTGGGGCACTGTCAAGGTATAGAGAACATTTTGGGATATTGTGATGTTTTGAACATAGCACACTCGTGCAATAATGATTACAGAGCGATTTGTCACTGACATTCAGTTTAGAGTTGACGACATGCAGTGCTTCATCATTTGCGCTCGAAGTGGAAATCGATGAAAGGAAATGTTCTTTTCTTTGCAGAAAGGTTTTACGTCGGAGTTAGAGCATCCAAACGCAGCACAGTACTTCACCATTTTCAAACTCGATCACGCTGTGTTATTCCCGCAGCACGTGGCCGCCACGCCTTTGTGCATAGCGCCCTGGGGGGCCGCTTGGGGTGAAATAGATTTTTTGCAATATTCAGCTTTATGAACCTTTCATTTATTATGTCTCAGAGTTGTATAGCAATATTCGACCTTTAAATATATTAATGATTGCTTTTTATGAGTGTACAGTACGGTTATTTCTTCGGTATTGAGCGAAAAGAACTGATTATTTAATTAGATTTTGTCACTATAAACCCTTACAGAACCTCAGCACATTGTAATGAAAAAAGCACGCACGCAGGGGCGGAGGGGGGGGGGGGAGGGTGTGACGTCAATTATTTTTATTGCTAAGCGATCTATTCACACTAATTATACCGTCGAAGTCGTCCGCATCAAGAAACCTAAATGCTTGTTCACGAAATTATGATGTCTGATAAAGCCGCAGAGCGCTTGGTACGTCAGCCATTTCTTCAGTTCTCGCGCGCGTGCAAGGCTCCACGTGTCCCTTTATACGTCACAGCCTCGCTTCACATAGAATGACCTAGTTGCGCATAGAATGAGCATTCTATGTTATAGAATGAACATTCTATGTTATAGAATGGATTCTATGTTATAGAATGAACATTCTATGTTATAGAATGGATTCTATGTTATAGAATGAACATTCTAAGTTATAGAATGGATTCTATGTTATAGAATGACCATTCTATGTTATAGAATGAACATTCTATGTTATAGAATGGATCCTATGTTATAGAATGAACATTCTTTGTTATAGAATGAACATTCTATAACATAGAATGCATTCTATGTGCACCAAATGTTAAAAAACAATTCTATGAAAATAGAATGTATTCAGTGTTGCGAATAAAATCCATTTTATGTTAAAAAAATGAATTTTATGTCATACAATTCTTGCTGTGTTATACAATTAATTCTATATACATATAATTCATTTCATTCACATAAAATTAAAAAAACACAACTACTAAATTGTAACAAAATTTAGAATTTAAAAAAAGATATTGTATGACACATCACCACATCGCATCATCACCACATCGATCACATCATCACATCACATCACTGCATCACATTGCTTCATCACCATCATCGTGAAAACGCACCACCACATAAAATCACATCATATCAACAAATCATCACATCACATCAGCCGACATCACAGCAGCAGCACATCTTCACATTGCAGCAGACAGCACATATCATGGCATCAGTGAATCACATCACATAATCTAATCACCCCACCCCTCCCACCCATCACATTTGTGGTGCAGTGTGGTGTGATTTAGAGTGATGTAGTGTGGTGATGTGATGTGGTAATGTGTATGTATGTATCTGCAATACAGTTCTATTATGCCTTAAAAGCAGTGAATCAGACCACATCGTCACATAACCTAATCACTCCACCACACCTACCCATCACATTTGTGGTGCAGTGTGATGTAGAGTGATGTGGTGTGGTGATGGGATGTGGCAATGTGTATATCTCTCTGCAATACAGTCCCATGCCATAAAAAATGTTCTCTATACCTTGACAGTGCCCCAGTGTTTACTATTTTAAAAAAAAGTGTATATATTGATTTCATTCTATAACATAGAATGAAGTCTATGACATAGAATGAATTCTATGACATAGAATGAATTCTATAGCATAGAATGAATAGTATAACATAGAATGAATAAGATGACATAGAATGAATTCTATGACATAGAATGAATTCTATAACATAGAATGAATTCTATAGCAAAGAATGAATTCTATGACATAGAATTTATTCTATAGCATAGAATGAATTCTATAGCATAGAATGAATTCTATGACATAGGATTCATTCTGTAACATAGAATTCATTCTATGCTATAGAATAAATTCTATGTCATAGAATTCATTCTATGCTATAGAATTCATTCTATGTTATAGAATTCATTCTATGCTATAGAATAAATTCTATGTCATAGAATTCATTCTATGCTATAGAATTCATTCTATGTTATAGAATTCATTCTATGTCATAGAATTCATTCTATGTCATAGAATTCATTCTATGTCATCTTATTCATTCTATGTTATACTATTCATTCTATGCCTATAGAATTCATTCTATGTCATAGAATGAATTCTATGTCATGGAATTCATTCTATGCTATAAAATTCATTCTATGCATATAGAATTCATTCTTTATTATAGAATTCATTCTATGTTATACAATTTATTCTATGCACATAGAATTCATTTTATGTCATATAATTTATTTTATGTTAAAGAATTCATTCTATGTTATAGAATGAATTGTATGCACATAGAATAAATTCTATGTTATAGAATTCATTCTTTGTAATAGAATTCATTCTATGTTATAGAATACAATTCTATGCATACAAGTGCATTCTATAATATAGAATTGTATTACATACATAGAATCTTATTCTCTATTATAAAATGTTATTCTATACATAGAATTGTATTATGGACATAGAATTTTACACTATATTATAGAATGTTATTCTATACAAAGAATTTTATTCTATGACTTACAATATTGGTTTCTTTTTTATAAATGGAATTTCAACTAATGAATGCTTTTGGTGTGCATAGAATGCTTTCTATGTGCATAGAATTTATTCTATGTATAGAATAGTCACATAGAATAAATGGACACATGGCGCCCCATAACACACACACACACAAAGGCTGATCACAGCGCTGGGGAAAAAATGAAAACATTTGTAACAGCTGTCTGTACTGGAGATGGGCAGCGAGTTGGCCTAACGATGAACGCTGCGCCCCTACTGTTTATGGAGAAGACAACGATAATAAGCATACAGAAGTTCAACCAAATACGTTGTTATTGGGTTGATGTCCATGAAGATGTTTGCTGATGATGACTGCGACGGTGATTTATAGTATACTCAGTCATGTCGTGAATGCAATTCGCATCGCTTAATTAATTGTGTCCTTTTGTTTTGAACAGATTGGTTTAATTGAAACAGATTAGAATTGGCAACAATGTCTGCATAATTGCAGTCTCGTTGTCACTATGTTGAGGAATTGGGCAGCGAAAAGAAGAGAGAAAATGAAAACAACTCACAAAGTCTTCTGATTAAAAAAACAAACAAACTTTCCAGTTAATTTAAAAAAACTTTTTTTTTTAATTAACACCAGAAAAACCAACCTTTTTTTGGTCAAGGTTAAATAAACGTCAATAACTTTTGCTGTAAATTTTAGGTGCCGGATCCTAACGTGCGCTTGGCTGATGTGTTCGAGGCCATGGAGCAGGCCAAGCAGCATCTGCACGTGGAGGACTACAACGTGCACCAGACCACCCTGGAACAGGTCTTCCTCGCCTTCACCGCGCTGCAGCGCCTGCCCAAGGACGAAGAGAAGAAATCCTGTCTTAAACGTCTCTGCTGTTGCTGTCGCACATGAAAGAAAGAAATCCTGCAGTGAAGAATGCTGGCAGAAATAGTTGCATCAGTTAAGATTTTTTTTTTTAAAGAAAATTCACTCCATCAGGAAAGAATTCTGAGGAAAAAAATCAGTCTAGCAATAAAGAATTTAAAAATAAAGATTAAAAAAAAAACAATCAGTAGAAAACAACAAATCATTTGTTCAGTGAATAATTCTCACAGAAATCATTCTATCTAAAGGAGAGAAAAAAATTCAAGTAAGCTTATTTGTGGATATGTGAAAACACAAACAGCAGCCACCCCCTTCCCCTTACTCCCCCACCCCTCCCCCTCCCTATCCCTCTCCCCATCCCTCTCCCCATCCCTCCCCAATGAAGAATGTTGTTCATTTGTGCATTTATTCCTGTGATTCCCTTGACAGACCTAAATTGAATTTTGTGCTCGAGAGAACTTTCAAGAAGTCCACAAGCGCTTACGTGGTTGCTGCTTTTATTGTGACACGTGAAAGGAATCGGCCGACAACAAGGAGATACTGTTACAAAAAAACAACACACAAACATAATGTCTGAACTTTCGTCGTGTGTACCATTTGATTTATTGCCTGTGATTCCAGCTGTTTGTTTTCTAAGAAACTTCAGAGATAAAATGTTGAAACATTTCGGGGTTGGGTTTGGGTTTAAAGCGTGTTTAGTCCCCCACCCGGGTAAAATTCTATAGTTATACCAACTTTCTCAGCGAAAGCCCCGCAGCCACAGTGCTGTCCTACACCCATGTTTCTTTTACCATCCCCTTTCCAATATCGAATAAAATGTCACACTTTAAACTTACACGTCCAACCCACTTACTATGGGACGATCTGAGATATATTTGAGAATGAGTCCCAAGTTAAACGGGGAGCAAAAAAAAAAGACATGATGTGTTTGTGTGTGCGCGTACGTGTGTGTGTGTGTGTGTGCGTATGTGTGTGTGAGAGAGAGAGATTTCTGTGATCTTTAATGAAATTGGACCATATTAACGGATTGGATTGCCGCTCACGGTTTGTTTTGTCAATATGTATGTCCCTCTTCACCCCTTTCTCTCCCCTCTTCCCCCATTTTCCCCCCTCTTCCCATACGCACACCCCTCCCCCCCCTTTGTGGGGTTGAAAAGACCCACTGGTCCAAGAATCTCTTTTGCCGATTGAATTATTTATTTATTTATTTATTTATTTATTTGGATGAATTGTATGTTTTTGCTGAAACATGCTTTAATTGTCTAGAGGAATTATACGTTTAAAAAATGTTGCCATTGTTGCATCAAAAAGTAATGGATGAATTCTACCTGAACTAATTCTTCTCCTTCTTCAGTATCGTGCAAAAACTCCGTTAGACCTACAAAGAGTGTTGGCGTGTCTATGTGGAGGCGTGCGATCTTTCTGGTGGTAACATGTGTGTGAGAAACAATCTCAAAACGTTATGTTCGATACGCAGCAGACGGTCTTATCTGTTTGGTTTGTTGTTTTTACAGGAGAAACACTCGGTCATTGCGATTCAAGCGATAGGAATAAAGTGTCATGCTTGAAGAGCTTGTATCGAACGGACTAACGCAGAAACTGGACTGAATGAATCAACATTGGAGTTGTAACGTGTAACCCACCATTGGCGTTATGGCAGACGTTATGTAAAACCATCCCAGGGAAGAGAGAGGTATAGAGACCTAACTCTGAAGAAGAACAGAAAACCCTGCACGCATTATGAGAATGCGGGAAGAGAACTATAAAACACCTGCTTTGTGAGGGCAGTTGTTTAAAACAAACAAAAAAACAAACATCGTACTAGAAGAATACCTTGCAACTAGTCTGATCGTTAAGATAAAAAAGGTGTCTACGATTCCAACTTTGACGGGTACCAGTGCTGGTTGACGCTGCATGATGTTGGGGGCACAGCATTCCATACCTTTGGAGCCTCAAAAAACGAAAGAGATTTTTTTTCGGGGGGGGGGGGGGGTTGAGGGGGGGGGAGAGGAGGATGAGAGAGCGGGGAGAAGCTTTATTTTCTTGATGTATGCATGCTTGTTGTCTGGTGAATATTCTATGCAGGTGGATGAGAAGATTAATTATTGATCTATACATAAACGACCTTTTTTTTTAAAATAGTTTTTAATTAGTACATTTATTTTTAAAAAAAATTTGTTATGCTATATTAATTTTGTCCACTACAATTGTGTAGCTAAATAACGCTTCAACTATGCATTGTTCATGACAAAACCATTTTTTTAAATACGATAAATAAGAAACGTTGAGTAAAGTCAACGTTTTTTATGACCAAAGAAGGAGACCCATTTTCCGAAGCCTGCCTGTGTACAAATGCCAAAACTAAAGCGGTATTTATAATTGCAGAGAAAGAAACGTTTACGGACGGCTTTTTTTTTTCATGATCACAGAAGGAGATCCTTTTTTAGTAGCCTGCACGTGTATTCAATTGCCAAAATATTGTTACGTTAGAATAGACCCTCTTCGGAAATGGGAGGTAACTTGTCTTTTTGTTTTGTTTTTAGTTACCTAGAGTTACCTGGGCGGACCTCTCTCCTCAGAACACTATGAAAGCTTCCCGGAGTTGCAAACTTTTCTTCGGGAAAGTAGGGTGGTGGTTGCCTGGCAGTGAAAAGCGGAGCTAGCCAGGATTGCAAACTGAAATCAACCTTTCAGTTGCTCTGGAAGGTTTGATGGAAGACAGAGCAAAAATTGTGGGGTGAGAAACTGTTCGTTTGCAAAGGAGGTCCGCTTCAACATTAGACAACTCTGGCGCAACATGCGGGCAAGCCGGCCAAAGTGGTTTCCCTTCGTATTTGCGAACATGGTCTATTGCAGAGTTCGTTGGTAATTGCTGTGATATCCACACTGTCCGCGCAAAGGAAAATCCTGTTTCGTTTAACCCACCCATCCCCTTCCGTAACTACACCAAACCACACGATTCGGTCTTGGATTCGGTTCTTTGCAGTCCGCTGGACTCTGTAAACAATGACTAACTAACATACCACACCAAACCACACCACACCACATCACAACAAACCAAACCACACCACACTCCTTCACCATCCCCTTCACCCCTCAAATCTTTGAAATATTTATTTTCGTCGTATCGTGTAGACGTTATTTTACAGCAAATATGATCATACCACTGTAAATGACAAGGATTTTCCTGCGTATGTTGGATTGTTCCGAGCAGAGTCGCATTTTGAGTTGTGCGCCTGTATTATTTGTGTGTGAATCTCGGAGGCACACAGAAGTATAATGCACTTGTTTCCAGTGTCATTCGCCTACTTTCATGTTTAGAATCAATTAACAACATGCCTCACATTTATTTATTTCTTTATTTAGTTTGTTTATTATCTACCGTGTGTGTATGTGTTTATTCATACAACTATATTTTGGAAACGTTGTCATGCGCTTAACTTCCATCTAGTTAGTGTGCAGCTTCAATGCACCGATTTAGTTTATCTGATGCAAATATTCATAAAACCGGTATTTTTTATAATAAGACTAAATGAATTTTTTTAAAATTACAATTCATATCGTCCGGTGCTGCCTTGATCCATAGACGCTCTTTCTCTGTGTTTATTTGGACCTAAGTCCGTCATACATATCGAAGTTTTATATCACACATACATAATTATAAGTATCGAGAGATTTTGCCGTGACTATGCTTACATTTGAGTTCATAGCGCGTTTGTGTTGTGCATATAATGCCGGTAGTGCTTTTTGACTCGCAGGCACTGCAATTTGAGTCTATGTACTCACCCCATCCTCACACAAAAAATTCCCGATTTTTGCAAATATAAGATAAGTATAATGTAAAATAATATAAGATAAGTCCTAAATAAAAAATTCCTGTCCGCCGTGCGCCGTCAGCTGTCTGTGCAAAACTTTATAGTGGCTAAGAACTCGGAACCTATTTCAACTATCCCAACCAAACTTGGTAAGTTGTTGTTGCATCAATTTTTATTCATCAGATTAACATAAGTTGTACTGATGACACTTGGTAAGATGGTGTGTGAGACCACATAAATGATCAGTGAATGAATGGACTTCACTTCAAGGTCAACAAAATTTGTTAGTAAAAAAAAATGTCAATTTTTCACAAAATTTCACATTTTTTCTAGGTTATTAGTATTGAACTTATGATTCTTTGATGTGTTATAGCTATCAAGGAGACACACAACCTCACTCCAAGGTCAAGGTCAGTGGATCTGTCCAAAGTCGGTTTGTATAAGTACTTTGATGTGACCTCGACCCTAAACTATGACAGATTAAAGGTCCAAACTTGTTGCATTTAGATATTATAGATTATTCTTTCATATACGTTCCGTTTTTGCGTTGATCTTGAAGGTCAAGGTCATTTTTAGGCATTGCAAAAAAATACAAAAAATAGGTTATCGTATAGGAATGGATGTTTATAGTATGCAACAATATTGGGTTATTTGATCAGACGTGCATTAGAGGTCGCGCGAGGGTCATGGTCATCCCAAGATCAGGGTCACTGAAGGTCAAGGTTATCTCAAGGTCACCGTTTTTTTGACATAATACAACTTTTGCTGTACTTTCTTTGGTAGTACATGAGTGTATTTGAAGCCGGAGGTCAATGTCATCAAAAGATCAAGAGCATAGAAAGATCAAAGTCGGTTTTAGTTTGCCTTTTAATGCCACCATTTCATTTTGGCGGTTTTTTTTTCCTGGGCACTCATTTTCATTGCGAGTATTAAAAGGAGCATGTGACTCATACGGGCTTTGCCCTTCTAGTTTTTCTTTTTCTTTTTCATTTAGGGTGAAAAGCCCTTTTGGGCTGAGCATAAATAAATCTTGAATCCTGAATCATGATTTCGATTGGTTGTGCCTACGGTCGTCTTGGACAGCAACAATTCATTTCTATTACATACAAGACAAAGTTTGGAAGAGGATGAGGAGGAAGAGGAGTAGGAGGATGAGGAGGAGGAGGAGAAGAAGAAGAAGAAGGAGGAGGAGGAGAAGAAGAAGAAGAAAAATCCAAATAGTGGAGGAGAGCGGGTTTAAGAATTAAGTAAATTTATAACAAGGTGATGTTTGGTTTTAAATTTATGACAAGGTGATGTTTGGTTTTAAATTTATGGCAAGGTGATGTTTGGTTCTAAATGTATTACAAGGTGATGTTTGGTATGGGAACATTGTTTCCTCAGAACTGCTATTTGATTTCGACACAGCAGTCTATTAGTATATATTTTTTGAAGTCTAATGTTATTGCTGTGCCCTATAGTACAGTGTCTGTTTAACCACAGCGCTGTGTTAATGATTTATACTAAATATAAAAATGTTATAAGGCTTTTGCTCCTGTATATGTGACGTGAAACCTATGCACAAACTGTTTCTTAGCTCCTAGATCAAAACTTATTAGCATCGGTTCACTAATAATTTTTTGTTTGTGTGGTGTCGCCGTCATTTTTAAAATTGTTCTTTCTTTCTTTCTTTAATAGTGTTGGTTTGCATGACACACAGCAAACACAATGTTTTTAGTAATTAGGGTGTTTATATAGCGCATTTTAACTATTATTATTATTACTACTACTACTACTACTACTACTACTACTACTACTACTACTACTACTGCTACTGCTACTACTACTACTACTACTACTACTACTACTACTACTACTACTACTACTTTAATGTCCCAATTCAATGTTGAGGTGTCGATTTTTGTTTGTATTTATTTACTGTTATTCCCCGTCATTTGTTTTTTATGTCATTGTTATGTCATTATGACTAGTTTTGTTGTTGTTGTATCTATTTGTGTTTTATTATGTTAAAACCATGATCTGTCTGAACACCGTATCGAGTTTGAAAGTAAAACAAAATATGTTTGATGCAAGATCTCGAATTTTGAACTGTGCTTTGTTTTTGACTCGCATGCATAACAATGTTAGTCTATGTACTCACACACCAACAAGAATTAAAAATAATAATAATAATAATAAAATAATTTTAAAATTTTTGCAAATCTGTGCGAGGATGAATCCTAAATAGTCCAAAAATAATATCGAAAAAAGATTTCCGACCGTCCGTCTGTCTGTCCACCGTCCGTCTGTGCAAAAACTTGTAAATTGGCTAAGTACTCAGAACCTACTGTATTTCAGCTATCACAACCAAACTTGGTAAGTTGGTTTATACCATTGAGACCTCATACATTATCAGTGAATGAACGACTTCGCTGCAAGGTCAAGGTCACAGGTTCATCAAATTTCGTTTAAAATGAATATTGTTCACAACATTTCTTCTTTTTTTTTCTAGGTTATTGTGCTTACCCCCGTTGGGGTAGCTGGGTTTTCAGTATAAATAGTGTCCCCTCTTTGTGGAAATTTAGTGCTTTAAATTACCACTGTTTCTGTCATTCTCATTTATTCTTTCTCGTTACTAATCTGTTCTATCAATCTACTATCTTCTTCGCTAGAGCAGAAACCTATATTTTTTTCTTGAAAACTCTCCCAAAACTTATCATTTGTGTGTAGCCGAGCGGAGTATTTGATTTCCGTCTCTCGGCCACCATCTTCAGAACACGGCCCAACCCCAGCTTTTTATTTTGTATTTATCCCTCATAAAAATATTTGCCCTGCAAGGCGGCGAAGCGTGTTAATAATAAACCGGTTTTGCCGGCTACTAGTGCGCCATGCGCCACGACCCTCGCTGCAAAGTCACTGCCACTGACTTGCATAAAATGCCTGCGGACAAGGTAGTCCTGCTCACCACCAAAGGCAGAAGACGAATGGTCAGCCGGGGAGAACAAATGTCGTGTCGCCTTGTCCTGCACAACCCACTGGCCACTCCTAAGGATTCTGCACAGCAGCAGCCAACCATGGATAGTCTAATCAACAAATGTAAGGTAGACAAACTCTCTCACAAGCTTGAATCAGTCGCTTCCCTTTCCGCTACAATTATAAAACCAATCATATATCATTCAATGCACTTTGTCTATCTCTTATTCGTCACACATTAACACACACTTACAAACACGCGTACATAAGCATAAAAAATGACTGTGCCACATAGAGGTCCAGAGGTATCCAGCATGTTTATTTATCTTTGCCTGACAGTGTGTGGTAGGCGGGAGAAAATTGCATTGATGACAAAAATAGGTTATTATTAGGTAACCCTTATTGCTCAAGATACCCCGTTAAGCTTTGAATGTTAGGTGTCTCGTTCTTGTGGTGTTACCAGACAACTGCGACTTCTATATAAACTCTTTCGCAACAAGCATTTAAAAAAAAAAACATGCAATGTGATGGCATTAATAGTCACCTAAACAAATTAGTAGTAGAGAGCTCGGCTTTAGAGCAACCGTGCACATGCACCTAAAAAGTGGGTCACGTGACAGGGGATGACGTCATGGGTGCACATGTACTCTTAGGTGCGGAGGCCCCGGCCGACGGTGGCAGGGTGTGATGACGTAATCATGACATAACAGAGGGGTGATGGTCCTGTGACCTGTCAAAAGTGATGGATGACGTATGTCCCCGGGGGATATAATTTTGTTGATAGTGATGAAATAGGATTGTATGTGGTTTATATGGAGACCAAGCACCCAAAGACAGCAAGTGCGCATCTCGGCGATAGTGAATGGATATGACTCAGTGGTCTGTGCGTTAGATCAAGCACCCAAAGACAGCAAGTGCGCATCTCGGCGCCCCAAAGGCAGCAAGCGCACGTCTCTCTGCATTTGTATGCATAAATATTTTGACACAAATAAGAATAATTAATGCCCATTGATTAATATAGAATGACTCAATGGTCTGGCCGTTAAATCAAGCACCCAAAGCCTGCAAGTGTGCGTCTCTCTATCTCTCTCTCTCTCTCTCTCTCTCTTTCTTTCTCTCTCTCTCTCTCTCTCTCTCTTTCTCACTCTCTTTTACATATCTCTAGCAATGATCAATTCACACACGCACACACCTACACGCACACCCCAACACACACACACACGCACACACACACACACATGCGCACACGCACACAAATATACATCTTTAACAATATTTTATGATGAATTTATACACGCACACACGTACACGCACACCACAACACACACCCACACGCACGCACACATGTACGCACACACGCACACAAATATACATCTTTAACAATATTTTATGATGAATTTATACACGCACACACGTACACGCACACCCCAACACACACACACACACATGCACGCACCCACACCCCCACACGCACGCACGCGCACATGCGTACAAATATACATCTTTAACAATAATTTATACACGCACACACACACACCCCCACACCTCAACACACACACACACACACACACACATTTAAATGGGTTTCAGTACATACATGTATTTCCGTACATTTAAAGTTTCGTCAGGCGTCACAAGCCAATCGGTTCATACAAAATAATTCAACATCACATACATGGAGCTTGAAGACAGCACCGGGACGAAGCCATCGCGCATTATGAGGCGATCGTAAAGCAACAAGTCTGCTGGCAGGCAAATAAACATTAAAACTAGTGAAATACCAGGTTAATTCTTCAAGCAATGAACACTCTCTCTCTCTCTCTCTCTCTCTGTCTCTCTCTCTCTCTCTCTCCCACATCCCCCCACACACACACCCACACTCGCACACACACGCACGCACGCACACACCTACAGACACGCGCACACACACGCACGTACACGTACACACAGGCACACACACACACACACACACACGCGCGCGTGCGCGTACTCACACACACACACATCAACACACACTCATTCGAAAGGGTTTCAGTACATACAATGTCGCACAGTTAAAGTTTCGTCAGGCGTCACAAGCCAATTGAAGCATACACAAAATTCCACGTCACACACATGGCGCTGGAAGACAACACCGGGACGAAGTCATCGCTTATTATAAGGCTATTTTAAAGCAAGCAACAAGACTGCTGACAGGCAAATAAACATTGAAACTAGGTGTTTATTTTGGGCGCAAATGTGCGTACCCTTAAGATTGGCAGTATTCTGCATTAAACAGTGGTAGCGTGTGCTCTCGTTGCTCAAAATCAACCGCTACAGTTCAAATCTTCATTTTCTGTTCTAAGGATTTATTTCCAATAAGCTTATACTAATAACCGAGCGACCGTTGACCATATTTCTGAAATATCCACGAGGTTTCAAGAGTGTGCTCTTGGTGTCTGGAGAAATCTGTTTTTCTTTCCGGAGCAGAAACATCTGGGTTTTTTTGCAGACGAGGAGGACAAAGGTCGGCGCCATAATTGCTGCCACCACCCCACCATCACTTCCATCTTCCAGAGAGTCTTCCTGCAATGAAGGGATAAATGATGAACCAGTTAAACAAATAAACCAGTCAGTCAAAATGATCAATGAATGATTATCAAATTAAATAAAACAAAATCAAATTATATCTAATCTAATCAAACCTACCAAACCCTAACCAAACCTTACTTTCTTATTTACTCTCTGTCTCTCTCTCTCTCTCTCTCTCTCTCTCTCTCTCTCTCTCTCTCTCTCTCTCTCTCTCTCTCTCTCTCTCAAAAACATATAACTGTCTGACTGCCTGTGAGTCACCCTGCTCGACCTATGAAAGACTTGGTTCTCTTACATTCTACTGAAACGACGCGGTAGGGAGCGAAGCACAGTATAAAGAGTCATTACAGAAGTTGACTCCTAAGTCCTATGAAGGAAATTGAGACTGTACAGCAATGACCGGTGTGACATCGTCACAGTTCTTAGTATCTTAGCTGGTCTGGGAGCATTCTGATTGGTCGACGCGTTACAAAATTCGACGCATGCGCACAGTGCTATCGTAGTTTTAGTCAGGATTAGGGTTAGGGTTAGAGTTAGGGTTAAGGTTTAGGGTTAGGTTTAGGGTTACGACGCCTAAGAACATCGTAAAAAAGCCGGCCCGACATGACATGGCGCATGCGCAAAGGCGCCCGGATAAAGTAGGAAATCCGGAACTTTGACGATGTGACACCGGGTTCCTTTACGCGGCACTCAGTCGACACTGCGGAGGGGAAAAGGAGGACAGGGGGAAGGGGGTTGGGGAGGAGAGGGGGGGCAGACGATCTTGCCTAAAGAGTTATCTGAGAAAATCGACTCCTATAAGGAAACTTCTCTCTTACAAGTTGTGGGAATCGAACCCCGGTCCATCGATCTATTTGTCATCAACAGAAATAAGCTTACCACAGTTACGCTAATCTCATCGTAATCATATTTAGCATGAACATAAACACGTTTTAACGAAATCGCCTTTTCCGCTCCAACTGTTCAACTAGTTTCATTTTACAAGGGACATATTCAATGGACACTCTCCAAACTATAATAAAGAAATAAATATTCGACGCCATCTTGAATATATATTGGACACGAGTTATACCCCTTGTAACTAGGGACACATCAAGCGGATACCGTGGTCTGCTGTGAGACGGTGTATTGAAGGGAAATTATGAGGGTGGTTACCACGGGTAGACAACTATAGTTTCGTGTTAACAGCACGGCATATTGAACATACCTTTCTTAGCAGATACAATCATCACGCGCTGAAATATTAAGCGATGACATAGGTCTACAGTCAACACTAGCACTACCAATATAGAGAGCTATGACATAGGTCTACAGTCAACACTAGCACTACCAATATAAAGCGATGACATAGGTCTACAGTCAACACTAGCACTACCAATATAGAGCGATGACATCGGTCTACAGTCAACACTAGCACTACCAACATAGAGCGATGATAAAGGTCTACAGTCAACACATGCACTATCAACATAGAGCGATGACATAGGTCTACAGTCAACACTAGCACTATCAACATAGAGCGATGAAATAGGTCTACAGTCAACACTAGCACTATCAACATAGAGCGATGAAATAGGTCTACAGTCAACACTACCAACATAGAGCGATGACATAGGTCTACAGTCAACACTAGCACTATCAACATAGAGCGATGAAATAGGTCTACAGTCAACACTACCAACATAGAGCGATGACATAGGTCTACAGTCAACACTAGCACTATCAACATAGAGCGATGGCATAGGTCTACAGTCAACACTAGCACTACCAACATAGAGCGATGACATCGGTCTACAGTCAACACTAGCACTACCAACATAGAGCGATGTCATAGGTCTACAGTCAACACTAGCACTACCAACATAGAGCGATGGCATAGGTCTACAGTCAACACTAGCACTACCAACATAAGGCGATGACATAGGTCTACAGTCAACATTAGCACTACCAACATAGAGCGAGGGCATAGGTCTACAGTCAAAACTAGCACTACCAAAATAGTACAGTCAAAACTAGCATTACCAACATAATACAGTCAACACTAGCACTACCAACATAATACAGTCAACACTAGCACTACCAATACAGTGCTGCCACAGAACTCTTATCTGGAGGAGATACATAAGAAGATAGACAAGCACAATAAACAGCACGTACCACTCCTTCGCCCCCGTCCAGCTCTCAACACAATAAACGCTAACCAAAGCCCCGGACGACGATGATGAGAATGAGGAAAACGATCACGCCAGCCACAATTCCAAACTTCCAATTCGTCCTGCAACCCATTATCATGAGACGATCATGGAGATGGTTCTTGGGATTTGTAGAATGTTACATTACAATATAATCCAGCTTCTTCATTCTGTTCAATAAAGGCAACCAACCAACTAATCAAGGGAAACATGAACATTACAGCCAGTCAACCATATGATACATCCATTAGGGTGCCTGTTTTCTTCTTCTTGTGTTTTTTTTTAAAAATAAATAGTATTCCCACTTTGTGGAAATGTAGTGCTTTAAATTACCACTGTTTCTGTCATTCTCATTTCTTCTTTCTCGTTTCTAATCTGTTCAATCAATATATTATCTTCTATCTTCTTCGCTAGACCAGTCGCATACCTTTTTTTTTAACTCTCTCTATGAGGCCTGTTGGGTCAGATTGGAAAATATTGGACGCTTTCTGCCAAGTGGTAACTAGGGCCTTCAATTGTATTATTATTTAGCAATTTAAACATAAGCCTGCTATATGTGTGTGTTTTGTTAATATTTTATAATGATTCTGTTTTGTTTTTGTAAACGGGGGTTCGATAAATTAGAGTACAGCATCAGCGTCCCCTGCATGGGATGCCTTTATTGTAAAGTGACCGGCTGATGGAGTGTCTTCAGTGTTACCTTTAAGGTTGTTTCAGCAGATCTTTTATACGGATTAGGGGTGAGTCCTCTTTCATCCAAGTTTTGGTCCTGATTCGGCTCGTGGCTGGACCTTATAAACAATGATTAACTAATTAACTAACCATTTGATCTTTCCACCAATCTTTCTATCCTCGGATCAAAAACAAAAGGATATTAAAATGAGCGGAAATGGGGTGGGCGGGGGTGTGGCGGGGGTGTGTGTGTGCGTGTTGGGTGGGAGGGGGGTAGAGGAGGAATAGTGTAGATTTAGATTCTTCCACAGGGGCCTTAACCAGAGAGAATGGATCCCGATATAGCAAATAGGTTAGTGGATCCGCGATAGCACAAAGGTAGCAGTCGTTTGTCTCTCTATATTTATTAATACTTCTCACCCGCTGTGCTAAAGAGGATCAACTACCCCTTTGCTATTAAGACGCCATTGTACTTGGTTCTTAATGTTGTTGTTGTTGTTGCTTTTAATAAATATTTATAATTAATCGTTTTTGTATAGCTCTTTTCGAACTCAAGCCTCCCGAGGCATCCCTTGCTGCCTTTGGGCGCAAAGTCTGGCTCCCATACGACTGAGCACAATGCCGGTGATTCTGATGACCCGGTGATTCTGATCAAATCCTCATGCTTGTCTGCACGGGTACACATTAACCAGTCAGGTTAACTGACCAGTCAATCAACCAACCAACCAAGAATAACATCTTGAATACCAACGAGATGGCAAACTGTTCAAATGTATTTCCAAATAGTACTACTCACACGCAGAACCAAAACAAAAAACGCATTTTTATAAATGTGAATGTTCTTGCCAGTGGTGTGACTCGGCTTTACCCTGTCGAAGCAAAATGAGAATATGGAATGATAGGTCGTTATCAGTGTTTTAGATCCTAAAAAATGTGAGGGTATTCATACCTCTCGAGGGGACGCTGAGGCTGTACTCTAATTTATCGAACCCCCGTTTCCAAAAACAAAATAGAATACAAACATCATTATAAATTATCAACAAAACATAAACATATAAAATGCCTACTTTGCTAAATAATAACATCATAGGAAGCTCTAGTGACCACTTGGCAGAAAGCGTCCAATATTCCCAAGCTGATCCAACAGACATCACACACACGTACACAAATAAGGAGTCTTGTCCCGGAAGAGTTTTCAAGAAAAAGGTAGATGACTGGTCTAGCGAAGAAGAAAATTGATAGAACAGAGCAGGAATGAGAAAGAGCAAATGAGAAAGACAGCGACAGTGGGAATTTAAAGCACTAAATTTCCAGAAAGTGGGGATACTATTTATACTGAAACCCCCGCCACCCCAACGGACAGACAACAACTTCAAAAAATGCGGAACCTACGTAAGTACGTTGCGCAAGTTGCGATAACCTCTATGACCCTACCTCCGCTGATAAATTTCTTTACGTTTTCAGACCTCTTCCAAGAAAAACCATTACGTGGTCAGACCCCCTCTCTGGCATTTTTTTACGTGATTTTGTACGCCAAGAGGTATAATACCTCCAAATGTACGTGATCTAAAACACTGAGTTATCTCAACAATCTAAAAGCAAATTGTTATCAAAATCGGTTCAGACCAATGTTAGATATAGCGGCGGAAACGTGTTTACAAAATGCTTACGCACGAATTATCACGAATTATTTAACATGCTTGGCAAGTAGTTAAAGCATTCAACAAAACTAAAAATGACGACTTTCGGTTCAGACAAGGCACAACGTGTGTAAGCGAAGGATGGCCCATCATTTCAAGAACATTTATACCAAAACTCAACAAACTCGCTTTAACCGTTTTTGAGATATTGAATAAAACGTGTTTAGCACACACAACACACACACATACACACACACACACACACACACAAATTCCGTTACTTTGGCCTTAGCGAGTGGAACCCCCAGGGAAAGCGAAAGAGAGGCCGTCCAAGGAACACCTGGCGACGCGACCTCGAGGCCGACACCACCAAGATGAGATACACCTGGAGTCAGTTAGAAAGAATGGCACAGGACAGAGGACTCTGGAGAGCTGTTGTTGGCGGCCCATACCCTGGCAGGGGTGACGGGCATTAAGTAAGTTAAGAAAGAAATGGCACGGAGGGCATGCAACTAACCAAGGTAATGTTCCCATGAGGTTTGTTGG
>CM072514.1:21049611-21124665 GCA_036898135.1 Oncomelania hupensis
TAGACTTTGTCCAGATCTTTCCCATGGACAGTGCCAGGGAGGAAGAAGAACTCTTAAGACTGGAACTCTATTATCCCTGCAACATTGGCACTCTGTCCTTCGGATTGAACAGCCGTAAAGACATCCACGGATTTAAACGTTAACTAAGCATATGGCGGAACTCATAGTCCCTGCCTTTCACCATGTTCATACTTAAGACCACCACATCTTTCCCCTTCTCCCCCCCCCCTCTCTTGGTCTGACAGAGTGCGTTGTGTGTGTGCATATGTGTGTGTGAGAGAGAGAGAGAGAGAGAGAGAGAGAGAGAGAAAGTGAGAGAAGATGGGGAGGGGGAGTGAGAGAGAATGGTTTGTGATTAGAGTTCCGAGTTTATGAATGTAATCCTCATACATAGATTACAATTAATATTTAGGGGATTTCGGTTCTCTGTATTTTTGTTAACATATCCATATATATAGGTGTGTTCCATTTGACATTGATGATTTCTTCCTGAAGAAGCTTATTGCAAAAATTTGAATAGTAAAGGGCATAAAAAATACAACTGAAGTTTTTTTGTCTTTCCTCTGTAATTAGAGAAAATTTGACTTTATTTCAACTATATATTTAATAACAAAAAAACTAAAAAACTAAATTTTAAAAAAATAGTTTATATTTCTTACCAACAAAACGATCATGGGAAATGTGTCACTTTCTTTACTATTGTGAATCATTAGTGTCAGAAGTTTTTTGTCGCAGTTACTTGGCAGCCGACTGGGAATTTTTCTGCACCAAGAAACTATCAAGGGAAATGTATCGTTCGTATCCTGAGGCATTGTTCGTTACCTCAGACAGACAATTTTCGAAGTTGTTTTACATGACCCGAATTGTTCGTGACCTGAGGCGTTCGTGACTCGAGGTACCACTGTATTTCACTCAGAGTGTGTCTTAATTAGAAATCAAACACTATGATGCATAAATACAACTTAAACACAGCAGCCAAGAACGATAACCTACTCCCGAGCTTACCCCAGACTGCACAAACCAATCAGTGTCCCCTATTCTTTCGGATGAGAAAAGGCACAAAGAATGAGTCTGTACACACGCATGCACTCCATCACAAAATAGGAATTATTTTATACGCTAAGCAGTAGCTTTAAAAGTGGTCTCAGAATGAGAATATTTTTTGGTACCGACCAAGGAGTACTAAAGTTTTGGTCCCGACATATAGCAAAGAACATTGTTTGATCTTTGTATTTTATAAAACATTAAATTCCGTTCAGTCATTTTTGAGATAATGTAAAACAAAGTGCTTTGAGCAAGAAAGCGAATTTAAAAATAATGGACCTAGCGACCCACTGACCGATTGTTAGTACCATGAGTTGAGGTACCTGTATGTCTATACCATGAGTTGAGGTTATATCCTTTCCTATCCCGTAACTCGAAGGTCGTATGGGCACGACAGATGATCGTTTACCCAGCGTCCTCTTTCTCCGTCATCAGCAACCCTCATGGCTTCGCTCAGTGTCAATTCAGTCCATTCTCGAATGTTGTCCTCCCACCTCTTTTTTCTGTCTCCCTCTTCTTCTGCCTCCTTGCACTGTGCATTTGCAGGATGGTCTTTGCAAGGCCTGATTCTCTTGTGACATGGCTATACCATTGGAGTTTCCGTTTCTTCATCACTAAGAGCATGTCATCATGTTGTCCAATGGCTTGTGCGATGGTCTGTCGGATTTCGTTGTTGGTGATGTGCTGGGTATAGCCTATAGGAAATGCCCAGAAGTCTCCTGTAGCACCTCATCTCCATGCTTTGTATTTTTCGTTGTAGATCTGCTGTGAGGGTCCATGTTTCGCAAGCGTATAGGAAGATGGAGATGACAAGGGAGCACAGCAGGCTTACCTTAGAATGTAGACTGATGGTCCTGTCTTTCCAAATGGGCTTCAACCTTGTCAGGGCAGCAGTTGAGGTACATATACATGTATACCATGAGTTGAGGTACCTGTATGTCGGTAATCAACAAAATCTGTTATTATTTCAATTACTCGTATATTGTTTCCGATATCATTACAAATAAACAACATATTTTTTCCAGATAATTAAAGCCGTCATTTGTCAGTTATCTTAATGTCCATACGCTCTCTTATAATCTGTCATAATATATCATTTAGTTTTCCAGATAATGAAAGCGATTAGCAACATCTGAAAAAACGGTTGAAGCAATTTTGTAGAATTGTTGTACATAGGTTCTTAAAACCCTGGAACATCTTTCAATAGCAGTCATGTTTTTGGTCAGTCCGTGGTCCGTCGCTCCCAATTTAATGTTTTGTTCAAAACGTTTTTGCCTTATCTCAGGATTAACCGAACCGCAATGCATCGTTGTTTACACGCGGATACCTTAACTTCTGCTAAGCATGTTAGATCATTCCAATTTGTACTTTCTCAAAGGTCAAGGTCATTGTGCTTCACCGTGGTATAAACACGTGTTGCGCTGCATTTCACATGTGGCTGGGCCTATTTGAGTTTTTTTGTTGTTGTTTACAGACAGTTCAGAGGGTGACCTGTCATTCCATGTTTACTTGTTTGTTTCGTTTGGATCAAGCCGAGACATGTTACCGCCTAGAAAATAAACGCTTTACCAAATGATTATTTTCCCGTCTATATGTGTGTCTGGAAATCTTGTTTTGTTTTTAAAAGCTTATTGCAATAGGCAAGTCATCCCAGGGGTTAACTTAACTCCGTGCAATTTTAAACAAAAGAAATCTAAATTAATATTGACCAAAAGGTCAAACTTTTATCACATTAGCATTAACTAAACTATTAACAAACTGTAAAACACACACACACACACACACACACACACACACGAACTTACCTTTACACATTCACGTATTAACATAACGTTATTATAAAATAGAAATAAAATTCTTATCAAATTAAGTCACCAAGTGTAATATTTATTCTTCGAACACATTGTATAATAGGCTATTGATGATCATGAAGGTGGTATTTGTGGTGGTGGGGGGGGGGGTGAGGAGGGGGGAATGATGATGATGATAATGACGATGATGATGGTGGTGGTGGTGATAATGATGATGAAGATAACGATGTTGATGATGATGAGCTGATGAGGAGGAGGATGGGGAGGAAGACGAGGAGGAGGAAGTCTTGGTAATTCTCCGTTGATGATGATGATGATGATGATGATGATGATGATGATGATGATGATGATGATGATGATGATGATGATGATGATGATGATGATGAATTGTAATTCTCCGTTGATGATGATGATGATGATGATGATGATGATGATGATGATGATGATGATGATGATGATGATGATGATGATGATGATGATGATTGTGATGATGATGTGTTTGATGATAATGATGATGAAGATAACGATGTTTTTGACGACGATGATGATGATAATGATGATGATGATGATGATGATGATGATGATGATGATGATGATGATGATGATGATGATGATGATGATGATGATGATGATGATGTACAGCGCTTTCTCCACGACAGTAAACATGCTCAATGCGCAAGCAACGGGAGTGGGAAGAAAGATAACTGATCAAGCAGGTTTTGAAGCAGGTAGACCCTGACTCTGACCTTCACAGAAATCTTATTCAGCGGGCTAGAGTGGTGTGCGCTGAACACCAGGTCACGTCACTAAGCATGACAACTGTGAACAAGGAAACCGAATGGCTTGTGAAAACTAACCCTGCAAGAAGACCTAGCTATATTATTTCTGGAAAGAAACTGTTTAGTTTGTTCTTATTAACAAAAGTGTGTTCGGATTCAAAAACCACATATAAAATCACCTACAGCAAACATTTCTGTTAAATGACTTGAGCCAATTGTAGATTATACTCACACGACACCGGAGCGTATAGGCGACTACTGGTCACATTATTCTGACACCAGCGAACCAGTTGGTGGAAAGGGAAAATAATATGGTCACCTGCTGGACAAACCGGGACGCTCTACCAGTTGAGCTACCCGGACCTTGAGTTGAGTCAACACTGCCGACTCAGTTTATACTAGCGAGAGCCCCGCACATCGTGCTGTTGAGTTTCCGGAACTACTGATAAGAAGAAGGCCAATATTAGGTCAATGCCAATAAACTGATAACGTAGCACTAATGTCTCCTCCCTCATGTAGGATATTACTCCGACTTGGTCCGCCCGTCAGTGCGTCTCCACGTCTGTCTGTTCTCTGATGTATGGGTCAAGGGTGTGTACGTGGGGTATCTGTATGTGTATATGTGTGTCTGTATGTGTATATAGGTGATAGTCAGGTAATATGACAGGGATTGTGATAGGTAACATGACTTCTGACACAACCAGCGATGTCATGTATGGGACTTGGTTCAAGCATAGAAGATGTCAGATACTTACGCTGGAACGAAGCCACAGAAAAGACTAAACACTATAGATTTTTCTTTTCGCCGTGAAGGCAGTGGTGACTTCTTCCTGTATTCATACCTACATAATTATACTCACATTCACGCACACACACACACACACACACCACGAGGCGCACACACACATCATTAGTGAGAAACAGGAACAGAGAGAATTAAGAGAGAAAAGCTGAAGTGGAAACCTTTAATAGGATAATAGCATTAGGTCCCATGGACCTGTCTTACAGCTAGTCCTTAATAAACAATCCAGCACTAATTAATGAACATAACATTAATTTGAAAGAGAGAGAGAGAGAGAGAGAGAGAGAGAGAGAGAGAGAGAGAGAGAGAGAGAGAGAGAGAGAGAGAGAGAGAGAAATTGCATGGGGGAGTGATGCAGAAGCGCGCACTCACACACACACACGCATACACACACACACACTGTTCAAGAGGGAAAGCAGAGACAGAGTGGCAGACAGATTCAGCAGACAGGCAGAGACAGACATACCGGAGAGAAACAGATTCAGCAGACAGGCCGAGACAGAAGGCAGACAGACCGGAGGGAAACAGACAGATTCAGCAGACAGGCAGAGACAGAAGACAGACAGACAGACCGGAGAGAAACAGACAGATTCAGCAGACAGGCAGAGACAGAAGGCAGACAGACCGGAGAGAAACAGAAACAGATTCAGTAGACAAGCAGAGACAGAAGGCAGACAAACATACAAAGACAGAGAAAGAGACAGACAACGACGACAGACTGACAGGAGAAAGACAGTCAAACAGTAGAGACAGACACAGACAGACTGACAGAACGAAAAAGAGACAGAACGAGGGAGAGACAGAGACAGAAAGAGACGGAGGAGAGAGACGGAAAGTGAGAATGATTGAATGAGGGATTGTCAGGTTATTGCGGGAGCCTGAGGAATAAAACAGTGATTGAAGAGGAAGGCAAACACGATACACAGATAACCAGGAAATTCTGCCCAGCCAATCCCCTATCCCCCCTCCATTTTTCCCCAATTACAAACCCTGTCCCCCCCCCCATCCTCCCCTCTTCTACACCTGTCCAACATCCTGTTGGTTTTTCCCATAAACGGCAAACATCGTGAAGGGAAAAAATATAAACAAAGGTGTGTAACCGAACATAGGACATAACAAACATCTTCATTTGGGAACACTTGAGTTCGGATTGTACGTAGAGTCTGTTGTACTACTGTACTCGTGTTAGCAGTGTAGACTCCGTAGAGTCTGTTGTACTACTGTACTCGTGTTAGCAGTGTAGACTCCGTAAAGTCTGTTGTACTACTGTACTCGTGTTAGCAGTGTAGACTCCGTAAAGTCTGTTGCACTACTGTACTCGTGTTAGCAGTGTAGACTCCGTAAAGTCAGTTGTACTACTGTACTCGTGTTAGCAGTGTAGACTCCGTCTGCTTGTCTTCTTTCTTTCTAGTAGTAGTAGTAGTAGTAATAGTAGTAGTAATAGTAGTAGTAGTAGTAGGAGTAGGAGTAATAGTAGTAGTAGTAGTAGTAGTTGTAGTAGGAGTAGGAGTAGTAGTAGTAATAGTAATGGTAGTAGTAGTAGTAGTAATAGTAATAGTGGTAGTAGTAGGAGGAGGAGTAGGAGTAGTCCTTGTTGTTACTGTTGTTGCTGCTGCTGTACGTGTTGTTGCTACTGCTGCTCTTCTTCGTCTTCACCTGCTTCTTCCGTACTCCGACGCTTCTCACACGCAAATGCCATAATCACCTTATCTGTCATTCACCACTCTCCCACTTCGCTCACCGCGACTGCGTCCACTCATTTTCCATCACCCGCTGTCCCACCACCACTGACCACCACCACCATCACCACCACACCTTGCAAAGACCACTTCATTCCACACTCACGTGCATCACTGTGCCAAGACAACTCCTATCCACAATCACACACACCCATACCTCGGAAATTATGCAAATGTGTGTTCTGCAGCGCCATCGGGAACAGGTTCAGAAGAACAATCGGCGTGCGTCAAGGATGCCTACTCTCTCCAACACTCTTCAACATCTTCCTAGAGCTCATCATGTCAGATGCCCTTGCATATCACAAAGGTATAGTCTGTTTAGGGGGTAGAGCAATCTCCAACCTCCGTTTTGCGGATGACATTGATGGATTGGCTGGAGAGGAGCAAGAACTTGAACAGCTAGTACACACGCTTGACACCACCTCCAGAGCCTGTGGAATGGAAATACGTGCAGAGAAGACCAAAATGATGACCAACAGCACCAATGCCATCAACATGGACATCAAAATCCAAGGCCAATCACTCAACACAGTGCATGGCTTGACATTGATGGATTGGCTGGAGAGGAACAAGAACTTGAACAGCTGGTGCAGAGGCTTGGCACCATCTCCAGAGCCTATGGAATGGAAATAAGTGCAGAGGAGACCAAAATGATCACCAACAATGCCAATGGCATCAACACGAACATCAAAATCCAAGACCAATCCTTCAACACAGTGCATAGCTTCAAATATTTAGGAGCCATTGCATCAGACAATGGGTCCCGACAGGAAGTCCTCTCCAGGATCGCACAAACAACTGCTGCTCTGGCAAAGTTGAAGCCCATTGGGAAAGACAGGACCATCAGTCTACATTCCAAGGTAAGGATGCCGCGCTCCCTTGTCATCTCCATCTTCCTATACGCTTGCGAAACATGGACCCTCACAGTAGATCTACAACGAAGAATACAAAACATGGAGATGAGGTGCTACAGAAAACTTTTGGGCATTTCCTATACCCAGTACATCACCAACGACGAAGTCAGACAGACAATTACACAAGCCATTGGACAACACGATGACATGCTCACAGTGGTGAAGAAACGGAAACTCCGATGGTATGGTCACCAGATCATCAGGCCTTGTAAAGACCATCCTGCAAGGCACAGTGCAAGGAGGCAGAAGAAGAGGTAGACCGAAAAAGAGGTGGGAGGACAACATTCGAGAATGGACTGGTTTTACAATGAGCGAAGTCATCAAGGTTGCTGAGGACAGAGAAAGATGGAGTACGCTGGTAAAACGATTATGTGTGGTGCCCCTACGACCTTCGAGTTACGGGATAGGATAGGGTAATATGTGGAAATACTTTGAAATAGCCCAGGCAAATGTTGGCCGATCTGTAGGTCGGTCGGTCTGTCTGTCTGTCTGTCTTCAGTCGGTCGGTTCGTTGCACGCCATATCTCAACAACGGATTTTGGCCAAACTTCATAGGAACACTATCTTGTTAGTGTGCAGGCTTCCCCGGGCTCAT
This sequence comes from Oncomelania hupensis, assembly GCA_036898135.1. Classification (NCBI taxonomy): domain Eukaryota; kingdom Metazoa; phylum Mollusca; class Gastropoda; order Littorinimorpha; family Pomatiopsidae; genus Oncomelania; species Oncomelania hupensis. The sequence continues at coordinate 21,057,296 of CM072514.1, forward strand.
CACAAATATTTGTATCTACCGCAAAGGTTAGGTCGCTTGATTCACTTTGTGGCTAAACACGTTCTGCTCAATATCTTATAACATTGCTGAACCGATTTGAATAATTGTTGGAATACAGATAGGTATTTCAACTCCCGGCAAATCATTCAGTGAGTCCGCTGGACCTAAAGCACTAAACAAGTAATGTAATGTAATCATTCAGTGGAAGTACGGTAATGTAGATAGGTTGCTCAGTCCGTCGCTCCAAAGCTAATTTTTTTAAAATAAAAAAAAAACATTTTGGGGTATGGGGAAGAGGGTGAGGAGGTAGAGAGGGGTGAGGTAAGGGCCGTATCTCAATAATGACTAGGCCTATTTCAATTATGTTTACAATAATGTGCAGATAATGTAACCACCCATCGGTCTTTCGTGTCCTTCACCTTTGCTCCTTCTCAATTATATTACAACCTGATATTACGAAACCGTTTAGCACGTTGTCTCAAAATTTGCTGAACCGATTTAGGTGAATTTGTATTTCCTTGCAGATAGTTGATATAGTGGCCCATTATTTCACGCTTTTCCCTTGCTTCTTTAGGATAAAACCCAGTCAAAACATCGCCTTCTTAACGAAGGTTTTAGGAAAGGGGCACTTTCGAGTACACAGGAGGAAGGAATTATTATATGCATCCCAAAAAGTAATAAACCCAAAGATTATATAAAGAATTGGAGACCTATTACTTTAATAAATAATTTTTACAAGATAGGCTCTGCAGGTATGGCAAATAGGTTGAAATTAGTATTACCGAAATTAATTAATGAAGATCAGACTGGATTCGTAAAAGGTAGATTTATTGATGATAATATTAGAGAGATTTATGATATCATTGACTACGTTACTGTCACGAATGCACCTGGCTTACTTCTTTGTTGTGACTTTGCTTCTGCCTTTGATTCTATAGACTGGCCAGAAGTTCTTACTTAAAACTTTACAGGCTTTTGGATTTGGTGAAGATATGTGTCGCTGGATTCAAACTTTGTATTCTGGTGCAAAATCATGCATCTCTGTAAACGGACAGGTGAAATCCTTAATACTTTCCAAATTAACCTATCTTTGGATACTGTTGTCCAATCCGCCTGACAATATTTTGAGTTCCATTCAACAATCCATCTTTGCGTTTGTATGGGGAAGATAACGGGATAAAATAAGTAGGAAAATGTCCACAAAGAGTGTTATAGACGGAGTTCTTGGAATTCCTGACATTATTAAATATATAACAGCTCTAAAAATATTACATTACATGATTATTGCTTTTAGGTCCAGCGGACATGTAATGTAATATTTTTAGAGCTGTTATATATTTAACAATGTCAGGAATTCCAAGACCTCCGTCTCGTGGATTAAAAAAATATACATGACCAATCATAAATGGAAATCTATTATTGCTGGCATTTATCCACTAATTGTTAAATGCAAGTTGCTGGGTTCTTGTCTGCCGGTTCATATAAATAACCTTAATCAGTTTTTGGAAAGACGTTTTAAAAGCCTATAGAGAGTTTGGTTCTTTTATAGTACCTACAAAACCCGAAGAAGTTTTGTGTGAACCTATTTTTTATAATCAAAATATTAAAGTTGGTAACAAATGTTTGTTCCAGAAAGATTGGTTTTTGAAAGATGTCACGCAAATAACACATTTGGTTCACGAGAATGATAGTTTTTTGTCATATATGGAATTTTTGGCTAAATATAATGTTGATGGAAATTTTCTAACTTTTTGTGGCGTTGTAAATGCAATTAAAGGGTTTTTAAAATATCACAAAGTAGAGGTTAATAAAACCATGTCAGTAACTGATACTGCATTATGCTCAATATTATTTTCTGTATCAAAAGGTGCTAGAAAATATTATAACATTTTGATGTGTGATGATACATTGCCTAATTGTTGCACAAAATGGGAAGAAAAGCTTCAGTGTAATATTGACTGGAAGAAAACGTTTTTAATCATTAAAGAAATAAAAGAGATAAAGCTGAAATGGTTTCAAGTTAGACTAGTCCATCGTATTATTGCGACTAATGTTGTTCTAAAAAGTATGGGCATTGTACCAGACGATCTTTGTTCAGTTTGTAAAAAAACATCGTGAAGATATACAACACTTGTTATTTAATGTAAGCATGTGACACACTTTTGGAATTCTTTCAGAGAGGTGCTGGTTGATTGTTGTATAATTAAAGAGATATTCATATTGTCAGAGGTGCTTGTTCTGTTTGGTAACGACCCTAGTTATACAATTTCATCAACCCTGCTATATGTAATACTTGTAGCAAAATTCTTTATTTATAACTGTAAATACAACAATTTTGTACATTTAAACAATATCTTTAAAAAAATATGAAGTTGAAAAGTATAATGCATTCCTAAAATTAGAAAGTGATAAATTTAATAGTGTGTGGAATACTTGGAAAGTCTTTTTCTGGTGATGTATGAATTGTTATTGTCCTTCTTTTCTGCATATAAATGAGAATATAAGCTGCTATTGTCCGAATGTCCTTCTGTAAATGAGAACAGTGGATTGTCTTGTAGCTGTGGTCTGCTTAGAAGACATAACCACTTAAATAGTGTTCCTAGGTCAATATTATAGTAAGCTAAGTTTTTAACTGTAAAACTTTGTATCACAGAAGTCTGATGTGTGTAAGGGTAGTGATGTAAAGGAGTGATGTTTTTGTTTTTATTGAAATAATATGATTTTGTGTGTGAAGTTAAATAAATGTTTTTTTTTTAAATAATTAAAATAACATCACCTTCTGCCAGTGTCTGGAAACACATTCGAATGTGTTATCATCTTTTTTTCTCGTTTAGGGCGTGCGACTGTATTAGTCGGGGTTTTGTTTTTACAGTCTGACACAACCTTGTGTTTGCGCGATTGAAATCGATAATAATGAGGAGGAGGAGGAGGAGTGGAGACAAAACAGTAAGATCAGGGGAAAATATTGTTAATACATTCTCGTTTGTTCGGATTACCCAAGTCTTTTAATCATGAATCAGGTGATTGTCCGTATCAAACATTCTGAAACACTATCTTGCTCAACCCGTTGTTTGGAGAGAGCGAGAGCGAGAGCGAGAGAGAGAGAGAGGGAGAGAGAGAGAGAGAAAGAGAGAGAGAGATAAGAGGAGGAGGAAAAGGAAAATGAGATGCAGAAGAGAGAGAGAGAAAGAGAGAGAGAGAAAGAGAGAGAGAAAGAGAGAGATAAAGAGAGAGGGAGAGAGAGAGGAGAGAGGGAGAGAGATATATATTCACAAAATTAAAGAAATATAAATACTGCGATCAAAACGTTAATGCCAAAAAACACAAAGTATTCTAGCAGTGGGCTGTTGTTGTTTTAAATGTTAGTGACAAACAGTGGTGATCCCATTGTCTTACCAGTACTGAAGGTTATCATTGTCTTACCAGTAATGAAGGTTATCATTGTCTTACCAGTACTGAAGGTTATCATTGTCTTACCAGTAATGAAGGTTATCATTGTCTTACCAGTAATGAAGGTTATCATTATCTTACCAGTAATAAAGGTTATTATTGCCTTACCAGTAATGAAAGTTATTACCAGTAATGAAGGTTATCATGCGGCTGATGGCGTTTTAGTCAACGTTGCTTGCAAAGGAACAGATGTGTTTGATGACGGTTTTGTCCCAAACTGTCCACTGGGACAGCACATTCAACATAAACAGACATTTCATTCAGCCCATATTTGTGTCGTATTAAAACATGGATTTTCTTTTCTTTTTTTTTAAACAAAAAAAAGGACTTTGAAGCCTGTTGAAAGTTTTTAGCCTTATTTTAACTATTAGCCCTCATTGGGCCCCTTAGCTTTGCCCTATCTTAATTACAGTCCCCTATCTGCAAATCTAACCAATGGAAAGGGCAGAACACGGGGAGAACACAGGACAGAGAGCTAGGGGGAGCAAGCAAGAGAAAGGTACAGAAGAGGAGAGATCCTAACGATGATACGATCGTCGCTCGACCGATGCTAAGCTGTTATCTCCACGAGGACTGCCTTTGCTCTCTGAGTATGATGCACTTCCAATAAAAGACAAACTGTCAACGGTCATCAACGGACTGGCTTTTGGGAGAGAGAGAGAGAGAGAGAGAGAGAGAGAGAGAGAGAGAGAGAGAGAGAGAGAGAGAGAGAGAGAGAGAGAGACAGAGACAGACAGACAGACAGAGAGAGAGACAGAGAGAGAGAGAATGTGTGAATGAAAATTCTACTTCACCCAACTTCTATCACTTCGCTTCGCTTCTCTCCAACCACACCAACGCCACTACATCAGCAAAACATGTTTAGTAACAAATTGATTCCAGCGACCTTGACCTCCGCGTTAGGGCAAATATGATGGGACAGGGTGCTGGTCATTAGCTCATTCTATACTGGCGCGGTTTGCATCCCTTTTAATCGTTCTATACTGGCCGATTTGTACGAGTTACTAAAACTTTTTTGTTTTTTGTTTTTAAAATAAACAAGAACTGTAGTAGTGACTTGAAAGTTTAGGTTCATAAAGAAATTAGAATGGATTAACCACTAGCCAAGCTTGATAGAATTATCTTTGCTATTTACCCTTTATTTCGACAACCACCCACCCACCCCCCAACCCACCCCGCCCCATCCCTTCTCCCTCAAATTTGCACATCAAATTCCTAAAGAAAAAACGACAAATAGTGTAAGGGAGGTAACCATTCAATAATAGACCTTTCCCTGTCCCTGATAATTGTGGATAACACCGTTACCTCCCTCTAATTGTAGCCATGTATCTACAGCGCTGAAATTAAGCATCATTCTTCGTCATTTTCTTCGTCACCACTTTGTCCACGAGTAACACTTTTAGTACCCCCTTCAATGTTAGAAGCCCAATCTCTTTTGAAACAACAGCGATCAATGGCAGACGAACGTTGCAAGCGTACTCTAAAATGAATATATACGACTCCCATTAGTATTAGCAACAACAATTCTAACGTGCAATGGCAAAACAAAGTATCTGCAGTTTTGGGCGAAAATGAGTTATTAATACTGCCGTATAGATGAGGAGGAGGCGCATCTTTTTTTAAAAAATCCCGAATAAAAATGTCAAATTTTGACGAAGATATTGCAGTTTTTATTTTAGTATGTTGTGCTTGTTAAATATTTTTTAAGTACCAGAATAAAATGGCAAAACGAAGTAAGTGAGCAACGCTATAAATAGAACTGATTCAATAGTACTCTCTCAAGTAACTGTTTTTCTTCGCTAGCGTGAACACAACGGCAAAACAACGTATGTCTTTTACCAATCACGCACCAGCTTTGTTTTTGGTTGACCAATTAAAATGACCGTTACTACCTGGGCTTGTCAGACAGTCTTGACTTTTAATGAGATGCGATAAACGATGAATAGTGACGGCGAGAAGCAGCCGCACTTTTCAAGTGCTGCCAGTGTTTTCAATAACTTGAAACAAAGGCAAGCCGCGGTTTCTTCTTTTTTTGTCATTGATTTATAATATTCTTGTATATAGGGTTCAGATAAAGCGGGTATAATTAAAAGAACTGATGTTTAGATTTCCATTGACATTGCTTTAGATATACTCTGCCGTGATTTGACAAAACCGAGTAAGTCCACCTAAGGTCGAAAATGAGTTTTTTGCGCCATCAAACTTGCAAGAGAATGACGCATCTTACCTGTAAAAATCAAATCCGAACTATGTTTAGATTTGGAGATATCATAGAGTAAGTCCTTGTTAAAAAAACATTTAAGTGGGGGAATAAACTGATAAAACCAAGCAAGTCCACTGCGCTTTTGTTTCGGCGATACTCTGCCTGATGCTCGAATTGGCATGATGACGTCATCTTCTATAATAACCTGACAAAGAAAAGTAAGTCCTCCCGACCAATGAGAAAGTGCCTTACGATGAAGTGGACCAGTGAGAATCCATGTTATTGCTGCTGTGCAATATTATTTTCCTATGAAAAAGATGGCGAAATTTTAGTCAGCAAAGGACGTGTTCGGCTCTTTGAAAAAGAGTTTTCTTCATGTACTTTCCTGCCCACTATGAAGGATCCTGTGGATCTTCCGCCTACGCGGCAACTTCCACGAGGTGTGGAAACAAACAAACAAACAAACTATCCTATCCTACCCTATCCTGTCCTGTCCCGTAACCCTGAGGTCGTAGGGACACCACAGTTGATCGTTTAACCAACATACTCCATCTTTCCATGTCCTCAGCAGCCCTGATGGCATCGCTCAGTGTCAAACCAGCCCATTCTCGAATGTTGTCCTCCCACCTCTTTTTCGGTCTTTCTCTTCTTCTACCTCCTTGCACTGTGCCTTGCAGAATAGTCTTTGCAAAGTCTGATGATCTGGTGACGTGGCCATACCATCGGAGTTTCCGTTTCTTCACCACTGTGAGCAGGTCATCGTGTTGTCCAATAGCTTGTGTGATGGTCTGTCGGATTTCGTCGTTGGTGATGTGTTGGGTATAGGAAATGCCCAGAAGTCTTCTGTAGCACCTCATCTCCATGCTTTGTATTCTTCGTTGGAGATCTGCTGTGAGGGTCCATGCTTCGCAAGCATATAGGAAGATGGAAATGACAAGGGAGCGCAGCAGTCTTACTTTGGAATGTAGACTTATGGTCCTGTCTTTCCAAATGGCTTCAACCTTGTCAGGGCAGCAGTTGTTTGTGCAATCCTGGAGAGGACTTCCTGTCGGGACCCATTGTCTGATACAATGGCTCCTAAATATTTGAAGCTATGCACTGTGTTGAGGGATTGGCCTTGGACTTTGATGTCCGTGTTGATGCCATTGGTGTTGTTGGTCATCATTTTGTCTTCTCTGCACTTATTTCCATTCCATAAGCTTTGGAGGTGGTGTCAAGCCTCTGTACCAGCTTTTCAAGTTCTTGTTCCTCTCCAGCCAATCCATCAATGTCATCCGCAAAACGAAGATTGGAGATTGCTCTACCCCCGATGCTGACTGTGCCTTCGTGATCTGCAAGAGCATCTGACATGATGCGCTCTAGGAAGATGTTGAAGGGTGTTGGAGAGAGTAGGCATCCTTGACGCACACCGATTGTTGTTCTGAACCAGTTCCCGATGGCGATGTTGTGGAGGACTGCACTTGTAGCCTTGTCATACAGGCTTTTGATGGCTTCAATAATTTTAGGGCTGATATTGTACACTTTCATTGTTGCCCATAGAGCTGCATGCCAGACTCGGTCAAACGTTTTCTTGAAGTCTATGAACACATGATATAGATGTTGTTGGTGCTGTAGGTATTTCTCACAGATTATTCTGAGGTTGAAAATCTGTTCAGTGGTACTTCGCCCTGCCCTGAATCCTGCTTGTTCTTCAGCTATGATTTGTTCAGCTTGGGGTTTCAACCTGTTGAGTATTATTTTCAGGAGGACCTTGCTGGGATGGCTGATGAGGCTGACGGTGCGGTAATTTTCACACTCCTGCAGGTTACCTTTTTTGGGAAGAGTGATGACAAGCGACTGGGCCCATGGTATAGGCCACTCTCCACTCTGCCAGATCTTGTTACAGATAATAGTGAGGGCATCAATCATCGCTTCTCCTCCTGCTTGTAGCAGTTCCGCGGGTATGTTGTCCACTCCCGCTGACTTCCCTTTCTTTAGCGATAGCACTGCTGCCTCAACTTCTTCCCGGAGAATTGGGAGGATTTGTTCTTCTCTGTTCTCGGGACATGCTAGAACTGATGGGTCTCCATTTGGTGTATGGTTGTAAAGGTCAGAGCAGTACTCTGTCCATCTGTCCAAGACTTCTTGTTCTTCTGTAAGGCATATGCCAGACTTGCTTTGGATCGTGGAGACTTTGGGCTGTTTGACACTTGTCAGCCGCTTTACAGTCTGGTAGGCCTTCTTGCTGTTGTTCTTGTTCAGACTGTTCTCTATTTCCTGGCATTGATCTTCTATCCAGTTCTCCTTTGCTGTGCGCATGCCTTTTCGGATGTCATTGTTGATTTTTCGGTAGATATCAGCTCCCTGTGAGATGTTCTTTTTCTTTTTTTTATCTCTCTTCGTTTACCACACAGATCCAAAAGTTCAGGTGTGATCCACGGCTTTTTTTTTGGTCGGTGCTTGCCAAGGATCTCAGTGGCGGCATCTATCACAGCTGAGTTGAAGGTGGTGGTCATGGTGTTGACATCTACTTCACCAGCCCCCCAAAATGAGCAGTGGTGCAAATTTCCCTCCAATTGTGGCCTGAAATAGTTCTGCCACCTCCGGGTCTTGCAGTTTGTCCAGGTCGAACTTCAGTCTAGTGCACTTTGCTGTATTTACTCTCTTCAAGTGGAGCCGGAAAGACATCATCAAGAGATCGTGGTCACTTCCGATGTCTTCTCCTGGAAAAGTGCGTGTCCTGCCAATGTTGATGCTTGATCTGAAGCGTTTCTTGACCATGATGTAGTCTATTTGGTTGTGATGCTCCCCGCTGAGACTGTGCCATGTCCATCGTATGGAGTTTTTGTGGAGACCAAGCTTGTTTGCCAGTACCAGATTGTTGTATCTGGCAAACTCCAAGAATCTCAGACCCCTGTCATTTGTCTCGTTGTTGCAGTGGGGTCCACATGTGTCTCCCCAGTTGTGGTGCGCATCTTGGCCAACCTTGGCATTCCAGTCGCCTTGCACTATGACTATGTCCTTTTTCGGCACTTGGTCAAGGACCGCCTGTAGATTTTCATAAAATCCTCCACTTCGCTGTCTTCATAGTCTGATGTTGGGGCATAGGCCTGGATGATGGTGATATTGAAAGGGGCTGCTCTCAGGGGGATGGTAATGAGTCTACTGGAGACAGGGCGGCAACCCATGACAGTGGCTAGAATGTTCTTGTGGACCACGAATCCAACGCCGTGTTCGTGCCTGTCATCTCTACCGCTGAAATAGAGCTTGTGGCCTTTGTCGGTCGTTGTTTCACCTAGGCCTTTCCAGCGCAGTTCGCTGATGCCTAGAACGTTCCATCGATAGTGGTCCAACTCGTGGGCCAGTTCTTCTAATTTTCCTTCCGCAGTTAGGGTCCTGACATTCCAGGTTCCTATGACGATGTTGTTTCTCGCGCGGATCTTGCTAAATTGTCCATCAGTAGCATACTTAACACCTCCGTCCTGGTGGCCAACGGAAGGCGCGGTCCTTGAGCCGGGCGACGACCGATCCGGTATGGAATTAGTGGATAGTGTCATCATGTAGTGTGTCTTGGGCAAAAAAAGACTTGACGGTGCCCAATCCTCTCCAGGCTGTTGGCCACAGCCGAAATCCACGAATACAGTGTGGCTCGCCTTGGCCCTGAGCACGTGGTCGTTGAACCTGTAGTAACGTGAGGTTCCTCGCCCTGGCAGGTGACTTCTGTGTAGAAGACTTTCGCCCAGTGATGCCGTGTTAACATTACCCCTGTTAGTCGCCTCTTACGACACGCCGGAAACGTTGGGTCTATTCTGTTCAGTGCCCGAACCCACAAACAAACAGCAACAAATATATTACAGACACACAACAAGGGCAACAAAATACAAGACATACACGTGGTGTAAAGGCAGGAAGATCGCTACAATAGGAAACTGAAAGGAAAATAGTTTTGTATTTTTACAATTAAATTGGCTGCATCTAATATTATTTTGAAGGGAGGGAGGAAACCGGAGTACCCGGAGAGAACCCTCGGTGACCCGTAAAGTCTCATAAGAATCACAAATTTTTGCCCCGTGCGGAGCTCGAACCCGCGACCATCGGCATTGGACACCGGCGCCTACCCACTGCGCTACGGGCTACCCCATAACCATGACTCCTGCATACCAACCGAGGAATATTAAGTGAAGAATGGCTAAAAACAATAATAAACACGCACACACATACATACACTTTAACTGCCGCACCCACATCTTACAAAACCGAACTTTATGTGACTCATCTCGTCAGACTTTATAAATTAACAAAGAAACGGCCTATGGGACTTACTTGGTTTGGTGAATTTTGAAAACAAGAATTTACTTAATAATAAACTGACAAAACCAAGCGGATTTGACTTACTTGGTTTTGTGAATTTTTTTAACAAGGATTTAATTCAATAATAAACTGACAAAACCAAGTGGGTGACTTGCTTGGTTTTGTCATGTTCTCAACAAAGACCTATCTCAAGAATAATCTGACAAAACAAAGCAAGTCCACAAATAGTCTTAAAACATCAAATCTATCAAACATTTCTTTAACATTCAAGGTATGCACTCTTAAATCGAGGAATTGCTTTATAATATGCCCTTAAACTTCCAGAAACGATCGCGTAATATAGCGCAACACAAAACGTCGATTTTCTCGAAAGTAGGTTTTGTGGACTTGCCCGGTTTTGTCAGTTCACGGCAGTACTGTTCTTGCATCAAAAGTTGCATCAGTGTGTAAACAACTCTACCGGGTTTGTATGAGTTATTTTCGATTCTAGATATTTTTAACATCTTTTTGAATATTGTTGTTTGTAGACTATTAGTGTCTAGCACAGCAATGTCAATGTAAAGCCAAGTGTCAATTGTCAATATAATATGCCTATACTTTAGGCCCCTAAATAATTGCTCAATGTATTATTTTTGTATTGCGATTACAGGCGATGAAAGCTAGGAAAAGCTAGGAATTTATCTTAGTTACCTTCAAAATCTTAGTAGCTAAAAACATTAACTTCCTAGTTTCCTCGTTTTCCTCGGCTAGATCTAGCTTATGAAACGTGTGCCTGGTAATGGTTTTAGAAAGATGCAGCTTAATTGATACTTCATAGGGGCGATGTTGAAGGCTTTTTAAGACTGTTCATCGTTCTATTTAGTTGTTTACTAATATAGGCCTAGTGGCTTATTGCGGCAATGAGTGGCATTAATATTAGGCCTAGATCTATTTTTGGCAATCTGGGTTATAGGTAGGTCTGCCCAGATATTATTATTATTATTATTATTATTATTATTATTATTATTATTATTATTATTATTATTACAAATTGCAGTTAAGCCCAGGGACATATTTTCTAACGTTAGAAAAAGGTAGTAGTAGTAGTAATAATAATAGTAGAAGTAGTAGTTGTAGTAGTAGTAGTAGAGTGACAGATATTTGGTTCATTGTATGACTGTTCAACAAACTCAGGGCAATTAATTTCCTTGTGCATTAACATTGGCACTTGGTTGAATAACATCTGAATTCCTGTATTCCCGTGTAAGATCTGATTCAAGTCATTTTTAATGTAACAAGTGCACTCTCTCTCTCTCTCTCTCTCTCTCTCTCTCTCTCTCTCTCTCTCTCTCTCTCTCTCTCTCTCTCTTTCTCTCTCTCTTTCTCTCTCTCTCCTCCCTACCTCTCTCTCTAGCTTGTCTTCTGATACATTTAAAATTTGTTTCAGCAATATCATCCGAGATGCAAGAGATGCTTCTTCACATATACCAGGTCCACCAACAGGAGTCCCACCATCTACTCAGAAAGTTCTTCTGAAAGTTATTCCAGAGATGAAGTTCTTCTTTGCCTTGAATCAGATTCAGAGATCAATGCTATAGTTCCTGAAAGCTAACAAAAGAAAAGTTGAGAGAAAGAAAAGAGATGCAGATAAACATCCCATCCATAAATCCTACAAATGCAGAATGAAATGTGATGACTATACTAGAGAAGAATCAAGATCAACAATTCATGGCGAGTACTGGCAGATGGATTACAACGATAGAAAAAGGTTTGTGCAGCAGTGCATTGAGCGAAGATCGCCAACTCGTAGCAGATCTCCAAAGCGAGAAACAGAAAGATCTTTTTCACTGGTGTCAAATCAATGGACAAATAATTAAGGTGTGCAAAAAATTTTTTTTATTGCCACCTTACCTTCATAACAACAATTTGCAAATCATATAGAAGTTCAAACGGCTGCTGATGTGGCGAGTGCGTACGAACAACATATCAAGTGGTACTCTGAATCAGCTGACACAATTAACATCTGGGTAGACAATTGTTCAAGCCAGAACAAGAACTTGACTCTCTTCTCGATGCTGGCTGTAAATCGTGACAATAGATTGGTCTTTGTTGTTGTTATAGACTATGTTGCTGTGTAAAAGTAATCTGCATATCTGTGCTCTTGATAAGGAAGGATTCATGGTTGTGATATTCAGATACATATTATAAATAAATAAATAAATACAGTTTTTTTGTTATTTCTTTATTGAAGAATATTCCCACAAGAACAATAAATGAAGTACTTCAAGGGACAAAAAGCAGTATTGTAAATCTATCGATACACTTTTTATTCTTATGATATTAATTTTTCATATTATATTTATGTAGGTCCAAAATATTAGGAAGGTGAACTTTTGTTTTAATGTCGTTGTTAACTTTATTTACAAAATAATTTTATTGAGGACAAAATAAAGTATTTACAGCTTTGAAACCTCCTATGTGAACTGTCTTAATAACGGGCAGATTGGTAAATTGCATTCAATATAAGCGTTAGTAATTAATCTAAAAACAGGCAAAATCAGCTTTGAACACAAAACTTTTTTTTTCAAGATATACCATAAACCTGGCATTTCTTTCACCCTTTCTCTTTTTTTTTAAAGTGGAACACCAACATAGATGTTATGGTGCACGTTAATGTGCAGAAGAGAGTAATTTGAAAAAAATAAAACAAACAAACTTGTGTCTTGGTTTTCATTTAATAAAATATTTATTCAAACTAATTTTTGTGTTCAGTAATATACATGTATTTTAATAAAATTCTCCATCTCTGTCTTTCTTTCTCAGAATATATGTTTGTGTGTGTATGTATGTATGTATGTGTATATATATCTAACAACATCAACAGCCAAATTGGTATACTTCTTCTACTACTACTACTACTGCTAATATTTTACTTCAACCACCAGCACCATCAACAACAACAGCCAAATTGTTGCTATTATTATTATTATTATTATTATTATTATTATTATTATTATTATTATTATTATTATTATTAATTATACTAGACCTCCAGTTTAGAATAAATATTTACCAAAAATAAAAACTTTAATTTCTTAACTTGTCAAAGAGAAACATAATGTACAAGAACGTAGGCTTATAGATTAGAGAAACAGAAACAATACTAATTAGGAAAACAAACTAAAACTGCAGAGCACAACAGCAGGCTGATTAAAAGAACCCAAATCAGAATTCTTCATTTATGATTATAATATCTTTAAAAAAATCATTGCATTCTGAGGATACGTGCAACTTCCTTCTCTAATAAAATTCAGACATAAACAAAAGAAACAAAAAACTAATTGACAGAAGGTTTCCATTAAAGTTTAAATCTAAATATCGAAACTGATTTGCGAAAAAAAAAGCGTATGTTGTTTTAGAAAGAAAGAAAAGAAAAATCGCTTCTCTGTGGAGATAATAATTAGATCAATTAAGTCGTCTAATCTATATAAAATAAAAATTAACTGCATTTTTTTTATTACACATGCACAGGCCTGCATGAATAGGACTATACACAATCATGTAAACTGCGAGTTTGACTGTTAGTGAAAAAAGATAATTATTACAGTCAAATAGACTAAATTAGTAAACATTTTTTCAAATCGGTGAAATATTAGCCCAAATTATGTATTCGGATGAGAGTATACACCGAGGTCTAGTCTGTGTCGCATACATTCCATCATAACGGACTTTATAGATCCTGACGCTCATGTCCTAGACTGGTGAGTGCCGGTGACAAGAACACAACCAGCATGCAACTAGGTCCTTCTCCCCATCCCGGGCTGCCCAGGATTGTGCTCAGTTGTCTGGGGCGTTATTACGATGCGCCCGAAGGCTGCAAGTTGGCGCCACGGGCGGCTTGAGTTACATCCTGTATCGGCCAGCGCCTTGAGCAGCTCTTGAGCTGTAAAAGCGCTATATAAGAACGATTAAATAATAATAATAAATAAATAACAATATTTATAAAATATAACAAGATTTGTTTTACGTTTTAGAACTAAAATTTAACAAATACAGTTTTTTATTAAAAGAAAAACGAGAGCTGTCAGGCGCCTGTGGTAAGCAGCAATTAATCCTCACAGTAATCTTGTGTTCGAAAGAACTCACACACATTTGCCTTTTTAAAAAATAAGCTGAGGAAAGTCAAATAATTTGGTAAAAGAGAGTATAACTCACTCGCTTTTACCGATTTTCAATTCAATTCAATTCAATTCAATTCAATTCAATTCAATTCAATTCAATTCAAGATTTATTCGCCAAGTGACATACATACAGTTATAGTATACATGACACAAAGAATGCTTTAGATCAGCGGCAGGCATGCACAAGATACATAACAAACGAATAAAGCATAGATCTAGTGCGACCTATGTAACCACCATTATACTAGACAGCAGACCCACGCCTGACTAGAACACTCATGTAGAACATAGAAATACAGACATCAACAAACACAACCGAATTACAGATAACAAAACAGGTGCATGATTTTTAATGTACATCATCAGACACATCAAATATACAGATGACTAAAATAGATTCGCACGCAGAAGCACCCTCCCGCAATTCATGACTAATATGACTATACAAGTGCACGCAATAAGGAGCAGCCTAAATAATCCTTATAATTGATTTAAGTGTCTGATAGACCACGGGAAGAAGCCATTCAGTGAGCGTGTGGTTTTGCTGGGGAGGGAACGGAATCTACGGCCTGAGGGGAGCATCTGGAAGAGCACGTGGGCGGGGTGGGACTCATCATGGATAATATGTTTGGCTCTGCGTGTGACACGTTGCGCATGTAAAGCCTCGATGGACGGGAGGGCCCCACCAACGCATCTTGAAGCCTGGCGCACAACACGGTCTAAACGCTCCTTATCTTGGATGTTTGCGTTGGAATACCAAACAATGAAAGAAAAGGTCAAAATGCTTTCTACAGTGGCGCGGTAAAAATTGGCCATGATAGCTTGGCTAACCCGAAACTTCCTAAGCTGGCGGAGAAAGAATAGTCTCTGATGGGCCTTCTTGACTGCGCCAGTGATGTGCTTTTCCCATCCTAAATCTGAGGAAATGGTTGTGCCAAGAAACCTGAAACTGTCTACTTGTTCTACTACTTCCCCGTTGATGGACAGGGGTTGCATGTTGTTTCTGTTTTGACGGAAATCTACCACTAGTTCTTTTGTTTTGGAGACGTTTAATTCCAGATTGTTGTCTATGCACCAAGCCACTAGCTCCTCCACTGCTTGCCTGTATGCTCCCTCGTCATTGTTAGAGATCAGACCTTCTACCGTGGTGTCATCTGAGAACTTTAATATGACTACCTTATCATGGTGCGACACGCAGTCGTTCGTGAATAGGGTGAACAATAGGGGAGATAATACGCATCCCTGTGGTGCACCTGTACTCAGGGTCAGTGGGTCGGAGAGCTTGTTGCCTACTCTTACTGATTGGGGGCGGTTAAGGAGAAAATCTAGTAGCCACCTACACAAGGCCTGTTCTACTCCCATGCTCTCTAGCTTGCTATACAGCTTGTGAGGAATGATCGTATTGAATGCCGAGGAATAATCCACAAAGAGAATCCTAGCATAACTTTTGGGAGTGTCAAGATGTTGCAGAATGTAATGCAATCCCAGAGCCACTGCATCTTCAGCGTTTCTATTCTTCCGGTACGCAAACTGGTGTGGGTCCATCCGGCTCTCTGTAGCCCGCTGAAGGTGGCGGAGCACCAGGTGCTCAAACACCTTCATGATCACAGATGTTAAGGCCACGGGTCTGTAGTCATTTAGCCCACTGATAGTTTGCTTTTTAGGAATCGGGACTATGGTGGAGGTCTTAAAGCACCTAGGCACTGAGCACTGTTGGAGGGAAGCGTTAAAGATGTCAGTGAATACTGGGGCAAGCTGATTAGCGCATGATTTGAGGGCTGCTGGGGTTACACCATCAGGCCCAGGGGCCTTCCTAGCAATCTGCTTCTTAAACAGCGCTCTAACTTCGTCTTCCTGTATTGTGAAAGGGGCCGCGAGATTATGATCAGGAGGGGGCAGGGGAGAGCTCAGGGTTACGTTGAGCGTATCAAATCGCGCGTAGAAGTGGTTTAACTTGTCAGGGAGCATGGGGTCGGGGTCAGGCGAGGTGAAATTCTTATCTTTGTACTGCGTGGCCTGCTGCATGCCTTGCCAAACCTCTCGGGGGTTGTTGGAAGCAAACTGCTCCTCCAATTTGCGACCGTACTCTGCTTTAGCTTTATGAATTGACCTTTACAGACCATACTTGGCTGCTTTGAAACGTGTTTTGTCCCCACTCCTAAACTCGGCTTCCTTTATTTTAAGCTTGTCTCTAACTTCCCTTGTGAACCAGGGTTTGTCTTTCGGTGCCACAGTGCTTGTTTTAGTTGGCACACAAACATTCGAACAAAAGTTAATGTATGACGTAACCGTGTCCGTATATTCGTCAAGAGACGGGCATGCGTCTTTGAAAACGTCCCATGGTCAGATTCGCCAAAATTGGGTCTAGCGACAGCATGATAAGCATTAGGAAACACAGTATAACAATGATCCAGTGTTTTTTCTTCTCGGGTAGGAATGTTGACATGCTGATGGTACCTAGGTAGACATTTCTTCAAGTTTACATGGTTAAAGTCACCAGTGATGATGATGGCACTGTTAGGAAAAACAGATTCTGCACTGTTGACGATATCGTAGATCTGTGGCAGAACCACTGATGGGCAGGCCTCTGGAATGACGTACATGCAGATTACAATCACAGAGGAAAACTCACGAGGGGAATAGTATGGCCTACAGTTCACGACAAGACTCTCAAGTTCGGTGGTGCATGACGAGGAGACCACGTGGCTGTCCGCACACCATCTGTTATTCACCATGATGCTGACGCCACCGCCGCGTACTTTCGCAGACGATTCCGGGCTTCTATCTGCCCTGAACGTAACGAAGCCGGGAGGGGTGATCACGCGGTCAGGCGTGACGGGCTGTAGCCATGTTTCCGTAAGGCAAACGAGAGATGATTCTTGGTACTCACGTTTGCTTGTCATCGACATTTGAAACTCGTCAATTTTGTTGTTGATGGATCGTACATTGGCGAGCAAGATGGCAGGGAGGGGAGGGCGATGGCAGCGACGCCGATATTTGACTAACGCACCGCCGCGTCTCCCTCTTTTGTGAGTCGAACAGCGTGTTGTAGTAGTTCGTCTGCTGCAGCTATCGCCATGATGGGATGGCGCAAACCGGTCGGGAGCAGCGAAGAGAAGCTCCGATTTAAAATCCGTAGGAGCGACATTTGCAATGTTTGATGTTTGTATGCTGAGAAGAAAGTCTCTGTCATACTTCAGGACACACTCACACGACGTCACAATGACAATGACACAAATAACAATGAAAACATTCGCCAGCTGATCATGTCGCCCTGTGTCGGCGCCATCTTTTTTCTTTTACAGGCTTGCAGCAATACTATTACAGGTTACAGGCTAGCAGCAATACTATTACAGGTTACAGGCTAGCAGCAATACCATTACAGGTTACAGGCTAGCAGCAATACTATTACAGCTTACAGGCTAGCAGCAATACTATTACAGGCTAGCAGCAATACTATTACAGGTTACAGGCTAGCAGCAATACTATTACAGGCTAGCAGCAATACTATTACAGGTTACAGGCTAGCAGCGATACTATTACAGGTTACAGGCTAGCAGCGATACTATTACAGGTTACAGACTAGCAGCAAAACTATTACAGGCTAGCAGCAATACTATTACAGGTTTAAGGCTAGCAGCAATACTATTACAGGTTAGCAGCAATACTATTACAGGTTACAGGCTAGCAGCAATACTATTACAGGCTAGCAGCAATACTATTACAGGTTACAGGCTAGCAGCAATACTATTACAGGCTAGCAGCAATACTATTACAGGTTACAGGCTAGCAGCAATACTATTACATGTTACAGGCTAGCAGCAATACTATTACAGGCTAGCAGCAATATTATTACAGGTTACAGGCTAGCAGCAATACTATTACAGGTTACAGGCTAGCAGCAATACTATTACATTTTACAGGCTCGCAGCAATACTATTACAGGTTACAGGCTAGCAGCAATACTATTACAGGTTACAGGCTAGCAGCAATAATATTACAGGCTAGCAGCAATACTATTACAGGCTAGCAGCAAGACTATTACAGGCTAGCAGCAATACTATTACAGGTTACAGGCTAGCAGCAATACTATTACAGGTTACAGGCTAGCTGCAATACTATTACAGGTTACAGGCTAGCAGCAATACTATTACAGGCTAGCAGCAATACTGTTACAGGTTACAGGCTAGTAGCAATACTATTACAGGTTACAGGCTAACAGCAATACTATTACAGGCTAGCAGCAATACTATTACAGGCTAGCAGCAATACTATTACAGGTTACAGGCTAGCAGCAATACTATTACAGGTTACAGGCTAGCAGCAATACTGTTACAGGCTAGCAGCAATACTTATACAGGTTAGCAGCAATACTATTACAGGCTAGCAGCAATACTATTACAGGTTACAGGCTAGCAGCAATACTATTACAGGTTACAGGCTAGCAGCAATACTATTACAGGCTAGCAGCAATACTATTACAGGCTAGCAGCAATACTATTACAGGCTAGCAGCAATACTTTTACAGGGTACAGGCTAGCAGCAATACTATTACAGGTTACAGGCTAGCAGCAATACAATTACAGGTTACAGGCTAGCTGCAATACTATTACAGGTTACAGGCTAGCAGCAATACTATTACAGGCTAGCAACAATACTATTATAGGTTACAAGCTAGCAGCAATACTATTACAGGTTACAGGCTAGCAGCAATACTATTACTATCCTCCTATCCTATCCTGTCCCATAACCCGAAGGTCGTAGGGGCACCACAGATGATCGTTTAACCAGCATACTCCATCTTTCTCTGTCCTCAGCAGCCCTCATGGCTTCGCTCAGTGTCAAACCAGTCCATTCTCGAATGTTGTCCTCCCACCTCTTTTTCGGTCTCCCCCTTCTTCTACCTCCTTGCACTGTGCCTTGCAGAATGGTCTTTGCAAGGCCTGATGATCTGGTGACGTGGCCATACCATCGGAGTTTCCGTTTCTTCACCACTGTGAGCAGGTCATCGTGTTGTCCAATGGCTTGTGTGATGGTCTGTCGGACTTCGTCGTTGGTGATGTGTTGGGTATAGGAAATGCACAGAAGTCTTCTGTAGCACCTCATCTCCATGCTTTGTATTCTTCGTTGGAGATCTGCTGTGAGGGTCCATGCTATTACTGGCTAGCAGCAATACTATTACAGCTAGCAGCAATACTATTACAGGTTACAGGCTAGCAGCAATACTATTACAGGTTACAGGCTAGCAGCAATACTATTACAGGCTAGCAGCAATACTATTACAGGCTAGTGTCACGAACAGATCAGTTTACCCTGCCTATTTACTATTTAGCCTGTTTAATACTATTACAGGTTACAGGCTAGCAGCAATACTATTACAGCTTACAGGCTAGCAGCAATACTATTACAGGCTAGCAGCAATACTATTACAGGTTACAGGCTAGCAGCAATACTATTACAGGCTAGCAGCAATACTATTACAGGTTACAGGCTAGCAGCAATACTATTACAGGTTACAGACTAGCAGCAAAACTATTACAGGCTAGCAGCAATACTATTACAGGTTACAGGCTAGCAGCAATACTATTACAGGTTAGCAGCAATACTATTACAGATTACAGGCTAGCAGCAATACTATTACAGGCTAGCAGCAATACTATTAAAGGTTACAGGCTAGCAGCAATACTATTACAGGCTAGCAGCAATACTATTACAGGTTAAAGGCTAGCAGCAATACTATTACAGGTTACAGGCTAGCAGCAACACTATTACAGGCTAGCAGCAATATTATTACAGGTTACAGGCTAGCAGCAATACTATTACAGGTTACAGGCTAGCAGCAATACTATTACATTTTACAGGCTAGCAGCAATACTATTACAGGTTACAGGCTAGCAGCAATACCATTACAGGTTACAGGCTAGCAGCAATAATATTACAGGCTAGCAGCAATACTATTACAGGCTAGCAGCAATACTATTACAGGCTAGCAGCAATACTATTACAGGTTACAGGCTAGCAGCAATACTATTACAGGTTACAGGCTAGCAGCAATACTATTACAGGTTACAGGCTAACAGCAATACTATTATAGGCTAGCAGCAATACTATTACAGGCTAGCAGCAATACTATTACAGGTTACAGGCTAGCAGCAATACTATTACAGGTTACAGGCTAGCAGCAATACTGTTACAGGCTAGCAGCAATACTATTACAGGTTAGCAGCAATACTATTACAGGCTAGCAGCAATACTATTACAGGTTACAGGCTAGCAGCAATACTATTACAGGTTACAGGCTAGCAGCAATACTATTAAAGGCTAGCAGCAATACTATTACAGGCTAGCAGCAATACTATTACAGGCTAGCAGCAATACTATTACAGGGTACAGGCTAGCAGCAATACTATTACAGGTTACAGGCTAGCAGCAATACAATTACAGGTTACAGGCTAGCTGCAATACTATTACAGGTTACAGGCTAGCAGCAATACTATTACAGGCTAGCAACAATACTATTATAGGTTACAAGCTAGCAGCAATACTATTACAGGTTACAGGCTAGCAGCAATACTATTACTGGCTAGCAGCAATACTATTACAGCTAGCAGCAATACTATTACAGGTTACAGGCTAGCAGCAATACTATTACAGGTTACAGGCTAACAGCAATACTATTACAGGCTAGCAGCAATACTATTACAGGTTAGCAGCAATACTATTACAGGCTAGCAGCAATGCTATTACAAGTTACAGGCTAGCAGCAATACTATTACAGGCTAGTGTCACGAACAGATCAGTTTACCCTGCCTATTTACTATTTAGCCTAATTAGTCATTGTAACATTAGAAAGTTAGTGTAGTACACAGCAAGCAATTAAAGTACACAGAGGTCCACACACTGCGAGCTTCACACAAACAGCGTAGTGAGTCAGCACTGTGGGCGAGATTCTTAAAAATTGTAACCAATCAGAGCTCAGGCAGAGCGGTTAGAGCCGGTTCTGAATGGGTCAAACCCTAGCTTAGCTTGCGTCAGTCGTGTGTGAGACGAGGAAGAGTTAACAGCTACATAGCTGGCAGAGAAATATCTTCACTCAGAGACCAGGAAACAGGACTTGAGAATCTTAGAATTCACTCAAGTAGCAACGGGCCTGACTTTGTCAAACAGGTAAATGAACACACTTCTGTTTCATCGTGATATATTTATGTTATTGTTGAAATTATGTTTGTGGAATTTGCTATGCATAAATGTGAATTGTTAACCCGAATTCGCCGTACCACGTGGAAGAGCCGACCACGTGGCGAAACACGACCGGTTACGCCGCCATGTTGTATACCTGACGGACCCACTGTTGTTTAACTTATATGTATGTTTGCAGACCACTGGCTGTACCCGTGAATGTTTATAATATTATTAATTCGGTATGTGTATAATTAGCCACGATTTATATTTATGTATGTATAGGAAGTTGAGTTGAGATTCCAGTGGACCCCGGAAGTAGCAGAATGTTCGTCGCTTATGTATAGAGATGTGGAGCTATCACTGAGGGCTACTTTGGCTTTCAGTGAGACGCTCTGCACAGACCTATGATTCAAGGTTGTGCAGAATTTCGTCTCTTATATTACAGACGAGCAGGCGAGCTATCCCGTGCGCCCAACTCCACAGAAACGACGAGTTGTCTGCGTAGCCTCTACCGCACAAGTCGGAGAGAGCTACCCTGGAACACACCCTGCAAGACCCCACAGCGTGGCAAGGGACCAGACTACACGACGACACAACGTGTACCAGAAGCTACCTCACAGAAGGACTTCGAACGCACCATACGGAAGTTAAGTGCATACACAAAAGTGCACCCAAACTGTAGTAAAAAGGACCACAGTAGTCCACTCTTCAGAACTGTAGTAAAACGGACCACAGTAGTCCAATCTACATGAAATCTAATAGCAAGTGCCCGATGAAGATATAACAGCTGCCTAGACTATCAGCGATCGAATTATTTGCATTGCCTTATGACATTTTAAGGTAGATTAGTACTTAGAAAATCTTGTATAGAGTAGAAGAAATAAATGTGTGATTTTTAACTGTTATCAAGTGGCTGGACTACATATGATTCATAGCCGTGTGAAAGCTAGTGTGACAGTAATCTTTTACCATTTTTCTATCTAACTCTATACCCCAACCTTAACACAGACCGAGGTAAACAAATAAATTTATTAAAGTAAATTCATAGGGTGACTAACTAGCAGTTCCCACCGAATAAGCGTGAGGTTTACATCATTCCATTGTGCAGAGCCCTAAAACCCATAAACCCCACGTGACACTTTAATTGGCGAGCCTGCCAGGATCTGTGTATAATAGGAATTGGGTATTACCGGATCTAGATACAATAAAATTAGATAACAGTAGTAGTAGTAGAATAACTTAGAATAGCTGTAAGTGTAGAACACGGATACAGTTTGGCTGCACTATTCTTTAGTTAAAAACTTTTTTGCTTCAATTCTTTTTGTGCCTGTATGTTGCATTGTTCTTTTGCAGGTTTTGCTTAAATAACTGTTGTATGCCATTTGACTCTTGTTTTATTCTAGTATTGATTACGAATTTTATGGTCTTTGCATTGTTGTTATTGAATTGCAATATTGCTAGTGTTTTGGTATTCCACTTGATTCAGAGGTTGGTCATAGACACGTTTGACAATGTCGGACCCAGTGGCCTTGAGATTGCGCTTCAAGGAATTAGGAGAAGCTTTACACTTAGCGGGAGGAGACCTAATTGCGTATATAAATGCAGAGGTAGAGAAACAGGAGGCTAAGGCAGAGAGAGCAGCAGAGAGGGAACAGAAGAAACTCGAAGCAGAACAGAGAAAAGCAGAATTAGAGGCAGAGAGAGAGGCAAAGAAATTAGAAGCACAGCAGAAGAAATAAGAGCTAGAAGCAGAACAGAAGAAGGTAGCAGCAGAGAGAGAAGCAGAAAGTAGGAGATGGGAGTATGAGCGGGCAGAAAAAGGAAAAGAGAGGGAAGAAAAGGAAAAAGACAGGCAGCATGAGTTAGAGCTGAGAAGATTAGGATCAGGAGCCTCAAGTTCTTCCTCAACCCCTCCCCACTCAGATCAACTAGAGGTAGCATCCAACCCCGTACTAGGGATGTCATTTCCACTGGGGACATTCAATGAAAGAGAAGAAGGTCTAGATCTCTATCTGACTAGGTTTGAGCGTCTAGCAACTGAGTATAAACTAGATCCCACCCATTGGTCTTTCAAGCTTAGTCAAGGGCTTAGAGGAAAGGCTTATGACATCTACAGTAAGCTACCAACTGACAGAGTGACTGACTATCACAAAGTAAAAGAGGCACTCCTAACGGGATTCGAACTAACAGGAGAATGCTACCGGCAAAAATTCCGCACCAATCGGAGAGTGAAAGGAGAGAGCTATGCGCAGTTCGCGGATCGGTTGTCCACCATGCTGGATAAGTGGATTAGCCAGTCAGCCATGGCTAAGACGTATGAGGGACTGACAGAACTGTTAGTATGGGAACAGCTACGGGAAACCATGACCCCCGAGCTGAGAACATTCTCAGTAGAGCAGGGCGCGGAAAGACTGGAAGATCTGGTCAAGGTCGCAGATAGGTACGTGGCCGCCCACGGAGAAGCCAAGAGCTTCAGGCGAGACCTAAAGCCTAACGGGAAAGAGGCACAGAAACGAAGCCCTCACCGGGAAGAGCGCACCGCGAATAAGCCGAATCACCCCAGACCTAGAATAAAGGACCCAACACGGAGTTCGGGAAAAGAGGTCCCGCAGAACAGAAACGGTATTGTTCGTTCTGCAACAGAAACAATCACTCCACCGCAGAATGTTTCAAGTTGGCCGCACAACGTAGGGAAGAGCGCGAAAGCCGGCCAGCGCATAGAGTTCTAACTCAAAGCAGCGGTAACAAGCCACACACCATCGGAGATCACCCATCGGTGACAGACACGGTCAAGGTCAACGGTAAAGAAGCGAACTGTCTGTATGACACAGGTCTATCATACAACGCGATAGTTAGCGAATCTCTTGTATCGCGCGCGGACTTGACGGACAAGACAGTCGAACTACAAGGACCCGACTTGACGAAACCGACGACTACTTGCCCAATAGCTTGGATAGAAGTAGAGAGTAGGTACGTCACAGGACGAATCCAAGCAGCTGTTTTACAGAAACCCCTGTATGATCTAGTGCTAGGTTGTAGGTATGTGTTCTTAGGCACGCCCCCCAAAACTGTAGAGATAGCTGCAGTGCAAACCAGGGCCCAAGCTAAAACCCAACCACCCCAGCCCGAGTTAGCTCCGAACCCAGGACTCGAAGAGATCAAAACAGCACAGAAGGCGGACGCCTCGATAGCGAAGTGCTTCCAGAAGCTACCCAAGGCGCACACACCCCCGCACAAGGGAGACTTTTACATGGAAGAGGGAGTTCTACATCGACAAGGTGTTACGTTGAAACGTGAACGAAAGTATGTCGGAAGCGCGCACAATAGATCTAATCGTTTCGTTTTGCAAAGTATTCAATAATGGAGTTTATTTACCTTTGATTTGAGTTTGCATTGTTGTTAGGAAAGGCTTTGTATAACGTTGATAATTTGCGTTAGTCGATATTATTTGAGAATCTTCTGGATATGCGTGTTTACTATTGATAGAAATTTCCTGATACATGTAGAAGCAAGAGGTCGTTCTGGAAGATATAAAAATATGTATTGACGTAAGTCAGTGATGACGATCTTTTATTCGATTGGTGGCAGTACGTCATTTTCTACCATGTACGAAATCTTTCCGGAAAAGAGAGAGGTTATTTAATCGTGTGCCGAGTCGGTGTTGAGATAGTAAAGTTGTTGATAGTGATTTGGAGAGTTGCTGTGAAAGTTGTTGAGTTGAATTGAGAATTGTATGCAGTTGTTGATGTGTGCTGAATAAAAGTAGAAAATTTCATACGTCGACTTTGTGACTTGTATGCTGTTTGGACGGGCTGTGTGAATAAACGAATCTGAGTTACACAACTATCAGGAATTCAAGCATCGGGGCTGAATCAGATACTGATAGAAAACACCAACATCAAACAGAGTGTAACATTTTGGGGGCCAAGCCGGGATTCACGCCATAGCCAAGGGTTCAACTGCTACAACAAGCGAGTCAACGTTACGAGAGGCAGTCATCGAGGGTAGCCGCCAACGAGTTGCGTCGAGAGGGGCCAACATACTGGGACTACATCACCGATAGGTTCGGGTTGACTGCAAGGGCGTGTAGTCGCCTAAGAGTTGCTTCGTGAGCGAACAACAGAGCGGGACTACGTAGCTGCCGCAGGACTACATCGAGGGACAGTCTCGGAGCTACATCGCCAGTGTTACAGCGAGCGTCGAGCGGACGTCGCGTCTACTTCAGCACAGGAGCGTATACATCAACACCAGCGTGGTGCAGCGTCGCATACGACGAGGACAGCGGGGCCTGCGTCAGCGAAGGCGACTAGTGACAAGCATCAGCGCTACTGCAGAAAGCGTGCTGTTCTAGAACAGTCTAGAAAGGTACAGCACAGACAAGAACTTTCCAGAAAAAGAACTTTTCCAGTCAAGAACTTTCCAGAAGCATCAAGATGGCTGACTTCTGGCAGAAAGGGATTCAACTGAATCTAAAAGGGAAACAGTTGACGGAGTACGTCAAATCCCAGGAGAGAATACAAGAACGAGAATTAGAAGAGCAGCGTCGCCGTGAAGAAAGAGAATTAGAATTGAAGCGTCTGGAAATTGAACGACAGCGTGAAGAAAGAGAAGAGGAACGCAGGCGTGAAGAAAGGGAAGCTGAGCGTCAGTTCCAGATAGAGATGGCGCGCATCCAACAACAGCAGCACGCGCCACACGTTATCAGCGACTTCAAAGCTCCAAAATTGCCAGCATTCGTCGACGAAAAAGACCAGATCGACAGCTATCTAGCGAGGTTTGAAAGGTTCGCCGAAAGCGCTAAATGGCAACGTCAAGACTGGGCGATCATACTCAGCGCACTACTGACGGGGAAGGCGCTCGATGTCTACAGTAGACTGTCGAATAATGACGCCAAAGACTACGACGTTTTAAAAGCGGCCCTATTGCAGTGCTACAACTTTACAGAAAAGGGCTACCGTCAACGCTTTCGTGAATGCCGGCCTTTGTCAGACGAGACACCAAAGCAATTTGTGGAGCGCCTGTCATCATACCTACACAAGTGGGTGGAATTATCAGGCAAAGGGAAGACTTACGAGAGTCTCCATGAGCTGATCGTGAGGGAACAATTACTCAACGCCTGTCCTAAGGACCTAGCGACCCACTTAGAAGAACAAAAGCTGCAGACGCTTAAAGATGTGACTGAGGCTGCTGAAAGATATCTTATCGCTCATGGGAAAACCCTGGGGCCACCCAGCGCGACGAAACATTTTCAGAAGACTGCAAACCATGGGAACCAGATCCAAGGAAGCCAGACGAGCCAGAGACAGACAGACTCCACGCCTCCTCCCAGGGAAGGGCATTCAAGGGGCTGTTTCACCTGCAACGCTACAGACCACAGAGCTTCTAACTGTCCTCAAAACAAAAGTAGCGGACAGCGGAGCAGTACGGACAACGCAGCGGCGGGCAACCGGCAGAGGCGGTTCTCCAATCAACGGCAAACCAGTAGATCTGACCATCAGGTGTGCGGCGGGAGCGTCATTCTTCCGAGTGAGACCGAGCGCACAGCTACCCCTGCGGACGTGCAAGAGTGCATGACCGATGGCCAACTTCTCCTTGCCAACGGAAAATCCATCCCCGTCGTCGCCAGCGCAGCTGTGACCGTCCAGAACATGCCTGTTTCAAAGGGACGCGTCGGAAATCATGAAGTGACTGTCTTAAGAGACTCTGGCTGCAGTGGGGTCATCGTCAAAGAAGACCTAATCGCTAAAGAACAGTTCACTGGCGATTTTAAATGGACACTCATGGCCGACAGCAAATGTGTGAGAGCGCCAGTTGCGAAGATTCAAGTCAGCACTCCTTTCTACATAGGCGAAGTAGAAGCGGTTTGCCTGAAGAAGCCGCTATACGATTTGATGATCGGGAACATCGACGGCGCGAGACGACCCGACGACCCCGATCCAGAGTGGAGTCCTGCCTCAACCCAACGTGTCGAAGTTGTAGAGGAGGATCCATTGCCGTTTCCCGATGGAGACCTTACAGAGCTGCTACGGGATAATGTGGCTACTCCGGCTCAGCCCTGCCGACCAGAGATCGTCGGTGCTGTTACTACCAGGGCCCAGGCCAAGAGAGACAAGACGTCTATGCCACTGAAGGTCGCCGACAACTCTAAAGCTGCCATCGTGGACAGAGATAAGCTGATCCAGCTCCAGGAAGCAGATAGTACTTTAAACAAGTACAGGAACCGCCAAGACCACGTGACCAAAGGCAGTGGTACGGTCTATTTTGAGGTGAAGGCCAAGATCCTGTATCGAATCTTCCAGCACCCGAGGGTCAACGGAGGGAAACCACTACGTCAAGTCTTGGTACCGTTACCCCTAAGGCGCCAGGTGATGGAAGTAGCGCATGATTCAATCATGGGAGGTCACCTGGGCATCAAGAAGACGTCGGACAGAATCCAGGCGGTGTTCTACTGGCCAGGACTTCATGCGGACGTCAGCCGTTTCTGCCGATCATGTGACATTTGCCAGAAGACCATACCTCGAGGAAGGGTCCCGAAAGTGCCTATGCAGAGAATGCCTCTGATCGACCGACCTTTCAAGAGGGTGGCCTTAGACTTAATCGGCGAAATAAGACCTCCGAGTGAAGGTCATCGATGGGTACTGACTTTAGTGGACTATGCGACTCGGTACCCAGAAGCAGTGCCACTGAAGAAGATTGACACTGAAACTGTAGCAGAGGCACTGGTGGACATGTTCAGTAGGCTTGGAGTGCCTGAAGAAATTCTGACAGACCTCGGGACGCAGTTCGTCTCCGACTGCATGAAGGAGGTGAACAGACTGCTGAGCATCCGGCATTTGACTACGACACCCTACCATCCGATGTGCAACGGGCTTGTCGAGAAGTTCAATGCTACGCTGAAGTCTACCCTGAAGAAACTGTGCAGCGAGCAGCCCAGACAATGGCATCGCTATATCAACGCCTTACTTTTCGCCTACAGAGAAGTACCGCAGGAGTCCACCGGCTTTTCTCCGTTCGAGCTGCTGTACGGAAGACCCATCCGAGGGCCGATGCACATCCTAAAAGAACTGTGGACGAAAGAAGTGGACACCCCAGAGGTGAAGAACAGCTACCAGTACGTGTTTGAGCTACGGGAGAAGCTGGAGCAGACTCTCGAGATAGCCAGAGAAAACCTGAAGAAGTCCCAGGACTGTGGAAAGCACTACTATGACCGTAGGGCTGTGAACAGGAAGTTTAAACCTGGCAACAAAGTGCTGGTGCTGCTACCTACCGATCATAATAAGTTGCTGATGCAGTGGAAAGGCCCGTACGAAGTGGAGACCGTGGTGGGGATCAACGATTATAAGGTGAAGGTCGGCCCGCATTCCAAGATATACCACGCCAACCTCCTTAAGCTGTACGTGGAGAGGCCGCCAGAGACTGTACATGCAGCAACAGCAGCTGTGACCGACGACAGCTTTGACAGCGAAGAACTGTTGGAACTGGGAGACTTCCATAGCAAAGAAGGCATTGATGATATTAAGCTAGGACCAAGCTTGACGAAAGGTCAAAAGATGGAGCTCAAGGACCTTATGGGCGAATTTCCCCATAGCTTCAATGATGTCCCAGGCTCTACGACTTTGGTCGAACATGAAGTCCACACCCAGACCTGGAAGGAGCATCTGCAGACCTTGAGGGAGCTGTTCCACCGTCCCGCAGAAGCCAACCTGACCGTGAGACCCAGCAAATGCATCCTGGGAGCTGACAACGTCGACTGCGTCGGACATCCGATGGAAGAAGGAGACAACGGAGGACGCACTGATTCCAGGGAAGCCCACGTGATCATCGTCTTTGACCCTGGGCCGACGACGACCGCAACTGACGAGGGCGTCGTTTCCTTGCGAATGAAAGAACATTGACTGTGTAGACGAACTAAGAATATTGGTGATGACAGACTTGAAAATGAAAAAACGTTGACTGGGTAAATGATCTGTGAACATTGACAGTATCCAGAAAGACTTGCAGATGAGAAACTTTGACTCTGTGTGAATGAACTGTGAACATTGACATTATCCAGGCAGATTTGAAGATGAAAACCATTGACTCTGTGTAGATAAGCTGAGGGCAATTACAGTATTCAGAAAATCTTAAATTAGTTTCAATTGTGGACTTTGTTTGTGCATTACGTTTCAACGTTGTTGAAAGAAATTAAGTAAATTTCTTCTTGAGTGGGGGGTTATGTTACGTTGAAACGTGAACGAAAGTATGTCGGAAGCGCGCACAATAGATCTAATCGTTTCGTTTTGCAAAGTATTCAATAATGGAGTTTATTTACCTTTGATTTGAGTTTGCATTGTTGTTAGGAAAGGCTTTGTATAACGTTGATAATTTGCGTTAGTCGATATTATTTGAGAATCTTCTGGATATGCGTGTTTACTATTGATAGAAATTTCCTGATACATGTAGAAGCAAGAGGTCGTTCTGGAAGATATAAAAATATGTATTGACGTAAGTCAGTGATGACGATCTTTTATTCGATTGGTGGCAGTACGTCATTTTCTACCATGTACGAAATCTTTCCGGAAAAGAGAGAGGTTATTTAATCGTGTGCCGAGTCGGTGTTGAGATAGTAAAGTTGTTGATAGTGATTTGGAGAGTTGCTGTGAAAGTTGTTGAGTTGAATTGAGAATTGTATGCAGTTGTTGATGTGTGCTGAATAAAAGTAGAAAATTTCATACGTCGACTTTGTGACTTGTATGCTGTTTGGACGGGCTGTGTGAATAAACGAATCTGAGTTACACAACTATCAGGAATTCAAGCATCGGGGCTGAATCAGATACTGATAGAAAACACCAACATCAAACAGAGTGTAACACAAGGAGATGGAGATCACACCCAACTAGTACTACCAGCCACCCTTCGAGCCCAAGTACTAGAATTAGGCCACAGCATGCCACTCAGCGGACACATGGGAATTGGAGCCACAGCGCAGAGAATCAGCGCACACTACTATTGGCCAGGAATCACGGAGGATGTCAAGCGCTACGTGAAATCTTGCCACCAATGTCAACGATATTCCCCGCGACATCACACCGTACCAGTTACCTTAGGACCATCAGTAGTAGTCGGCGTGCCATTCCAGCAGGTCTCAGTAGACATAGTAGGACCACTGCCCATGACCAAGAAGCGGAACAGATTTCTACCCACACTCGTCGACGCTTGTACGATGTGGTGCGAAGCAGTCCCGTTGCCAGCGATCGACACCAAGAAGATTGCAGATGCACTCATCGCCATCTTTACCAGAGTCGGATTCCCGGACAGCATTAGAACGGACAACGGATCTCAGTTCACCGGCCGCCTGATGCAAGACGTGTTCGAGTTGATACAAGTCCATCACATTCGCACACCACCATACCACCCCGCCAGCAACGGACAAGTAGAAAGACTAAATGGAACCCTTCTCACCATACTCAGGAAAGTCGCCGACGACAATCCAGAAGCGTGGGACACCTACGTGAATGCGGCACTGTTCGCATATAATGAAACGCCCCATGCAGCCACAGGCTACACCCCGTCAACTTTGCTTTTCGGCAGACCTCTAGCAGGACCGCTAGAAGCCCTACGCAGAAGTTGGACGGAAGCCAAGATAGACGACACACCCAGAGGTGCCACCAAGTACGTCGCAGACCTGCAGGAAACCCTCAAAGCAACGTGGAAGAAAGCTGGCGAAGCACTGAAGAAGGCAAGAGCCCGTCAGGCGAAGTACTACAACCGCCAGGCGAAGGACAGAGAACTGCAAGTCGGCGATCAAGTGCTACTCTTGCTTCCAAGTGGAACCAACAAGCTGGACATCGCTTGGAGAGGACCGTACCGGGTGACTGCCAAGAAATCCAAGACAGTCTACCAAGTAGAGGTGAACGGGAGAGTCCGATACCACCACCCCACGTGACAGCTAGCAGCAATACTATTACAGGTTACAGGCTAGCAGCAATACTATTACAGGTTACAGGCTAGCAGCAATACTATTACAGGTTACAGGCTAGCAGCAATACTATTACAGGGTAGCAGCAATACTATTACAGGCTAGCAGCAATACTATTACAGGCTAGCAGTAATACTATTACAGGCTAGCAGAAATACTATTACATGTTACAGGCTAGCAGCAATACTATTACAGGTTACAGGCTAGCAGCAATACTATTACAGGCTAGCAGCAATACTATTACAGGTAACAGGCTAGCAGCAATTCTATTACAGGTTACAGGCTAGCAGCAATACTATTACAGGTTACAGGCTAGCAGCAGTACTATTACAGGCTAGCAGCAATACTATTACAGGCTAGCAGCAATACTATTACAGGCTAGCAGCAACACTATTACAGGTTACAGGCTAGCAGCAATACTATTACAGGTTACAGGCTAGCAGCAATACTATTACAGGTTACAGGCTAGCAGCAATACTATTACAGGCTAGCAGCAATACTATTACAGGTTACCGGCTCGCAGCAATACTAATACAGGTTACAGGCTAGCAGCAATACTATTACAGGTTACAGGCTAGCAGCAATACTATTACAGGCTAGCAGCAATACTATTACAGGCTAGCAGAAATACTTTTACATGTTACAGGCTAGCAGCAATACTATTACAGGTTACATGCTAACAGCAATACTATTACAGGCTAGCAGCAATACTATTACAGGTTACAGGCTAGCAGCAATACTATTACAGGTTACAGGCTAGCAGCAATACTATTACAGGTTACAGGCTAGCAGCAATACTATTACAGGCTAGCAGCAATACTATTACAGGCTAGCAGCAATACTCTTACAGGCTAGCAGCAATACTATTACAGGCTAGCAGCAATACAATTACAGGCTAGCAGCAATACTATTACAGGTTACAGGCTAGCAGCAATACTATTACAGGTTACAGGCTAGCAGCAATACTATTACAGGCTAGCAGCAATACTATTACAGGTTACCGGCTCGCAGCAATACTATTACAGGTTACAGGCTAGCAGCAATACTATTACAGGTTACAGGCTAGCAGCAATACTTTTACAGGCTAGCAGCAATACTATTACAGGCTAGCAGCAAAACTATTACAGGTTACAGGCTAGCAGCAATACTATAACAGGTTACAGGCTAGCAGCAATACTATTACAGGTTACAGGCTAGCAGCAATACTACTACAGGCTAGCAGCAATACTATTACAGGCTAGCAGCAATACTATTACAGGCTAGCAGCAATACTATTACAGGTTAAAGGCTAGCAGCAATACTATTACAGGCTAGCAGCAATACTATTACAGGTTACAAGCTAGCAGCAATACTATTACAGGTTACAGGCTAGCAGCAATACTATTACAGGCTAGCAGCAATACTATTACAGGTTACAGGCTAGCAGCGATACTATTACAGGTTGCAGGCTAGCAGCAATACTATTACAGGCTAGCAGCAATACTATTACAGGCTAGTAGCAATACTATTACAGGTCACAGGCTAGCAGCAATACTATTACAGGTTACAGGCTAGCAGCAATACTATTACAGGCTAGCAGCAATACTATTACAGGTTACAGGCTAGCAGCAATACTATTATCGGCTAGCAGCAATACTATTACAGGGTACAGGCTAGCAGCAATACTATTACAGGTTACAGGCTAGCAGCAATACTATTACAGGTTACAGGCTAGCAGCAATAATATTACAGGCTAGCAGCAATACTATTACAGGGCTAGCAGCAATACTACTACAGGTTACAGGCTAGCAGCAATACTATTACAGGTTACAGGCTAGCAGCAATACTATTACAGGCTAGCAGCAATACTATTACAGGTTACAGGCTAGCAGCAATACTATTACAGGTTACAGTCTAGCAGCAATACTATTACAGGTTACAGGCTAGCAGCAATACTATTACAGGGTAGCAGCAATACTATTACAGGCTAGCAGCAATACTATTACAGGCTAGCAGCGATACTATTACAGGCTAGCAGAAATACTATTACAGGTTACAGGCTAGCAGCAATACTATTACAGGTTACAGGCTAGCAGCAATACTATTACAGGCTAGCAGCAATACTATTACAGGTTAAAGGCTAGCAGCAATACTATTACAGGTTACAGGCTAGCAGCAATACTATTACAGGTTACAGGCTAGCAGCAATACTATTACAGGCTAGCAGCAATACTATTACAGGCTAGCAGCAAAACTATTACACGCTAGCAGCAATACTATTACAGGCTAGCAGCAATACTATTACAGGCTAGCAGGAATACTATTACAGGTTACAGGCTAGCAGCAATACTATTACAGGTTACAGGCTAGCAGCAATACTATTACAGGCTAGCAGCAATACTATTACAGGTTACCGGCTCGCAGCATTACTATTACAGGTTACAGGCTAGCAGCAATACTATTACAGGTTACAGGCTAGCA
The DNA here is from genome assembly GCA_036898135.1 of Oncomelania hupensis. Taxonomy (NCBI): domain Eukaryota; kingdom Metazoa; phylum Mollusca; class Gastropoda; order Littorinimorpha; family Pomatiopsidae; genus Oncomelania; species Oncomelania hupensis. The sequence continues at coordinate 21,090,999 of CM072514.1, forward strand.
GCAATACTATTACAGGCTAGCAGCAATACTATTACAGGCTAGCAGAAATACTATTACAGGTTACAGGCTAGCAGCAATACTATTACAGGTTACAGGCTAGCAGCAATACTATTACAGGCTAGCAGCAATACTATTACAGGTTACAGGCTAGCAGCAATACTATTACAGGTTACAGGCTAGCAGCAATACTATTACAGGTTACTGGCTAGCAGCAATACTATTACAGGCTAGCAGCAATACTATTACAGGCTAGCAGCAATACTATTACAGGCTAGCAGCAATACTTTTACAGGCTAGCAGCAATACTATTACAGGCTAGCAGCAATACTATTACAGGTTACAGGCTAGCAGCAATACTATTACAGGTTACAGGTTAGCAGCAATACTATTACAGGCTAGCAGCAATACTATTACAGGTTACCGGCTCGCAGCAATACTATTACAGGTTACAGGCTAACAGCAATACTATTACAGGTTACAGGCTAGCAGCAATACTATTACAGGCTAGCAGCAATACTATTACAGGCTAGCAGCAATACTATTACAGGCTAGCAGCAATACTTCTACAGGTTAAAGGCTAGCAGCAATACTATTACAGGCTAGCAGCAATACTATTACAGGGTACAGGCTAGCAGCAATACTATTACAGGTTACAGGCTAGCAGCAATACTATAACAGGCAAGCAGCAATACTATTACAGGTTACAGGATAGCAGCAATACTATTACAGGTTACAGGCTAGCAGCAATACTATTACAGGCTAGCAGGAATACTATTACAGGCTAGCAGCAATACTATTACAAGTTACAGGCTAGCAGCAATACTATTACAGGTTACAGGCTACCAGCAATACTATTACAGGCTAGCAGCAATACTATTACAGGTTACAGGCTAGCAGCAATACTATTACAAGTTACAGGCTAGCAGAAATACTATTACAGGCTAGCAGCAATACTATTACAGGTTACAGGCTGTCAGGACAGACTAGTTTTACCCTGCCTATTTACTATTTAGCCTTGTTTATTCCATGTAACTTTAGAAAGTTAGAGTATTACACAGCAGCTGATTACAGTACACACACTGCGTGCTTGACGCCGGCAGTTAGTGACGTCAGCACTGTGGGCCTTGAATCTGACCGCTCTAACCAATGAGACGCAGGCAGAGCGGTTAGAGCCGGTTCTGATGGGTCAAAACCTAGCATAGCTTAGGTCAGTTGAGAGTAAGACACCGAAGTGTACACAGCTACATCTAGTAGAGCAATACCTCCACTGAATAGACCAGGAAACAGGACTTGTGAATTGTAGAATTCACTCAAGTTGCCACGAGGCCTGACTTTTTCAAACAGGTAAATGAACATACTTCTGTTTCATTGTGATATATTTATAATATTGTTGAAATTATGTTTGTAGAATTTGCCATGGATAGATGTGAATTGTTAATCCGAATTTGCGCGACCACGTGGAAAAGCCGAACACGTGGCGAAACACGACCGGTTGCGCCGCCATGTTGTATACCTGACGGAACCACTGTTGTTGAACCTATATGTATGTTTGCAGACCAGTGGCTGTACCAGTGAATGTTTATATTATTATTAATTCTGTATGTGTGTAGTTAGCCAAGATTTATATTTATATATGTATAGGAAAGTAGAGTTGAGATTCCAGTGGACCACGGACGTAGCAGAATGTTCGTCGCTTATGTATAGAGATGTGGAGCTATCACTGAGGGCTACTTTGGCTTTCAGTGAGACGCTCTGCACAAACCGATTATTCAGGGTTGTGCAGAATTTCGTCTCTTATATTACAGACGAGCAGGCGAGCTATCCCGTGCGCCCAACTCCAAAGAAACGACGAGTTGGCTGTGTAGCCCCTACAGCACAAGACTGAGGGAGCCTGCCAGGATCTGTGTATAATAGGAATTAGGTATAACCGGATCTAAGTACAATAACATTAGATAACAGTAGAAGTAGACTAACTTAGAATAGTTGTAAGGGTAGAACATTGACTCAGTTTGGTGCACTATTCTTTACTTAAAAACTTTTTTGCTTCAATTCTTTTTGTGCCTGTATGTTGCATTGTTCTTTTGCAGGTTTTGCTTAAATAACTGTTGTATGCCATGTTTTATTCTATTATTGATTACGAATTTGATTGTCTTTGCATTGTTGTTATTGAATTGCAATATTGCTAGTGTTTTGGTATTCCACTTGGTTCAGAGGTTGGTCATAGACACGTTTGACAATGTCGGACCCAGTGGCCTTGAGATTGCGCTTCAAGGAATTAGGGGAAGCTTTACACTTAGCAGGGGGAGACCTAATTGCGTATATCAATGCAGAGGTAGAGAAACAGGAGGCTAAGGCAGAGAGAGCAGCAGAGAGAGAGGCGAAGAAACTCGAAGCGACAGAGAGAGCAGCAGAGAGAGAACAGAAAAAAGCAGAATTAGAGGCAGAGAGAGAGGCAAAGAAATTAGAGGCAAAGAGAGAGGCAAAGAAATTAGAGGTAGAGAGAGGGGCGAAGAAATTAGAATTAGAAGCAGAACAGAAGAAACTGGAACTAGAAGCAGAAAGAGACCAGAAGAAGGTAGCAGCAGAGAGAGAAGCAGAAAGTAGGAGATGGGAGTATGAGCGGGCAGAAAAAGAAAAAGAGAGGGAAGAAAAGGAAAAAGACAGGCAGCATGAGTTAGAGCTGAGAAGATTAGGATCAGGAGCTTCAAGTTCTTCCTCAACCCCTCCCCACTCAGATCAACTAGAGGTAGCATCCAACCCCGTACTAGGGATGTCATTTCCACTGGGGACATTCAACGAAAGAGAAGAAGGTCTAGATCTCTATCTGACTAGGTTTGAGCGCCTAGCAACAGAGTATAAACTAGATCCCACCCATTGGTCTTTCAAGCTTAGTCAAGGGCTTAGAGGGAAGGCTTATGACATCTACAGTAAGCTACCGACTGACAGAGTGACTGACTATCACAAAGTAAAAGAGGCACTCCTAACGGGATTCGAACTAACAGGAGAATGCTATCGGCAAAAATTCCGCACCAACCGGAGAGTGAAAGGAGAGAGCTATGCGCAGTTCGCGGATCGGTTGTCCACAATGCTAGATAAGTGGATTAGCCAGTCAGCCACGGCTAAGACGTATGATGGACTGACAGAACTGTTAGTATGGGAACAGCTACGGGAAACCATGACCCCCGAGCTGAGGATATTCTCAGTAGAACAGGGCGCGGAAAGACTGGAAGATCTGGTCAAGGTCGCAGATAGGTACGTGGTCGCCCACGGAGAAGCCAAGAGCTTCAGGCGAGACCTAAAGCCTAACGGGAAAGAGGCACAGAAACGAAGCCCTCACCGGGAAGAGCGCACCGCGAATAAGCCGAATAACCTCAGACCTGGGCAGAATAAAGGACCCAACACGGAATTCGGGAAAACAGGTCCTGCAGAACAGAAACGGTATTGTTCGTTCTGCAATAGAAACAATCACTCCACCGCAGAATGTTTCAAGTTGGCCGCACAACGTAGGGAAGAGCGCGAAAGCCGGCCAGCGCACAGAGTTCTAACTCAAAGTAGCGGTCACAAGCCACACACCATCGGAGATCACCCATCGGTGACAGACACGGTCAAGGTCAACGGAAAAGAAGCGAACTGTCTGTATGACACAGGTCTATCATACGACGCGATAGTTAGCGAATCTCTTGTATCGCGCGCGGACTTGACGGACAAGACAGTCGAACTACAAGGAGCCGACTTGACGAAACCGACGACTACTTGCCCAATAGCTTGGATAGAAGTAGAGAGTAGGTACGTCACAGGACGAATCCAAGCAGCTGTTTTACAGAAACCCCTGTATGATTTAGTGCTAGGGTGTAGGTATGTGTTCTTAGGCACGCCCCCTAAAACTGTAGAGATAGCTGCAGTGCAAACCAGGGCCCAAGCTAAAACCCAACCACCCCAGCCCGAGTTAGCTCCGAATCCAGGACTCGAAGAGATCAAAACAGCACAGAAAGCGGACGCCTCGATAGCCAAGTGCTTCCAGAAGCTACCCAAGGCGCACACCCCCCCGCACAAAGGAGACTTCTACATGGAGGACGGAGTTCTACATCGACAAGGAGATGGAGATCACACCCAACTAGTACTACCAGCCACCCTTCGAGCCCAAGTACTAGAACTAGGCCACAGCATGCCACTCAGCGGACACATGGGAATTGGAGCCACAGTGCAGAGAATCAGCGCACACTACTATTGGCCAGGAATCACGGAGGATGTCAAGCGCTACGTGAAATCTTGCCACCAATGTCAACGATATTCCCCGCGACATCACACCGTACCAGTTACCTTAGAACCATCAGTAGTAGTCGGCGTGCCATTCCAGCAAGTCTCAGTAGACATATTAGGACCGCTACCCATGACCAAGAAGCGGAACAGATTTCTACTCACACTCGTCGACGCTTGTACGATGTGGTGCGAAGCAGTCCCGTTGCCAGCGATCGACACCAAGAAGATTGCAGATGCACTCATCGCCATCTTTACCAGAGTCGGATTCCCGGACAGCATTAGAACGGACAACGGATCTCAGTTCACCGGCCGCCTGATGCAAGACGTGTTCGAGTTGATACAAGTCCATCACATTCGCACACCACCATACCACCCCGCCAGCAACGGACAAGTAGAAAGACTGAATGGAACCCTTCTCACCATACTCAGGAAAGTCGCCGACGACAATCCAGAAGCGTGGGACACCTACGTGAATGCGGCACTGTTCGCATATAATGAAACGCCCCATGCAGCCACAGGCTACACCCCGTCAACTTTGCTTCTCGGCAGACCTCTAGCAGGACCGCTAGAAGCCCTACGCAGAAGTTGGACGGAAGCCAAGATAGACGACACACCCAGAGGTGCCACCAAGTACGTCGCAGACCTGCAGGAAACCCTCAAAGCAACGTGGAAGAAAGCTGGTGAAGCACTGAAGAAGGCAAGAGCCCGTCAGGCGAAGTACTACAACCGCCACGCGAAGGACAGAGAACTGCAAGTCGGCGATCAAGTGCTACTCTTACTTCCAAGTGGAACCAACAAGCTGGACATCGCTTGGAGAGGACCGTACCGGGTGACTGCCAAGAAATCCAAGACAGTCTACCAAGTAGAGGTGAACGGGAGAGCCCGATACCACCACATCAATCTCCTCAAGAAATACACGGACCGACCAGCGACCCCCAGCACTCACAACTTGCTAGCCATCGCCATTGCGGAAGAAGGAGAAAGCATGGAGACCAAATGCAGTAGAGTATCCCCTGCACTCCAAAAGAAACCTACAAAGACGTGATACTCAACGGAGACCTAGCCGCTAAACAGCAACAGCAAGTACGACATGTCATTCGACAACATCAGACTGTGCTAACAGACCGACCAGGGAGGACAGACCTCGTCGAAGTAACCCTAACGGTGACCGACACAACACCCGTCCGCCAGAAGCTCTACCCGATGCCACTGTCGCAGCAGCGAGCCATCAAGGAAGAGATAGACACCTTACTGGCAGCCGGAATCATCTCAGAGTCTACTTCACCCTACAGCGCAGGCACGGTATTGTTGCGAAAACCCAACGGAGAGCATCGACTGTGCATCGACTTCAGACTGTTGAATGCCGTAACGCAGTTCCAGCCAGAGCCACTCCAGGACCAGACAGACCTATTTGCCAAGCTACAGCGAGCGAAGTACTTCTCACGCATCGACCTCAGCAAAGGATACTACCAGATACCAGTGCAACCACAAGTCCGAAAGTACTTAGCGTTTAGCACTATGGAAGGACACTTCGAGTTCAACGTGCTTCCATTCGGACTCCACAACGCACCCAGCATCTTCAGCGCCATGATGCGAAAACTCCTGGCACCCCTGAGCAGCGAGCACCTACACTCGTTTATGGACGACATCCTCATCGCAACACCTACGTGGGAGGAACATGTCACGCTCCTACAACAACTACTCGCCCGCCTCAGAGACACTGGATTGACGGCAAGACCCACCAAATGTCAGATTGGATTCACGGAATTAGAATTCCTGGGACACACCATAAGTCAAGGAAGCCTGCGACCGGTAGAAAAGACCGTGAAACGCCTACTCGACGCTCTTAGGCCCAAGACCAAAAAGGAAGTACAGTCGTTTCTAGGACTCTGCGGCTTCTACCAGAAGTTCATCCCCAACTACAACAGCATCGCAGTGCCACTGACAATTGGAACCCGGAAAATCGCCCCGGACAAAATCGTATGGACAGCCGAATGCGAGACAGCATTCCAAACCCTCAAGGACAGAATGACATCGGCGCCAGTACTCCACCTACCAGATTTGACTCAGCCCTTCGTTCTTCGCACCGACGCAAGCGACTTAGACCTCGGAGCAGTACTGCTACAGCGCGACCCCAAGAATGCAGAGACGCTATTCCCTGTCGCCTACGCCAGCAGAAAAATGAGACCCGCCGAGACCCACTACGCCACGTCGGAGAAAGAATGCCTTGGACTAGTCTGGGCCATACAGAAGTTTCAACTCTACCTGTATGGGACACACTTCACAGTTCAGGTGGACCACCAACCACTATCGTTCCTGGCAGCCTCCAAGTCTTTGAACTCTCGCCTGATGCGATGGGCACTCACCCTTCAGGCATACTCATTCCAAATCGAGTACATCCCCGGCAAAGAAAACCACGGGGCCGACTACCTCAGTCGCCATCTCGTGGAGGACACAGCAGCTGTCGCCAACCCAACACAACTAAGGGCCACAGCACCAGAATTCGTCCCCGTCCAGTAAACCCCTGTCACTAGTGTCCATAGCTACCTGGCATAGCATTGCAGCGAAGGTAGAGCAACTTAATTAGTTTGTAAATAGGACCCTAGGATAGTGCAGTGTTAAACTAGGCTCTGTAGTAGAAAAAGGTCTAATCCAGTAGTCATCGCCTTTTTTCAGTTGAGGGAGCCTGTCACGACAGACTAGTTTTACCCTGCCTATTTACTATTTAGCCTTGTTTAGTCATTGTAACTTTAGAAAGTTAGAGTATTACACAGCAGCTGATTACAGTACACACACTGCGTGCTTGACGCCGGCATTTAGTGACGTTAGCACTGTGGGCCTTGAATCTGACCGCTGTAACCAATGAGACGCAGGCAGAGCGGTTAGAGCCGGATCTGATGGGTCAAAACCTAGCATAGCTTAGGTCAGTTGAGAGTAAGACACCGAAGTGTACACAGCTACATCTAGTAGAGCAATACCTCCACTGAATAGACCAGGAAACAGGACTTGTGAATTGTAGAATTCACTCACGTTGCCACGAGGCCTGACTTTGTCAAACAGGTAAATGAACATACTTCTGTTTCATCGTGATATATTTATATTATTGTTGAAATTATGTTTGTAGAATTTGCCATGCATAGATGTGAATTGTTAATCCGAATTTGCGTGACCACGTGGAAAAGCCGAACACGTGGCGAAACACGACCGGTTGCGCCGCCATGTTGTATACCTGACGGAACCACTGTTGTTGAACCTCGGAGCAGTACTGCTACAGCGCGACCCCAAGAATGCAGAGACGCTATTCCCTGTCGCCTACGCCAGCAGAAAATTGAGACCCGCCGAGACCCACTACGCCACGTCGGAAAAAGAATGCCTTGGACTAGTCTGGGCCATACAGAAGTTTCAACTCTACCTGTATGGGACACACTTCACAGTTCAGGTGGACCACCAACCACTATCGTTCCTGGCAGCCTCCAAATCTTTGAACTCTCGCCTGATGCGATGGGCACTCACCCTTCAGGCATACTCATTCCAAATAGAGTACATCCCCGTCAAAGAGAACCACGGAGCCGACTACCTCAGTCTCCATCTCGTGGAGGACACAGCAGCTGTCGCCCACCCAACACAACTAAGGGCCACAGCACCAGAATTCGTCCCCGTCCAGTAAAACCCTGTCACTAGTGTCCACAGCTACCTGGCACAGCATTGCAGCTCAGGTAGAGCAACTTAATTAGTTTGTAAATAGGACCCTAGGATAGTGCAGTGTTAAACTAGGCTCTGTAGTAGAAAAAGGTCGAATCCAGTAGTCATCGCCTTTTTTCAGTTGAGGGAGCCTGTGACGAACAGATCAGTTTACCCTGCCTATTTACTATTTAGCCTGTTTAGTCATTGTAACATTAGAAAGTTAGTGTAGTACACAGCAAGCAATTACAGTACACAGAGGTCCACACACTGCGAGCTTCACACACACACAACGTAGTGAGTCAGCACTGTGGGCGAGATTCTTAAAAATTGTAACCAATCAGAGCTCAGGCAGAGCGGTTAGAGCCTGTTCTGAATGGGTCAAACCCTAGCTTAGCTTGCGTCAGTCGTGTGTGAGACGAGGAAGAGTTAACAGCTACATAGCTGGCAGAGAAATATCTTCACTCAGAGACCAGGAAACAGGACTTGAGAATCTTAGAATTCACTCAAGTAGCAACGGGCCTGACTTTGTCAAACAGGTAAATGAACACACTTCTTTTTCATCGTGATATATTTATATTATTGTTGAAATTATGTTTGTGGAATTTGCTATGCATAAATGTGAATTGTTAATCCGAATTTGCCGTACCACGTGGAAGAGCCGACCACGTGGCGAAACACGACCGGTTACGCCGCCATGTTGTATACCTAAACAAGCACACCTAAAGAATCTCCACTCCCCAACACACACAAAAAAGAAGAACTCCCATCCGCCTTTTCCACCTATTTCTCTGACAAAATTCAATCTCTGCGCAACACACTTGACATTCTACCATCTCCGCCTTGCCCTCCTGACTCCCCCTTCACAGGCACCCCCCTCTCATTTTTCCGCTCTCTCTCTCAGGCAGAAGTTCTCAAAATCATAAAGACTATGTCTCTCAAAACCTGTGAACTAGACCCCCTCCCAGCTTCCCTGTATTTGGACGGTCTCCCAAAACTTCTGCCTTTCATCACCGATATCATCAACACCTCTCTAGAAACTGGCTCCGTTCCTGATATCTTCAAGTCTGCCATCGTTCGCCCTCTCCTCAAAAAACACAACCTTGACCCAAATGACCTCAAAAACTATCGCCCAGTCTCCAATCTCTCTTTTCTGTCTAAGCTACTTGAAAAGGTTGTCCTCAACCAGCTCAACGCTCACCTCACCATCAACAATCTCCTCAGTCCCTTCCAGTCTGCCTATCGCAAGCACCACAGCACTGAAACAGCCCTTTTACATATTCTGAACGATCTTCTTCTCTCAACTGACTCAGGCAACATCTCCCTTCTTACCCTACTCGATCTCTCTGCCGCCTTCGACACTATTGACCATTCTATCCTCCTCCACCGCCTTCAACACTCCTTTGGCATCACTGACTCCGCTCACTCCTGGTTTCTTTCCTACCTCTCCGACAGACGGCAGTCCGTTATCATCGATGGCATATCCTCTGACCCAGTTAGGCTCTCCTGCGGAGTTCCTCAGGGATCTGTCCTGGGTCCGGTCCTTTTTACACTCTACACCTCCCCTCTGACCAACATCATCCAGTCTCATCACATAAACCACCACTTCTATGCTGACGACTCACAACTACAAGACAAAGACAAACCCGACAACATTCAGGCACTCCTGACTCGCACGGCCGACTGCTGTGAAGACGTGAAGGACTGGATGACAGCAAACAAACTTAAACTGAACGACGACAAAACGGAAGCCATGCTGGTAGGCACACGCCAGAAACTCCCTCAGCTCCCCTCCTCTCTCCATCTTCAGCTTGACGGTACCTCTATCCCTCTCTCCGACTCTGCCAAGAACCTTGGCGTTATCCTTGACTCTTCTCTCTCAATGACTAGCTTTGTCTCTGCAACCGCCCGGGCCTGCTACTTCCACCTCCGTCGAATCAGTCAGATCAGAAAATACCTCACCACTGAAGCTGCCACCAAACTTGCTGTCTCCCTCATCCTGTCTCGCATCGACTATTGCAACTCCCTTCTTTCCGGCCTTCCCCGCTCCACCACTCTCCCTCTCCAACGCGTTCAAAACAATACTGCCCGCCTCGTCCTCAGAAAGAAGAAATCTGACCACGTCACTCCCTTGCTCAAAGCCCTACACTGGCTTCCCATCTCCCAACGCATTCAATACAAGACCTTGTCTCTCTGCTACAAGTCCCTCAACAAACTCCGCTCCTCTCTATCTCTCTGACTTACTTCACCCATACATTCCCTCTCGCTCTCTTCGCTCTGCCTCCGACCCTCTCCGCCTCCGCATTCCTCGCTCCAAACTCAGCACGTTCGGGTCCCGCTCCTTCTCTGTCTACGGCCCATCCATCTGGAATACTCTTCCACTCTCTCTCCGTCAGAAACCCTCTCCCACCTCCTTCCAGTCTGCCCTCAAAACTTACCTTTTCAAGCAGTTCTAACACTATGACCTCACTACGCACCCCATCGCCAGCTGTCTCTTGCATATAGTGTCTGGTCTGTTTGTGGTATGAGTATATTTGAGTGAATGTATTTTTTGCATAATTGTTACATGTGTCATTGTCTAAAGCGTGCACATGCGTGCGTGAGTTGTGAGTGCGCGCTTAGAGTTATAATTATTATAAGATAAGCGCATTATAAATACAGTAATTATTATTTTATTATTATTATTATACCTGACGGACCCACTGTTGTTTAACTTATATGTATGTTTGCAGACCAGTGGCTGTACCCGTGAATGTTTATAATATTATTAATTCGGTATGTGTATAATTAGCCACGATTTATATTTATGTATGTATAGGAATTTAGAGTTGAGATTCCAGTGGACCCCGGAAGTAGCAGAATGTTCGTCGCTTATGTATAGAGATGTGGAGCTATCACTGAGGGCTACTTTGGCTTTCAGTGAGACGCTCTGCACAAACCGATTATTCAGGGTTGTGCAGAATTTCGTCTCTTATATTACAGACGAGCAGGCGAGCTATCCCGTGCGCCCAACTCCCAAGAATCGACGAGTTGGCTGTGTAGCCCCTACATCACAAGACTGGGGGAGCAACCCTGGAAACACCCTGCAAGACCCCAGAGCGTGGCAAGGGACCCAACTACACGACGACTCATCGTGTACCAGAAGCTACCTCATCAAAGGGCTTCAAACCACAAGCTAAGTGCCCAGGAATCGGTGCACTTAAACTGATAGAAAAAGGACCACAGTAGTCCACTCTTCAGAACTGTAGTAAAACGGACCACAGTAGTCCAATCTTCATGAAATCTACTAGCCAGTGCCCGATGAAGACATAACAGCTGCCTAGACTATCAGCGATCGAATTATTTGCAGTAACTTATGACATTTTAAGGTATATTAGCACATCGAAGATCTTGTATAGAGTAGAAGAAATAAATGTGTGATTTTAACTGTTATCAAGTGGCTGGACTACATATGATTCATAGGCCGTGTGAAAGCTAGTGTGACAGTGATCTTTTACCATTTTTCTATCAATCTCTGTATCCCAGCCTTAACACAGACCGAGCTAAACAAATAATTTTATTAAAGTAATTCACAGGGTGACTCACCAGCGGTTCCCATCGAATAAAGCGTGAGGGTTACGCATCCATTGTGCAGAGCCCAGTAACAACCATAAACCCCACGCGACACAGGCTAGCAGCAATACATTTACAGGTTACAGGCTAGCAGCAATACTATTACAGGCTAGCAGCAATACTATTACAGGCTAGCTGCAATACTATTACAGGCTAGCAGCAATACTATTACAGGCTAGCAGCAATACTATTACAGGGTACAGGCTAGCAGCAATACTATTACAGGTTACAGGCTAGCAGCAATACTATTACAGGTTACAGGCTAGCAGCAATACTATTACAGGTTACAGGCTAGCAGCAATACTATTACAGGTTACAGGCTAGCAGCAATACTATTACAGGCTAGCAGCAATACTATTACAGGCTAGCAGCAATACTACTACAGGTTACAGGCTAGCAGCAATACTATTACAGGCTAGCAGCAATACTATTACAGAGTAGCAGCAATACTATTACAGGTTACAGGCTAGCAGCAATACTATTACAGGCTAGCAGCAATACTATTACAGGTTACAGGCTAGCAGCAATACTATTACAGGCTAGCAGCAATACTATTACGGGTTACAGGCTAGCAGCAATACTATTACAGGCTAGCAGCAATACTATTACAGCCTAGCAGCAATACTATTACAGGTTACAGGCTAGCAGCAATACTATTACAGGTTACAGGCTAGCTGCAATACTATTACAGGTTACAGGCTAGCAGCAATACTATTACAGGCTAGCAGCAATACTATTATAGGTTACAAGCTAGCAGCAATACTATTACAGGTTACAGGCTAGCAGCAATACTATTACTGGCTACCAGCAATACTATTACAGGCTAGCAGCAATACTATTACAGGTTACAGGCTAGCAGCAATACTATTACAGGTTACAGGCTAGCAGCAATACTATTACAGGCTAGCAGCAATACTAGTACAGGTTAGCAGCAATACTATTACAGGCTAGCAGCAATGCTATTACAGGTTACAGGCTAGCAGCAATACTATTACAGGCTAGCAGCAATACTATTACAGGTTACAGGCTAGCAGCAATACTATTACAGGTTACAGGCTAGCAGCAATACTATAACAGGTTACAGGCTAGCAGTAATACTATTACAGGGTAGCAGCAATACTATTACAGGCTAGCAGCAATACTATAACAGGCTAGCAGAAATTCTATTACAGATTACAGGCTAGCAGCAATATTATTACAGGTTACAGGCTAGCAGCAATACTATTACAGGCTAGCAGCAATGCTATTACAGGTTACAGGCTAGCAGCAATACTATTACAGGTTACAGGCTAGCAGCAATTCTATTACAGATTAAAGGCTAGCAGCAATATTATTACAGGCTAGCAGCAATACTATTAGAGGTTAGCAGCAACACTATTACAGGCTAGCAGCAATACTATTACAGGTTACAGTCTAGCAGCAATACTATTACAGGCTAGCAGCAATACTATTACAGGTTACAGGCTAGCAGCAATACTATTACAGGTTACAGGCTAGCAGCAATACTATTACAGGCTAGCAGCAATACTTTTACAGGTTACAGGCTAGCAACAATACTATTACAGGTTACAGGCTAGCAGCAATACTATTACAGGCTAGCAGCAATACTATTACAGGCTAGCAGAAATACTATTACAGGTTAAAGGCTAGCAGCAATACTATTACAGGTTACAGGCTAGCAGCAATACTATTACAAGGTAGCAGCAATACTATTACAGGTTACAGGCTAGTAGCAATACTATTACAGGTTACAGGCTAGCAGCAATACTATTACAGGTTACAGGCTAGCAGCAATACTATTACAAATTTGAGGCTAGCAGCAATACTATTACAGGCTAGCAGCAATACATTTACAGGCTTGCAGCTATACTATTACAGGTTACAGGCTAGCAGCAATTCTATTACAGGTTACAGGCTAGCAGCAATACTATTACAGGTTACAGGCTAGCAGCAGTACTATTACAGGTTACAGGCTAGCAGCAATACTATTACAGGTTACAGGCTAGCAGCAAAACTATTACAGGCTAGCAGCAATACTATTACAGGTTACAGGCTAGCAGGAATACTATTACAGCTTACAGGCTAGCAGCAATACTATTACAGGTTACAGGCTAGCAGCAATACTATTACAAGCTAGCAGCAATATTATTACAGGTTACAGGCTAGCAGCAGTACCATTACAGGTTACAGGCTAGCAGCAATACTATTACAGGTTACAGGCTAGCAGCAATACCATTACAGGTTACAGGCTACCAGCATTACTATTACAGGTTACAGGCTAGCAGCAATACTATTACAGGTTAAAGGCTAGCAGCAATACTATTACAGGTTACAGGCTAGCAGCAATACTATTACAGGTTATAGGCTAGCAGCAATACTATTACAGGCTAGCAGCAATACTATTACAGGTTACAGGCTAGCACCAATACTATTACAGGTTACAGGCAAGCAGCAATAATATTACAGGTTACAGGCTAGCAGCAATACTATTACAAGCTAGCAGCAATACTATTACAGGTTACAGGCTAGCAGCAATACTATTACAGGTTACAGGCTAGCAGCAATACTATTACAGGTTACAGGCTAGCAGCATTACTTTTACAGGTTAGCCGCAATACTATTACAGGTTATAGGCTAGCAGCAATACTATTACAGGTTACATGCCAGCAGCAATACTATTACAGGTTATAGGCTAGCAGCAATATTATAACAGGTTACACGCTACCAGCAATACTATTACAGGTTTCAGGCTAGCAGCAATACTATTACAGGTTACAGGCTAGCAGCATTACTATTACAGGCTATCAGCAATACTATTACAGGTTACAGGCTAGCAGCATTAGTATTACAGGCTAGCGGCAATACTATTACAGGTTATAGGCTAGCAGCAATACTATTACAGGCTAGCAGCAATACTATTATAGGCTAGCAGCAATACTATTACAGGTTACATGCCAGCAGCAATACTATTACAGGTTACAGGCTAGCAGCAATATTATTACAGGTTACAGGCTAGCAGCATTACTATTACTAATAGCAGGTACCAGGCTAGAAGCCATACTATTACAGGCTAGCAGCAATATTATTACAGGCTAGCTGCAATACTATTACAGGTTACAGGCTAGCAACAATACTATTACAGGTTACAGGCTAGCAGCAATACTATTACAGGTTACTGGCTAGCAGCAATACTTTTACAGACTAGCAGCAATATTATTACATGTTACAGGCTTGCAGCAATACTATTACAGGCTAGAAGCAATCCTTTTACAGGCTAGCAGCAATACTATTACAGGCTAGCAGCAATGCTATTACAGGCTAGCAGCAATAATGTTACAGGCTAGCAGCAATACTATTACAGGTTACAGGCTAGCAGCAATACTATTACAAATTACAGGCTAGCAGCAATACTATTACAGGCTAGCAGCAATACTATTACAGGCTTGCAGCTATACTATTACAGGTTACAGGCTAGCAGCAATACTATTACAGGTTACAGGCTAGCAGCAACACTATTACAGGTTACAGGCTAGCAGCAATACCAATAGCAGGTACCAGGCTAGAAGCCATACTATTACAGGTTAGCAGCAATATTATTACAGGCTAGCAGCAATACCATTACAGGTTACGGGCTAGCAACAATACTGTTACAGGTTACAGGCTAGCAGCAATACTATTACAGGTTACTGGCTAGCAGCAATACTTTTACAGACTAGCAGCAATATTATTACATGTTACAGGCTTGCAGCAATACTATTACAGGCTAGCAGCAATCCTATTACAGGCTAGCAGCAATACTATTACAGGCTAGCAGCAATGCTATTACAGGCTAGCAGCATTAATATTACAGGCTAGCAGCAAAACTATTACAGGTTACAGGCTAGCAGCAATACTATTACAAATTTTAAGCTAGCAGCAATACTATTACAGGCTAGCAGCAATACTTTTACAGGCTTGCAGCTATACTATTACAGGTTACAGGCTAGCAGCAATACAATTACAGGTTACAGGCTAGCAGCAATACTATTACAGGTTACAGGCTAGCAGCAATACTATTACAGGTTACAGGCTAGCAGCAATACTATTACAGGTTACAGGCTAGCAGCAATACTATTACAGGCTAGCAGCAATACTATTACAGGTTACAGGCTAGCAGCAATACTATTACAGCTTACAGGCTAGCAGCAATACTATTACAGGTTACAGGCTAGCCGCAATACTATTACAAGCTAGCAGCAATAGTATTACAGGTTACAGGCTAGCAGCAATACCATTACAGGTTACAGGCTAGCAGCATTACTATTACAGGTTACAGGCTAGCAGCAATACTATTACAGGTTGCAGGCTAGCTGCAATACTATTACAGGTTACAGGCTAGCAGCAATACTATTACAGGTTACAGGCTAGCAGCAATTCTATTACAGGCTAGCAGCAATACTATTACAGGTTACAGGCTAGCAGCAATACTATTACAGGTTACAGGCTAGCAGCAATACTATTACAGGTTACAGGCTAGCAGCAATACTATTGCAAGTTAGCAGCAATACTATTACAGGTTACAGGCTAGCAGCAATACTATTACAGGTTACAGGCTAGCAGCAATACTATTACAGGTTACAGGCTAGCAGCAATACTATTACAGTTTACAGGCTAGCAGCATTACTATTACAGGTTACAGGCTAGCAGCAATACTATTACAGGTTACAGGCTAGAAGCAATACTATTACAGGCTAGCAGCAATACTTTTACAGGTTACAGGCTAGCAACAATATTATTACAGGCTAGCAGCAATACTATTACAGGTTACAGGCTAGCAGCAATACTATTACAGGTTACAGGCTAGCAGCATTACTATTACAGGCTAGCAGCAATACTATTACAGGCTACATGCCAGCAGCAATACTATTACAGGTTACAGGCTAGCAGCAATATTATTACAGGTTACAGGCAAGCAGCAATACTATTACAGGTTACAGGCTAGCAGCAATGCTATTACAGGCTATCAGCAATACTATTACAGGCTAGCAGCAATACTACTTCAGGTTACAGACTAGCAGCAATACTATTACAGGTTACAGGCTAGCAGCAATACTTTTACAGGCTAGCAGCAATTTTATTACAGGTTACAGGCTAGCAGCAATACCATTACAGGCTAGCAGCAATACTATTACAGGTTACAGGCTAGCAGCATTACTATTACAGGCTAGCGGCAATACTATTACAGGTTACAGGCTAGCAGCAATACTATTACAGGCTAGCAGCAATACTATTACAGGCTAGCAGCAATCCTATTACAGGTTACAGGCTAGCAGCAATGATATTACAGGCTAGCAGCAATACTATTACAGATTACAGGCTAGCAGCAATACTATTAAAGGTTACAGGCTAGCAGCAATACTATTACAGGTTACAGGCTAGCAGCAATACTATTACAGGTTACAGGCTAGCAGCAATACTATTAGAGGCTAGCAGCAATACTATTACCTGTTACAGGCTAGCAGCAATACTATTACAGGCTAGCAGCAATACTATTACAGGTTACCGGCTAGCAGCAATACTATTACAGGTTACAGGCTAGCAGCAATACTATTACAGGCTAGCAGCAATACTGTTACAGGTTACAGGCTAGCAGCAATACTATTACAGGCTTGCAGCAATACTATTACAGGTTAAAGGCTAGCAGCATTACTATTACAGGTTACAGGCTAGCAGCAATACTATTACAGGTTACAGGCTAGCAGCAATACTATTACAGGCTAGCAGCAATACTATTACAGGCTAGCACCAATACTTTTACAGGATACAGGCTAGCAGCATTACTATTACAGGTTACAGGCTAGCAGCAAAAGTATTATAGGTTACAGGCTAGCAGCAATACAATTACAGGTTACAGGCTAGCAGCAACACTATTACAGGTTACAGGCTAGCAGCAATACCAATAGCAGGTACCAGGCTAGAAGCCATACTATTACAGGCTAGCAGCAATATTATTACAGGCTAGCAGCAATACTATTACAGGTTACAGGCTAGCAACAATACTTTTACAGGTTACAGGCTAGCAGAAATACTATTACAGGTTACTGGCTAGCAGCAATACTTTTACAGACTAGCAGCAATATTATTACATGTTACAGGCTTGCAGCAATACTATTACAAGCTAGCAGCAATCCTATTACAGGCTAGCAGCAATACTATTACAGGCTAGCAGCAATGCTATTACAGGCTAGCAGCAATACTATTACAGGCTCCCAGCAAACACTCCCATGAGGTGCCCAAATGGGCACCATTACAACATGTGGTACAGGCCCACAGCAATACTATTATCAGGCTAGTGCAAAATCGTATTACAGTGGGAAAGGAATGGAAAGAAATGGTTACCTCAGGGAACCTAGTGGGCTAGCCACTGGGCTTACAGGCTTAAATATGCTTGGGCTTCCAGTGGTGTACCATATAGTAATGGTACAGGTGAGGGATACTAACCTAGTGGGCTGCCACTGGGCTGTCCCACATTGCTAATTGCTAGGGCTTCCAGTGGTGTACCATTATAGTAATTACAGGCTAGATCCCAATAGAGTTGTGCTAGCATCATAAACCTAGGGCCTCCAGCAGCAATTATTGCTGGGTTAAAGTAGCAGGTTTTTAGTAGGCTTGTTTCGAAACAATAGCAGCAAGATACTAAACATACAAGAACAATTTTTTTTACAGGCAAAAATCAACACATTACAGGATGGAAACATTTTATTTTGAATTACAAGAAAGGTCAAGCAACATTTATAATAACAACATATTATATTTTGGTATATAGCAGGGATTCGATTAGGATAGATATAATTAGTTATTCAGGTTACAGGTCAGTGGATTGCAAAGAGCAGAATCAAAAAGTCAAGCAATGTATATAATTACAACATATATTTTAGTTACAGTAGTATAGATTCGATTAGAATAGTTAAACAATGCTTAAAGGATCCAACGGACTGCTAAGACATGAATCATGACCACAGAAAACAATTTAAAACTGGCCCATTTACAGGTAATCCAGAACAAAATAGGGTTATGTCATAGCAGAACATAGCAATTTGCAAATCAATTACAAAAAGCAGCAATACTATTACAGGTAGTATGAATATCACACATTCATTCTATTTACATGAGTGAAATACTATACACACACTAAAATTACAGATGTTTGCATCAATAGTACTTCCATAGCCAATACTTTAAAAAAAATAATGAGTTATTTTTTACAGGCTTTCCCTATTATTTAGATCAAAGTACTTAGGAAGGTGTATACAGATGCAGTTAAAAAGATAGGTAGCAAAAAAAATTACAGGCGCATTGAGGTTACACTACTCACTGTAAAAATA
This sequence comes from Oncomelania hupensis, assembly GCA_036898135.1. Classification (NCBI taxonomy): domain Eukaryota; kingdom Metazoa; phylum Mollusca; class Gastropoda; order Littorinimorpha; family Pomatiopsidae; genus Oncomelania; species Oncomelania hupensis. Next base: position 21,109,916 of record CM072514.1, read on the forward strand.
ATATTATTAATTCATTTCTTGTAAAGTCCTAAACAAGCCCAAACCGCATATGCTTAATAATTTTTTTACAGGCTAGCAAATACAAATAAACAGGCTAGACAAAATTTTTTTTAAATTTTACAGTAAGTTTGTAAGAAGAGGTTTCAAGAGTAAAACACACTAGCAGCAATAAACAGGTTACAGGTTTGCAGCAATACTATTTCCTATAGCCATTTATGATATGTAGCAGCCAGTTTAGATTAGGTAAACAATGCTTAAAGGGTCCAGCAACCGATAAGACCTGAAATACATTACGACAGGAAACAATTCAAAACTGGTCCAGTTACAGGTAATCTCAGGACAAAACAGTTACATCATAGTCTGAACATAGCAATTTGCACATCAATATAGAAAGAACATTTTGTGGTAGCATGAATACGCGACATACTGCTGCAAATTCATTTACAGAGTAAAACAGCACAACTATTACAGGTTACAGGGGAGATGTTTGCATCAATACTATTTGCAATAGCCATTTATATTTTAAAAAATAATGAGGAGTTATTTACAGGCTTACCCTGTTGTTTACAAAGGCTAGCAGCAATACTATAATAGGACACAGATACAGTTATAAAGATAGCAAACAATTGCAATTAACAGGTTTACAGGCTCACTGTAAAATAATAATATTATTAATTCATTTCTATTACAGGTCCTTTTCCTCAAACAAGCAAACACATTTAAACTCTAACACTCACAGCAATACTATTACATATATAAATACAATTACAAACAGCAGCAGAAAACTATTACAGGTTTGTACAGGTGAGTTTTACAGTTGTGATTAGCACCCAATAGCCAAATCAAACAAGAACTAAGCAGCAATACTTCATAATATTAGCCAAAAAAAATTACAGGACCACTTGCTCCATAATACTTAGTTAACATATTTTTTACAGGCTAGCAGAAAATACTATTACAGGTAACTTGCAGCAATACTTGTTTCAGGCTTGCATAATTGTCTTAATTGTTCCTCTTCAGCCGCACTCTATTACAGCAGGCTGCAACCAAAACAATTACAAAACCTTAGAAAACAAAAAGAATTTCAGGTTTAAAAAAACAGTGCAAAGCAGAATACATTCTCTCTTGAAATATACTCAAATACTATTACAGGTTACAATAAGCAATACTATTAAACAGGCTAGACTTGGTAACAAAATGTCACTGAAATCTATACATTCATTTCTGCTTAAAGTTTCTAGCAACCAACTAAATTCAAATGCAGTTCCTTGGCTAGGCAATAAATAAATACTAAATGTAAAGCTCATCTGTACAGTCAAAATGTAGCATTGATACATTGTTTACAGGTCCAGCGGAGCAAAATGTTAATGGAAGCAATAATTAATAGCAGCTATTTTACAGCTTTACAGTACTAAAGCAAAAAATGTTACAGGCTAATCGGAGCAATCTACTCTGGTTCACTTACAGAGTTAGCTTTTGGTATAAAATCAAAAACATTTTACAGTTTTAAAAGCAGCATACTAAAAAGTTAAATTAACTTACCATAAACCACCTTACTTTAAACTTACAGTGCCTTGAAAGATGATTTTGCCTTGTTTACCACCTGTACAGGTTGTAGCATATTGCCAGGCTGCCTTACATTACAGTCTCAAAACATGCAACAGTCTTCTTTACTTATTGGCTAGCAGAAACAAGATACTGACCTGAAAACAGAAAATTTACAAAATGTCAATCCAAACTAGCAGCAATTGAAGTTTTCATTCCACAACTGTCATTAAGCCTGGTTGAATAACAGATTAGGTACATGTCATCTACCTATTTTGCACAGGTTACAGGCTGAAGAAAATACACCCAAACACAAAATACACTATTGTCCCAACACACACAATCTTTTACAGAACAAAGAAAATCCAGTGACATTCAAAAGAATACATGAAAACTGAAAACAACAGGAATTTATGAAATCTGGAAGTTAAAATTACAGTGGGCTAGTTGTGTCACTTATTTACATCAATTTTTACAGGCTCCTACTTCCAAGTCATCCAGAACATCATCCAATGCAGTACATGTCTTCCATAGTTGCTAGTGGAGAGTAAATACTAGGAAGAGATGCTTCGGAGTTTACAGGATGCTGAACTTGCTGCAACCATCTGGTAGACTTCAATACTTTCTCCATTACATCCAGCACGATGAAAACAATGACAGACTTCTGAAACAACAAAAGCAATACAATTTTTATGTAATGCTTGGTTATTTAAAATCAAAATGCAAACAAAAATTACTGTTACAGCTGTAGCACCTCTATTATAAAACAGCCTCTTTATTATAATACTTATTATAGCGCACTTAACCTATCAAAAAAGATAAAGGCACTGTTGGTACAGAGGTTGCATTTAAGTTGCTGCATTACAGGATCAGAGTCCAACGATCAACAAAGTTACAGCTGCCCATTACAGGTTAGCTGGGCTACAGCAAATTTTCTACTAGTTCAATTTCAACTAAATAAAAATCCAAACAAAAAGAATCGTTGCTTCATAGCACACACACTATTGGTTTGATTTGTTTTTAAAATCAACCCCAAGCACTTTTATGGCCGAGATCATCAAAAAAATATACATTCGAATTGTCATCTTGCACTGATTCAGATTCATTTTACAGGCTAGCAGTATGATTAATACTGTACAGTGTCAAAAGAAGCCAACAAACGTTTTTACAGTGCTAAGACTAAGTTTTCTACGTTTACTTGAATAAGAAGCCATGGGTAAGAAGGAAATAATTTTAAAAATACAATTTGCCTGAATAAAAAGCCAATAGATAAGCAGAAATACTTTTAAATCGGAATTGAATAATACTTGCCGTTAATAGTTACAGGTGTCAATTTGAAGTTGTCCAAACGTGAGCTAAACAGTGATGAAACTATAGGTCCAGCATACAATATTACAGGAAATTGAGATTTTTTTTTTTACTTACAAAACACTAATAAGTTATAATTTGTGATGATAATATTTTAGGTTAACAAGCTTACTTGTACATTTTATTTACAGGCTAGCAGCAATATTTATTGAGTTGGCTCAGCACAACATTAAAATAGGCCTATCCATATTACGCCAGCTAGCTTACCGCGGCACAGCGCGCAGTACATGAATTACACTGGCTCAGCACTCTGGGCTATTAGTGGGGCGTTCAACGCCTGCACGTGTGTGGCAGTCCCAGCCTGATATCTCTCTTTAAATTCCCATTCTTACCTTGCCTTTACAGCTATACAGGGATAGGAGTGGTATGCTGCAGGGCCCTCATTCCCACATCTTTACTCCAAATCCAGGCAACGAGAGGGTATTTAAAATCTGTGTTACAGGCTAGCAGCAATACTATTACAGGTTACAGGCTAGCAGCAATACTATTACAAATTACAGGCTAGCAGCAATACTATTACAGGCTAGCAGCAATACTATTACAGGCTTGCAGCTATACTATTACAGGTTACAGGCTAGCAGCAATACTATTACAGGTTACAGGCTAGCAGCAACACTATTACAGGTTACAGGCTAGCAGCAATACCAATAGCAGTACAGGCTAGCAGCAATACTATTACAGGCTAGCAGCAATACTATTACAGGCTAGCAGCAATACCATTACAGGTTACAGGCTAGCAGCAATACTATTACAGGTTACAGGCTAGCAGCAATACTATTACAGGTTACAGGCTAGCAGCAATACTATTACAGGCTAGCAGCAATACTATTACAGGCTAGCAGCAATACTATTACAGGCTAGCAGCAATACTATTACAGGTTACAGGCTAGCAGCAATACTATTACAGGTTACAGGCTAGCAGCAATACTATTACAGGTTACAGGCTAGCAGCAATACTATTACAGGTTACAGGCTAGCAGCAATACTATTACAGGTTACAGGCTAGCAGCAATACTATTACAGGTTACAGGCTAGCAGCAATACTATTACAGGTTACAGGCTAGCAGCAATACTATTACAGGTTACAGGCTAGCAGCAATACTATTACAGGTTACAGGCTAGCAGCAATACTATTACAGGCTAGCAGCAATACTATTACAGGTTACAGGCTAGCAGCAATACTATTACAGGTTACAGGCTAGCAGCAATACTATTACAGGTTACAGGCTAGCAGCAATACTATTACAAGCTAGCAGCAATACTATTACAGGTTACAGGCTAGCAGCAATACTATTACAGGTTACAGGCTAGCAGCAATACTATTACAGGTTACAGACAGGCTAGCAGCAATACTATTACAGGTTACAGGCTAGCAGCAATACCATTACAGGTTACAGGCTACCAGCATTACTATTACAGGTTACAGGCTAGCAGCAATACTATTACAGGTTACAGGCTAGCAGCAATACTATTAAAGGTTACAGGCTAGCAGCAATACTATTACAGGTTATAGGCTAGCAGCAATACTATTAGAGGCTAGCAGCAATACTATTACAGGTTACAGGCTAGCAGCAATACTATTACAGGTTACAGGCTAGCTGCAATACTATTACAGGTTACAGGCTAGCAGCAATACTATTACAAGCTAGCAGCAATACTTTTACAGGTTACAGGCTAGCAGCAATACTATTACAGGTTACGGTCTAGCAACAATACTATTACAGGTTACAGGCTAGCAGCAATACTATTACAGGTTACTGGCTAGCAGCAATCCTATTACAGGCTAGCAGCAAGACTATTACAGGCTAGCAGCAATGCTATTACAGGCTAGCAGCATTACTATTACAGGCTAGCAGCAATACTATTACAGGTTACAGGCTAGCAGCAATACTATTACAAATTTTAGGCTAGCAGCAATACTATTACAGGCTAGCAGCAATACTTTTACAGGCTTGCAGCTATACTATTACAGGTTACAGGCTAGCAGCAATACTATTACAGGTTACAGGCTAGCAGCAATACTATTACAGGTTACAGGCTAGCAGCAGTACTATTACAGGTTACAGGCTAGCAGCAATACTATTACAGGTTACAGGCTAGCAGCAAAACTATTACAGGCTAGCAGCAATACTATTACAGGTTACAGGCTAGCAGCAATACTATTACAGCTTACAGGCTAGCAGCAATACTATTACAGGTTACAGGCTAGCAGCAATACTATTACAAGCTAGCAGCAATATTATTACAGGTTACAGGCTAGCAGCAATACCATTACAGGTTACAGGCTAGCAGCAATACTATTACAGGTTACAGGCTAGCAGCAATACCATTACAGGTTACAGGCTACCAGCATTACTATTACAGGTTACAGGCTAGCAGCAATACTATTACAGGTTACAGGCTAGCAGCAATACTATTACAGGTTACAGGCTAGCAGCAATACTATTACAGGTTATAGGCTAGCAGCAATACTATTACAGGCTAGCAGCAATACTATTACAGGTTACAGGCTAGCAGCAATACTATTACAGGTTACAGGCTAGCAGCAATACTATTACAGGTTACAGGCTAGCAGCAATACTATTACAAGCTAGCAGCAATACTATTACAGGTTACAGGCTAGCAGCAATACTATTACAGGTTACAGGCTAGCAGCAATACTATTACAGGTTACAGGCTAGCAGCATTACTATTACAGGTAACAGGCTAGCAGCAATACTATTACAGGTTACAGGCTAGCAGCAATACTATTACAGGCTAGCAGCAATACTTTTACAGGTTACAGGCTAGCAACAATACTATTACAGGCTAGCAGCAATACTATTACAAGCTTGCAGCTATACTATTACAGGTTACAGGCTAGCAGCAATACTATTACAGGTTACAGGCTAGCAGCAACACTATTACAGGTTACAGGCTAGCAGCAATACCAATAGCAGGTACCAGGCTAGAAGCCATACTATTACAGGCTAGCAGCAATATTATTACAGGCTAGCAGCAATACCATTACAGGTTACGGGCTAGCAACAATACTATTACAGGTTACAGGCTAGCAGCAATACTATTACAGGTTACTGGCTAGCAGCAATACTTTTACAGACTAGCAGCAATATTATTACATGTTACAGGCTTGCAGCAATACTATTACAGGCTAGCAGCAATCCTATTACAGGCTAGCAGCAATACTATTACAGGCTAGCAGCAATGCTATTACAGGCTAGCAGCATTACTATTACAGGCTAGCAGCAATACTATTACAGGTTACAGGCTAGCAGCAATACTATTACAAATTTTAGGCTAGCAGCAATACTATTACAGGCTAGCAGCAATACTTTGGTTACAGGCTAGCAGAAATACTATTACAGGTTACAGGCTAGCAGCAATACTATTACAGGTTACAGGCTAGCAGCAATACTATTACAGGTTACAGGCTAGCAGCAATACTATTACAGGTTACAGGCTAGCAGCAATACTATTACAGGCTAGCAGCAATACTATTACAGGTTACAGGCTAGCAGCAATACTATTACAGCTTACAGGCTAGCAGCAATACTATTACAGGTTACAGGCTAGCCGCAATACTATTACAAGCTAGCAGCAATACTATTACAGGTTACAGGCTAGCAGCAATACCATTACAGTTTACAGGCTAGCAGCAATACTATTACAGGTTACAGGCTAGCAGCAACACTATTACAGGTTACATGCTAGCAGCAATACCAATAGCAGATACCTGGCTAGAAGCCATACTATTACAGGCTAGCAGCAATACTATTACAGGCTAGCAGCAATACCATTACAGGTTACGGTCTAGCAACAATACTATTACAGGTTACAGGCTAGCAGCAATACTATTACAGGTTACTGGCTAGCAGCAATCCTATTACAGGCTAGCAGCAAGACTATTACAGGCTAGCAGCAATGCTATTACAGGCTAGCAGCATTACTATTACAGGCTAGCAGCAATACTGTTACAGGTTACAGGCTAGCAGCAATACTATTACAAAATTTACGCTAGCAGCAATACTATTACAGGCTAGCAGCAATGCTTTTACAGGCTTGCAGCTATACTATTACAGTTTACAGGCTAGCAGCAATACTATTACAGGTTACAGGATACCAGCAATACTATTACAGGTTACAGGCTAGCAGCAGTACTATTACAGGTTACAGGCTAGCAGCAATACTATTACAGGTTACAGGCTAGCAGCAAAACTATTACAGGCTAGCAGCAATACTATTACAGGTTACAGGCTAGCAGCAATACTATTACAGCTTACAGGCTAGCAGCAATACTATTACAGGTTACAGGCTAGCAGCAATACTATTACAAGCTATTATTACAGGTTACAGGCTAGCAGCAATACCATTACAGGTTACAGGCTAGCAGCAATACTATTACAGGTTACAGGCTAGCAGCAATACCATTACAGGTTACAGGCTACCAGCATTACTATTACAGGTTACAGGCTAGCAGCAATACTATTACAGGTTACAGGCTAGCAGCAATACTATTAAAGGTTACAGGCTAGCAGCAATACTATTACAGGTTATAGGCTAGCAGCAATACTATTAGAGGCTAGCAGCAATACTATTACAGGTTACAGGCTAGCAGCAATACTATTACAGGTTACAGGCTAGCTGCAATACTATTACAGGTTACAGGCTAGCAGCAATACTATTACAAGCTAGCAGCAATACTTTTACAGGTTACAGGCTAGCAGCAATACTATTACAGGTTACGGTCTAGCAACAATACTATTACAGGTTACAGGCTAGCAGCAATACTATTACAGGTTACTGGCTAGCAGCAATCCTATTACAGGCTAGCAGAGCAGCAAGACTATTACAGGCTAGCAGCAATGCTATTACAGGCTAGCAGCATTACTATTACAGGCTAGCAGCAATACTGTTACAGGTTACAGGCTAGCAGCAATACTATTACAAATTTTACGCTAGCAGCAATACTATTACAGGCTAGCAGCAATGCTTTTACAGGCTTGCAGCTATACTATTACAGGTTACAGGCTAGCAGCAATACTATTACAGGTTACAGGCTAGCAGCAATACTATTACAGGTTACAGGCTAGCAGCAGTACTATTACAGGTTACAGGCTAGCAGCAATACTATTACAGGTTACAGGCTAGCAGCAAAACTATTACAGGCTAGCAGCAATACTATTACAGGTTACAGGCTAGCAGCAATACTATTACAGCTTACAGGCTAGCAGCAATACTATTACAGGTTACAGGCTAGCAGCAATACTATTACAAGCTAGCAGCAATATTATTACAGGTTACAGGCTAGCAGCAATACCATTACAGGTTACAGGCTACCAGCATTACTATTACAGGTTACAGGCTAGCAGCAATACTATTACAGGTTACAGGCTAGCAGCAATACTATTACAGGTTACAGGCTAGCAGCAATACTATTACAGGTTATAGGCTAGCAGCAATACTATTAGAGGCTAGCAGCAATACTATTACAGGTTACAGGCTAGCAGCAATACTATTACAGGTTACAGGCTAGCAGCAATACTATTACAGGTTACAGGCTAGCAGCAATACTATTACAAGCTAGCAGCAATACTTTTACAGGTTACAGGCTAGCAGCAATACTATTACAGGTTACAGGCTAGCAGCAATACTATTACAGGTTACAGGCTAGCAGCATTACTATTACAGGTAACAGGCTAGCAGCAATACTATTACAGGTTACAGGCTAGCAGCAATACTATTACAGGCTAGCAGCAATACTTTTACAGGTTACAGGCTAGCAACAATACTATTACAGGCTAGCAGCAATACTATTACAAGCTTGCAGCTATACTAACAGGTTACAGGCTAGCAGCAATACTATTACAGGTTACAGGCTAGCAGCAACACTATTACAGGTTACAGGCTAGCAGCAATACCAATAGCAGGTACCAGGCTAGAAGCCATACTATTACAGGCTAGCAGCAATATTATTACAGGCTAGCAGCAATACCATTACAGGTTACGGGCTAGCAACAATACTATTACAGGTTACAGGCTAGCAGCAATACTATTACAGGTTACTGGCTAGCAGCAATACTTTTACAGACTAGCAGCAATATTATTACATGTTACAGGCTTGCAGCAATACTATTACAGGCTAGCAGCAATCCTATTACAGGCTAGCAGCAATACTATTACAGGCTAGCAGCAATGCTATTACAGGCTAGCAGCATTACTATTACAGGCTAGCAGCAATACTATTACAGGTTACAGGCTAGCAGCAATACTATTACAAATTTTAGGCTAGCAGCAATACTATTACAGGCTAGCAGCAATACTTTTACAGGCTTGCAGCTATAATATTACAGGTTACAGGCTAGCAGCAATACTATTACAGGTCACAGGCTAGCAGCAATACTATTACAGGTTACAGGCTAGCAGCAATACTATTACAGGTTACAGGCTAGCAGCAATACTATTACAGGTTACAGGCTAGCAGCAATACTATTACAGGCTAGCAGCAATACTATTACAGGTTACAGGCTAGCAGCAATACTATTACAGCTTACAGGCTAGCAGCAATACTATTACAGGTTACAGGCTAGCCGCAATACTATTACAAGCTAGCAGCAATACTATTACAGGTTACAGGCTAGCAGCAATACCATAACAGGTTACAGGCTAGCAGCAATACTATTACAGGTTACAGGCTAGCAGCAATACCATTACAGGTTACAGGCTAGCAGCATTACTATTACAGGTTACAGGCTAGCAGCAATACTATTACAGGTTGCAGGCTAGCAGCAATACTATTACAGGTTACAGGCTAGCAGCAATACTATTACAGGTTACAGCAATACTATTACAGGTTACAGGCTAGCAGCAATACTATTACAGGTTACAGGCTAGCAGCAATACTATTACAGGTTACAGGCTGGCAGCAATACTATTACAAGCGAGCAGCAATACTATTACAGGTTACAGGCTAGCAGCAATACTATTACAGGTTACAGGCTAGCAGCAATACTATTACAGGTTACAGGCTAGCAGCAATACTATTACAGGTTACAGGCTAGCAGCAATACTATTACAGGCTAGCAGCAATACTTTTACAGGTTACAGGCTAGCAACAATACTATTACAGGCTAGCAGCAATACTATTACAGGTTACAGGCTAGCAGCAATACTATTACAGGTTACAGGCTAGCAGCATTACTATTACAGGCTAGCAGCAATACTATTACAGGTTACAGGCTAGCAGCATTACTATTACAGGCTAGCGGCAATACTATTACAGGTTATAGGCTAGCAGCAATACTATTACAGGCTAGCAGCAATACTATTACAGGTGACATGCCAGCAGCAATACTATTACAGGTTACAGGCTAGCAGCAATATTATTACAGGTTACAGGCTAGCAGCATGACTATTACAGGTTACAGGCTAGAAGCAATACTATTACAGGTTACAGGCTAGCAGCAATACTATTACAGGTTACAGGCTAGCAGCAATGCTATTACAGGCTATCAGCAATACTATTACAGGCTAGCAGCAATACTATTACAGGTTACAGGCTAGCAGCAATACTATTACAGGTTACAGGCTAGCAGCAATTCTATTACAGGCTAGCAGCAATTTTATTACAGGTTACAGGCTAGCAGCAATACTATTACAGGCTAGCAGCAATACTATTACAGGTTACAGGCTAGCAGCAATACAATTACAGGCTTGCAGCAATACTATTACAGGTTACAAACTAGCAGCAATACTATTACAGGTTACAGGCTAGCAGCAATACTATTACAGGTTACAGGCTAGCAGCAATACTATTACAGGTAACAGGCTAGCAGCTATACTATTACAGGTTACAGGCTAGCAGCAATACTATTACAGGCTAGCAGCAATACTTTTACAGGTTACAGGCTAGCAACAATACTATTACAGGCTAGCAGCAATACTATTACAAGCTTGCAGCTATACTATTACAGGTTACAGGCTAGCAGCAATACTATTACAGGTTACAGGCTAGCAGCAACACTATTACAGGTTACAGGCTAGCAGCAATACCAATAGCAGTTACCAGGCTAGAAGCTATACTATTACAGGCTAGCAGCAATATTTTTACAGGCTAGCAGCAATACCATTACAGTTTACGGGCTAGCAACAATACTATTACAGGTTACAGGCTAGCAGCAATACTATTACAGGTTACTGGCTAGCAGCAATACTTTTACAGACTAGCAGCAATATTATTACATGTTACAGGCTTGCAGCAATACTATTACAGGCTAGCAGCAATCCTATTAGAGGCTAGCAGCAATACTATTACAGGGTAGCAGCAATGCTATTACAGGCTAGCAGCATTACTATTACAGGCTAGCAGCAATACTATTACAGGTTACAGGCTAGCAGCAATACTATTACAAATTTTAGGCTAGCAGCAATACTATTACAGGCTAGCAGCAATACATTTACAGGCTTGCAGCTATAATATTACAGGTTACAGGCTAGCAGCAATACTATTACAGGTTACAGGCTAGCAGCAAAACTATTACAGGTTACAGGCTAGCAGCAATACTATTACAGGTTACAGGCTAGCAGCAATACTATTACAGGTTACAGGCTAGCAGCAATACTATTACAGGCTAGCAGCAATACTATTACAGGTTACAGGCTAGCAGCAATACTATTACAGCTTACAGGCTAGCAGCAATACTATTACAGGTTACAGGCTAGCCGCAATACTATTACAAGCTAGCAGCAATACTATTACAGGTTACAGGCTAGCAGCAATACCATTACAGGTTACAGGCTAGCAGCAATACTATTACAGGTTACAGGCTTGCAGCAATACCATTACAGGTTACAGGCTAGCAGCATTACTATTACAGGTTACAGGCTAGCAGCAATACTATTACAGGTTGTAGGCTAGCAGCAATACTATTACAGGTTACAGGCTAGCAGCAATACTATTACAGGTTACAGGCTAGCAGCAATACTATTACAAGAGAGCAGCAATACTATTACAGGTTACAGGCTAGCAGCAATACTATTACAGGCTAGCAGCAATACTATTACAGGCTAGCACCAATACTTTTACAGGATACAGGCTAGCAGCATTACTATTACAGGTTACAGGCTAGCAGCAAAAGTATTATAGGTTACAGGCTAGCAGCAATACAATTACAGGTTACAGGCTAGCAGCAGCACTATTACAGGTTACAGGCTAGCAGCAATACCAATAGCAGGTACCAGGCTAGAAGCCATACTATTACAGGCTAGCAGCAATATTATTACAGGCTAGCAGCAATACTATTACAGGTTACAGGCTAGCAACAATACTATTACAGGTTACAGGCTAGCAGCAATACTATTACAGGTTACTGGCTAGCAGCAATACTTTTACAGACTAGCAGCAATATTATTACATGTTACAGGCTTGCAGCAATACTATTACAAGCTAGCAGCAATCCTATTACAGGCTAGCAGCAATACTATTACAGGCTAGCAGCAATGCTATTACAGGCTAGCAGCAATACTATTACAGGCTAGCAGCAATACTATTACAGGTTACAGGCTAGCAGCAATACTATTACAAATTACAGGCTAGTAGCAATACTATTACAGTCTAGCAGCAATACTATTACAGGCTTGCAGCTATACTATTACAGGTTACAGGCTAGCAGCAATACTATTACAGGTTACAGGCTAGCAGCAACACTATTACAGGTTACATGCTAGCAGCAATACCAATAGCAGGTACCTGGCTAGAAGCCATACTATTACAGTTCTAGCAGCAATACTATTACAGGCTAGCAGCAATACCATTACAGGTTACGGTCTAGCAACAATACTATTACAGGTTACAGGCTAGCAGCAATACTATTACAGGTTACTGGCTAGCAGCAATCCTATTACAGGCTAGCAGCAAGACTATTACAGGCTAGCAGCATGCTATACAGGCTAGCAGCATTACTATTACAGGCTAGCAGCAATACTGTTACAGGTTACAGGCTAGCAGCAATACTATTACAATTTTACGCTAGCAGCAATACTATTACAGGCTAGCAGCAATGCTTTACAGGCTTGCAGCAATACTATTACAGGTTACAGGCTAGCAGCAATACTATTACAGGTTACAGGCTAGCAGCAATACTATTACAGGTTACAGGCTAGCAGCAATACTATTACAGGTTACAGGCTAGCAGCAATACTATTACAGGTTATAGGCTAGCAGCAATACTATTACAGGCTAGCAGCAATACTATTACAGGTTACAGGCTAGCAGCAATACTATTACAGGTTACAGGCTAGCAGCAATACTATTACAGGTTACAGGCTAGCAGCAATACTATTACAAGCTAGCAGCAATACTTTTACAGGTTACAGGCTAGCAGCAATACTATTACAGGTTACAGGCTAGCAGCAATACTATTACAGGTTACAGGCTAGCAACATTACTATTACAGGTAACAGGCTAGCAGCAATACTATTACAGGTTACAGGCTAGCAGCAATACTATTACAGGCTATCAGCAATACTTTTACAGGTTACAGGCTAGCAACAATACTATTACAGGCTAGCAGCAATACTATTACAAGCTTGCAGCTATACTATTACAGGTTACAGGCTAGCAGCAATACTATTACAGGTTACAGGCTAGCAGCAACACTATTACAGGTTACAGGCTAGCAGCAATACCAATAGCAGGTACCAGGCTAGAAGCCATACTATTACAGGCTAGCAGCAATATTATTACAGGCTAGCAGCAATACCATTACAGGTTACGGGCTAGCAACAATACTATTACAGGTTACAGGCTAGCAGCATTTCTATTACAGGTTACTGGCTAGCAGCAATACTTTTACAGACTAGCAGCAATATTATTACATGTTACAGGCTTGCAGCAATACTATTACAGGCTAGCAGCAATCCTATTACAGGCTAGCAGCAATACTATTACAGGCTAGCAGCAATGCTATTACAGGCTAGCAGCATTACTATTACAGGCTAGCAGCAATACTATTACAGGTTACAGGCTAGCAGCAATACTATTACAAATTTTAGGCTAGCAGCAATACTATTACAGGCTAGCAGCAATACTTTTACAGGCTTGCAGCTATAATATTACAGGTTACAGGCTAGCAGCAATACTATTACAGGTCACAGGCTAGCAGCAATACTATTACAGGTTACAGGCTAGCAGCAATACTATTACAGGTTACAGGCTAGCAGCAATACTATTACAGGTTACAGGCTAGCAGCAATACTATTACAGGCTAGCAGCAATACTATTACAGGTTACAGGCTAGCAGCAATACTATTACAGCTTACAGGCTAGCAGCAATACTATTACAGGTTACAGGCTAGCAGCAATCCAATTACAGGTTACAGGCTAGCAGCAATACTATTACAGGTTACAGGCTAGCAGCAATACTATTACAGGTTACAGGCTAGCAGCAATACTATTACAGGTTACAGGCTAGCAGCAATACTATTACAGGCTTAGAGCTAGCAGCATACTATTACAGGTTACAGGCTAGCAGCAATACTATTACAGGTTACAGGCTAGCAGCAATACTATTACAGGTTACAGGCTAGCAGCAATACTATTACAGGTTACAGGCTAGCAGCAATACAGGTTACAGGCTAGCAGCAATACTATTACAGGTTACAGGCTAGCAGCAATACTATTACAGGTTACAGGCTAGCAGAATTAGGAGCAATTACTATTAAGGCTAGCAGCAAATACTATTACAGGCCGTTTGGGTAGCAGCAATACTATTACAACAGGCTAGCAGCAATACTATTACAGGTTACAGGCTTGCAGCAATCCAATTACAGGTTACAGGCTA
>CM072514.1:21125165-21180165 GCA_036898135.1 Oncomelania hupensis
AAGCTCTTACCAGCCCCCTCCGCCTCCACTTCCTAATAATGTTCACCCCCTTCCAAGACAGAATTCATACTATGCGACCAGTGAACAGGTATCTGACTTGCAAGGATCGCATCCAACCCATCCTGAACCCAACCCAAAACCTACATAGTTCTAATCTTTCCCCACTGACTGCCCACCCCCAATCCATTACATCCTCTTTCCAGTGAAAACTAGTGCTAATCAGAGCAGGCATCTCGTGGTTCGTTCCCACCCTCTCCATTTCACTTCACCCCGTTGGCACACTATGATATGGTATCTGTATTTTGTTCCGCAAGGTCTAGTTGATGTGCAAAACTGGTGCAAAGAAAACGAAATGTTGCTCCACCCCATAAAAACAAAGTCAATGGTAACAATAACAAGTCAGAAGCATCAAAAAGAGCCTCTTGACTTAAACCTTGACATTCATTCAAGCCAATTACTCAAGTCCGTGAACACACAGTACTTGGAGTAGCTATTGATGATGAATTAAACTGGCACTGCCATGTAAATAAGGTGAGCAAAACACTATCGAAAAATGTGTTTCTACTTAAGCAATACATTGGAATAGAAGCCAGAAATTTATGTTTTACGCGCATTGTTTGTCTCATAGAAATTATACCTCATCGATCTGGTGTATGGCGAGTGAACATTCTTTAAAAAGTGTGAACTCTCTTCACCGATGAGCAGTTAAGCTTATTCACACTGACCCAACTTTGGCTACTGAACACAAAATGAAAACTCTGGAATTAATGTATTATCTTTGGATAAGCAATGTACTTTCAACAAGGCAATGCTTATATACAAAGTTCACACAAATCAGTCACCTGAATACCTAAAGGTCCTTCGCTCTGCAGCCCCAAACAGTCGATCCATTAGGTCTAAAAAGTATTTGTTGCCCTTACCATACATTGATACATTTAAATCACGTTGTTCTTTTTCTGTACCATCAATTTGGAACATTCTTCCAACTCAAATCCAACAACAGACAACAGCTGGAGGTTTCAAAAGAAAATTACGCTGCTATTTATTAAACACATCAAATAAAACTATCATTATTAATGCTAAGTTTGTAATTATGTAACAGCCTAAATTTTTCATAATGTACAAATTACGTTGCTATTTTTTTACGAACTGCTCTCTCTCTCTCTGTCTCTCTCTTTTTCTCTGTCTCTGTCTGTCTGTCTCTCTCTCTCTGTCTCTCTCTCTGTCTCTCTCTGTCTCTCTCTGTCTCTCTCTCTCTCTCTCTCTCTCTCTCTCTCTCTTTCTTTCTTTCTTTCTTTATCTTTATTTAGGCTATGTAGCTAGCTGTCTTGTGTCTGTGTCTAGATGGTCAGCGGAGTGGGCCCGGTGACATTCTGGGTGAGCAACCTGGTCTGGGACTACTTCAACTACTTACTGCCGTCCATGCTGTTACTGGTCGTCTTCGCGGCCTATAACCAACAAGCTTTTGTGGAGGACCACCGTTTAGGTAAGAGTCCTATTCCTTCGAAGTGGAAGTGTATGACACGACGAATGCATGTGAGGCTGTGCAAGAAAGGCTGTATTTTATTGTCGCCGTGACACACCAAAATCCTTGTAACGTTTTTACTTGGTGAATAAATATTCTTATGTCCTGTGTCTTATGTAGGTTGAGAGTATAAACCGAGGTCTAGCCTGTGCAGGCACGCATTCTACGCACGGACTTTTAAAAGATCCTGACGCTCATGTCCTTGGCGAGGTTGAGTTCCGGCTGAACCAATACACCCAGCAAGCTTTAGCTCTCTCTTCTTCCCAATACCCGTTCATCCAGGATGGTGCATGCTCAGTTGCCTGGGCGTAAGCCTGTGCGCCCAAAGGCTGCAAATGGGCGCCTCTGTCGGCTTGAGTTTGATCTTGTATTGGCCAGCGCCTTGAGCAGCTCTTTAGCTAACAATGCGCTTTATAAGAACAAATAAATTTATAATATAATAATAATAATAATAATAATAATAATAATAATAATAATACTGGATGCTAACTTGAGCTTACTATATATTATACTGCCTAAACCAAAAGAGAGAGAGAGAGAGAGAGAGAGAGAGAGAGAGAGAGAGAGAGAGAGAGAGAGAGGGGATGAGGAGGAGGGTGGAGGGGGGATATGTCTACGTAGCATCATTACCATCATCATCGTCATCATTATCATTATTATAATCATCATGTTCATCATTGCTTTATTAATATTTTAGATAATTTGTTTGTCCGATCTTGTATCCTCAATACCCCAAAAGAAGCAACACTTAAATAATTGTTGGGATTGTTTCTAGGCCTGGTGGTGCTCATACTGGTCATGTTCGGACTGGCCATACTTCCTTTCATGTACTTCGCTCACTTCGCTTTCTCGTCTGGTCCTGCTGGAATGGTAGCCATGATCGTCTTCAATATCTTCACTGGTGACAATTGATGTAGTTTTTTGTTATTGTTGTTGTTGCTGTTTTTGTGGTTTTGTTTGTTGTTTGTTGTTTTGCTTTGTTTTGTTTTTTATCACGGTGGTGGTGTTAATGTGGTCGCACCGTAAATGTCATTTGAAGTTCAAGGCCACCTCAGGGTCATGGCAAAGTCGTCGTTGTTGTTTTAAATCTTAGTATTGAACTTCTCTTTCAACGCCTTCTCACTCCCAAATCCCTCATTAACAAACATAATCTGCCTGCAATATTGTGCATAGCTTTCCAAATGAACACCAGTTTTCCCCAACCCCGGTGACCAGGATTTGTCCTCAGTTGTCTGGGGCGTTAGGTGATGCCTCTAAAGCAGCAAATGGGCGCACCGAGCAGTATGAGTTAGATCCTGTATCGGTCAGCGCCTTGAGCTGTGTTGAGCTTCAAAAACGCTGTATATAACAACGATACAAATTAATTAAGAGTCAGTCGTATGTGCATTGCCGCTTTTTTCGATAACATTATATTGTATGCCCCATTTCCATTCCTATTTGTACCTATAAACAAAGACTAACTAACTCCTATTTGTAACTAGAACTATAAGGGTGATTAAGCAGTAAGAGCGACATTTTAGACTTTTATATATATATAAATCATCCTGAACTTATTATCAGGCAGTTAATGCGAATCTCAAAATTTGTATTTAGTATGCATCTGATATTTTTAACAACTTGGGACCAAAGATCGGCTGGAGTATGTCCGATCTTTTGAATAATATATACGATAATTTTCAACACAGGCAGAAAACAACGGGTACCACTACAGGGCTTGAATACACGCGCGATAGTTGAATACAAGTGGACTTAGTATAAGAGTAGGTTTTTTGGCCTTGTTTGGGCGGGAAGAAAATGTCTGTTCTATTGATTATTTATTGTTTAATATATTATTATTATTATTATTATTATCATTATTACATGTATTATTATTGCTGTTGTTGTTGTTGTTAGCGGTCTTTCAAGATGCCCAGTTTTCACGGTATGTACTTTTTATCTCCCCTTAATAGGCCTAGTGACTATGGTGACGGTGTTCATCATGGCGCTGATCGATGACGTCAGAGATTTGGGCGAGACGCTGAACTGGGTGTTCCTGGCTCTCTTCCCCAACCACTGCATGTCCAAAGCCTTCATGGACGTGTACTCCAACTATGTAATCATGCTGCTGTGCAAGGACAGCAACTACAAACAGACCTGCCTCATCGGGCCAAACGTTTGCTGCAAGAACGTCGGTGAGTGTGTCGCGGTAAGCTTCTACACAGCAGGCGCCCGTAGGCCTATCTGAAGGTGAGAGATACCCGAAGTCTAGTAGTGTCGCTCTGGGTAGTATACTACAGAAAGAGAGACGCTCCCGCAGAGCGCACGCCTGTGGCTTGAATCTCTTATGGCCGTCTGTTGAGTAAAATAATTAGTATTCTTAATTATAAAGACCTTGATTGTAAATCAGGACCACGCCTAAACCGTTCAAAATACCCACTGACTGCTTGCCGCGCACTGGTGAGCGCGCCGCACCAATGAGCCAAACTGATCAACCTGTATATGGTTTGGAAGTTTACTTATTTATTATTACAGGAATTAATACGTTTCTCCATTAAAAGTAGGGTGGATCTTTTTATAGAGCTCACTTACCAGCCCAAAGACCTGCTCATGGCCGAACTCGGAATCACAATCTTTAGTGTCCCAACAAACAGCGAGGAAACGTATTTGGCAGTGTACAACAATCACTGACAGTCACACCCGCACAAAACGGTACAGAATAAAACATCAAGTCATAAAAGCAAGGAGCACCGAACTTCCATTTAACCGTTTCATCTCCTCACCCAGCTGAACTAAAAACAAACTGGAGCATTCAGCCTCTCCCCTTTTCTTCCCCGCACACTCCCCACCCCATCCCATAACGTTTTCAAGCCACGGCCCAACCCCTGTATAGGTACTTTGAAGTGACCTTGACCCTAAACTGTCAGAGATATTAAGTCCAAATTGGTTATATTTAGAGATGACAGATTGATCTGTCATGTATTTTCCGTTTTTGCGTGGATCTTGAAGGTCATTGTGGGCCTTGCAAAAACATACAAAAATGGGTCATCGTACAGTGGAATGGCTGTATACATCTGTTCATAGATCTCTATGAATGTGTTCTTAGAGAGTGCTGTATCCAGCTCAATGGGCTGCATAGCGCCAACTTGCTGGTTGAGGCGCACTCAATTTTTTTCTTTAATCTTGTGCACAGGTTCTTTTGGCTGTGGTACGTTGCCGTGCTTGAACTTCACGGAGAACTTTCTGGACTGGGAGTCTCCGGGCATCGGGCGGTACTTGGTGTTCATGGTCATCCAGGGTGTCTTGTTCTTCACGCTTACGCTCATGTTGGAGTTCCGCATACTGCATAAACTCTGTGGTTGCTACTCCACCTTAAGAAGGCGAGCTAGGTGAGAGACACTTCACTTCCCAGTCGGGACGATTATTGTGAAAAAAAATGGTAATGATTGATCATTTATTATGATTGATTGGTAATGATGATGATGGCGATGATGGTGATGACGACGAAGATGATGATCATTGATTGATTGATTTAAGATTAATAAAAATAATAATAATTATATTAGTAATAGGGATATGTATACGGTGTTTTCCTAAACAGAAACAGTTCAAAGCACCCTCCCCCCCCCCCCTCCCCCACGTATTGACACACTAATTAAACTTTAGACAGTTATATACATGTGGGGGATGGGGGAAACGAAGGGGAGTACAAAAATGAAAACGATTCTAAAGAGAGTCAGAAGGAATTCATTCATACTGGGGAGGGGCGTGAAAGAGGAGGGTAGTTAGGGCACTGCTTCCTTTCTCTGTGTCGTTGGGTAATAGTAGCCTTACTGACCGCTTCCACCTTCCCCATCGAAATAGATAAACAGGCTAGACGGTGCTTAACTCAACAATTCTAGCGTGGCAATAAAACTGGTATCTTAGTAAGGCTGTGCTGAGATTTAAAAAAACAAAAACAAATACGGCTTGAAGAATGTGGAGTGGCCTTTGGAGAAAATGTCTTCAGTGAGCTAAGATGTGAACAGGTCAGCTGATTTTGTAGGCGAATGTGTGCCCACATCCACGACGCTTCTTGAAGAAACCAATAATTAAAACTCTTGTTTGCGTGCCTGTGTCCGTGTGGTGACAGATATTCCATCAACCAGCCTTATTACATTAACGGCGTCAGTCTGCATACGGAGGACGATGACGTGGCAGCAGAGAGACGCCGCATCAACGCCTCGCCTGCCTTCGTTCTCTCGCAGGTCAGTCCAAATACCAACTAGAACCGAACTGGAAAAGTAACACTGAATGTTAAAGCCGAAAATCCCTATAAGTTATAGTAATGCTATTTCATATCTGACGATGACGATTGAGTGATTGGACGATGGCGACGATGACGGCCACGACGATGACGACAATGGTCTTATATTACTGTTTTCTTTTACTTAATTTAACAGCGAGAGCCGCTGCTGTTAGTGAACCTGTACAAACAGTACGGCAACTTCGTGGCGGTCGATCACACGTGTGTGGGGGTGCCCGAACAAGAGTGCTTCGGCCTGCTGGGCCAGAACGGAGCGGGCAAGACCACCACCTTCAAGATGTTGACTGGGGATGTGCCAGTGTCAGGAGGCAACGCCTACCTCAAGGGCTTTGATGTCAAACGCAACCTGCAGCAGGTATAGCAGCTAGTTGTTGTTGTTGTGGCTGCTGCTGCTGCTATTGTTGTTTGTTGCTGCTGCTGCTGCTGTTGTTGTCTGCTACAACGTCTCAAGGTGTGCACCACGTAACAGTGTCTAGCTCAGTGTCCAGTTGCTGGAAACATCGGCAGAGTATTTGAATATATCGACAGGCACGACTCATATAGTTTGGCCTTGTTTGTGGAGGTGTTTGTGTAGGTCTATATTGGCGTGAACCTCTTATACGTTACATTTAATAAACGATGATGATGAAGATGATGATCATGATGATGTGGTCAGTTTTCTTCATCCATTACATCCACACTATCATCATCATAAACTGATTTCATCATCCTCATAAATCTACAATATCCTGCTCCTCCTAATTATCATCAACAGTATCTTCTTATCACCGACTCGTCGTCATCATCACCTCATCACCATCACCAGTCCCACCACCACCTCCTCGTTGTGATTCAAGTATCCCAAAAAATATATTATCTGTGTGCATTTTTCAGGTGCAAGCCAACATGGGCTACTGTCCGCAGTTTGACGCCCTGATAGAACAGATGACCGGGAGAGAGACGTTGACTATGTACGCAAGGCTGAGAGGGGTGCCGGAAGTCAACATCAGAGCCTGCGTCAACAATTTGATTGACGTGCTCTTGCTCCGCCCGCACGCTGACAAACTCACCAGCGATTACAGGTTAGACTACTTCAGCATGGCTGAGACTGACTAGACCCACTCCCACCGAATGGAAAGAGTAAGGCCATGCAGTGTGTTAGACACGTGGTGGGGATTTCAAGTTTAAAATCGCATGTTAAATATTCATAAAATAAATAGAATGGGCACTATGTACGACAAATTAACTATAAGAAAACTGTGTTCCCTTCTTTTCGGCCTCCAGTGAACAAACCCACAGCGCAGCAATACAAAACTACTCCCTTACAGTCCCATCGCCGTAGCTTAAGTGGTAGAACGTTCGCCTGGCACACCGATGACCCAGGTTCGAATCATGTGATGGGCAAGATTAAAGTGGGCATTTTTCACTGTCCATTCTTCACTTCCTTACGTGTCAGTGACGAGCGACAATTGAACAGGGAGGTTACCCAATAAAATGTTCGACCCTAAAGTAGCTATGGGATAGAGAAAAAAAAGGCCAAGGAAAGGGACGTAACTGCAGCCTCGTCGACCAACTTTGTGGACGGGAGATAAACTTGTCATTTTGACCCTACTGTAGTCCTCCAGCTTGGTCGACCATTGTCTAGTATGGGCAGACACCGAGACGGATGGATATTATGGGAAGAAGAAGTTTAATAAAGCAAAGTACATGCTACAGGTACTCCGGTTTTCTCCCTCCCTTCAGTAATGGTATTAGATGCAGTCAATCTAACGTTTAAAAAAAATAGAAAAAATTGATTTCTATTCCGACTTCTGTACAAACGATCTCTTCAGATCGCCGCTTTGAGTTCGATGCGTGCGATACCATCCTGAATTAATATTATTATTATTAATAGTAGTAGTATTAGTATTATTATTTTATATGAAATCCAATACTGCTGTGAGAAAAGGCACATCCAAAGGTTTGTCAAGGCCTGCGGCGACGAGCTCGCCCCAGTGTTCTGCGATATTTTTAATCAGTCACTACAAACTCATGTGGTACCGCAATCGTGGAAAGAGGCAACGATCTGTCCCGTTCCAAAAAGGTCCAGCCCTTCTACCCTGAATGATTATAGGCCCATAGCCCTTACTTCTGTCTTGATGAAGTGCTTTGAGAGACTTGTACTGTCTAAACTGAAGGTGGAAGCACAGCCATCCCTCGACCCCTTGCAGTTCGCCTATAGGCAGAACAGGGGTGTTGAGGATGCTGTGATAACTCTGTTACACCGTGCACACTCCCACCTGGAAGACGGCGGCGCGTACGTCCGCATTCTCTATGCTGATTTTTCATCGGCTTTTAACACCATCCAGCCCCATATCCTTGCTCAAAAACTTCAAACCATGAACATCAACCCTTTTCTTACCCTTTGGGTCACAGACTTCCTCACTAACCGAACACAGACAGTGTGCATTAAAGCCCCCCCTCCGCCACTTTCATTACCATCATCGTCTTCGTCATCACCGACGTCATCACCATTATCATCTGCAGCAGTTGCAGCTACATCATCATCCTCATCATCGTCATCATCATCATCATCAGCAGCAGCAGCAGCAGCAGCAGCATCCCACTGTATCTCCTCTGTCAAGGTCATCAACACAGGTGCGCCACAGGGTACTGTGATAGCCCCCTTTGTCTTTACCCTTTACACAAACAACTGCCAAATTTCCAGAGATGACGCACATATTATCAAATTTTCTGATGATGCTGCTGTTGTCGACCTTTCAGACTCTGTGACATGTTACGAGCAAAGTGTCAACTCTTTTGTCAACTGGTGTGATAGGAACCATCTTGAACTGAATGTCAAAAAAACTAAAGAAATGGTTGTGGACTTTAGGCGGAATGGGACAGATTTGCCGGCACTCTTGTTAAAGGGAGAAGAGGTAGAAAGAGTAGACACCTATAGATATCTTGGCATTCTCATTGACAATAAGTTAAAGTTCACAGCTAACGCTGAGGCAGTGTTCAAGAAGTGCAGACAGAGGATGTATATGTTGTACAAACTGCGTTCACTGATGGTGTCGCAAAGAATTTTGCAGCAGTGCTATACTGCTTTCATTGAGTCTGTGTTAACATTCTCATTCATCTGTTTCTATCAGTCTCTTAATCTCAAAAATCAAAATTCTCTTAACAGTATCTCCAGAACATGTAGCAAGATTGTAGGCAGAAATCTCCCCCGTCTCTGCGATTTGTTCCAAACAAGGGCCCTGAGCAAGGCCATGTGCATCATTAAAGACCCCACCCACCCCCTGTGCCCCCTCTTCCAGTGTCTTCCGTCCGGGGTTCGACTCAGGACAATGCAATGCCGAACAGTTCGCTTTAGTTCCACTTTCATCCCTACTGCAATTACCCTTTTCAATTCAACCAACAAACGCTGATGGCTCTGCTCAGGACACCTCACCACCCTCAAATTAATAACCCCATCATTTATTTTTATCTGATTAATTGCTTTTATAATCAAACTTGTATGTTTTATCTTATTCTATTACCCACATGTCCATTGATAATTATTGTGTTTGTAAGTGTGAGTGTATTACCTTATTTGTCAAGGACTGTTTGGTATTTTTTATCTCGTTGTTATAGTTGCTTATGATGTGTTCTGTGTGGATGAGTGCACGGCTGCAGTGATGAGTGGGCAAATGTAGTGCGTGAGTGTGTTGTGACTGCGCGAGGCTTTTATGACTGAAATAATAGTGCCTATTCTTTAGCCCTATTTCTTACCTGTAATATTTTTACCTGCAAGAGGCGTTCGCTCAATTAATGCATAGTTAAAATATGTACGGATGATGTGCGTACGGATTCTATGCTTTCTGAACCTCTTATATTAGTCTGTGTCTTATTATTGTTTATTATAACTGTCTTGATGTGTGGAGCCATTATATAACATAATGTGATGAGACTTGTACAATATTTCCATTCCTGTGGTAATAAAGATGTGTTGAATTGAAAAACAGCCAAATTTCGTTCTTTTTATTTTGTTCTGTACATAAACACAAATGCATTTGTATTACGATTAATTTACGTATTATACACGATTTTCTGCTGTTTTATTAGCAAGACCTAGCCTACATGTAGCATTCATGAAGTTCTTAACAGAACAGCAAACAAATATAAGATAATAAAGTATTCGTATTGAAGGGCAAATCAACGGCTTGTTGTGTCTGTGTGCAGTGGTGGCAACAAGCGAAAACTGAGTACTGCCATAGCGCTGATCGGAGACCCACCGTTCATCTTATTGGACGAGCCGTCCTCAGGCATGGACCCTGCAGCCAGACGACAGCTGTGGAACGTCCTGTCCCAAGTCAGAGCCAGCGGCAGAACCCTGGTTCTGACCTCACATAGGTAAGCGAGTAAACAAAATCTTAGACGGTGTTTAAGTCATTTACCAGCACAGAAATACGGGTTTGACATGTGTTTTGCCGACAGACAGAGGCACGCAAACACGCGCGCACACTCTCACCCACCTCCATCACATCTCCCTCCTCCTGCCATACCCCCATCATCATCATCATCATCATCATCATCATCATTATCATCATCATCGATGTCATAAAGCGGGGACAGGCAAACGAGAGAGTGAATTTGTTAATAAACAGGTATGCCTGTAAACAATGCGTGCTCAGCCCTATTTGAATCTGACTCCTCTCACTCTCGTCTCTCCCACTCTGTAGACAACACAAATTTTAAGGATGCAGACTTCTATTAACCAAATTAAGTATACACTCACAACCACACATAAAAGAAGTTACATTCATGGAGATTGTTCATTATAACGGCACACACGGACGACGACGGTGATTCCAGTTTATCATTCCAATAGTCATTAGAAGTATTTCTGTGAATATGGCCAACGAGAGAATATTGAAACATCACTTACTGCATCTGTCTTTAATGTCACCTTTGTCACCTATAGCACCTCATTCAGGCGCCCAACATTCCAGCACCTCCACTGGAACTACTTTACTTGGGAGCTTCTCATCTCCACAATGCTGTACGTGTCCTCGCCCAGGCTAGGGTACACTCATCAAAGATCGTCCAGCCCCGCTGCGTCGATCTTGCACCATGTCCATCTGTGGAGTTTCCAACTCTCACGAATTTCCTTTTACAGAGAGAAACACCATTATGTCCACTTACAATTCTTTATCTCTCTCTTGGCACATACTCTTCTCTCTCTCTTTCTCTGTTGGCCATTTATTTGGATCTATTATTACTTGCCCTTCGGACCTATCATCTTTCATCCTTCTTACAATATCCACAGCCACACACATCTATCCGGTTTTCAACATGGAAACAACGGATGATTCTCGGCAGTAGTGGAAAGTTGTTTCTGGTGTACCCGACACCCTAAAATAGCACAGACAAAATGACGAGACGACGAACAACAAGAAGAAAGGGGAATGTGGAAATTGTGGATGAGGAGACAGAGGGAGAAGAAGATGCCAGAAGTGAAGAACCGATTTCGGTGAAGAAGACCGCGGATGTTGAGGTCAGCACTGATCCAGAGAAAGATAATCAAGCAGCGATCGTGTGTGACCTTAAATTTTGCGTACGGAGTCTCCGAGAAGAGATCAACGCGCTGCGGTTGATGATTTTAGAGCAGGCCGATATTATAAAACAACTGCGCGAAGAGCGAATCGGACTTGCGGACCGAATTGAGCAGACGACGCGACCGTCAACTAGGTTGTCTACCACTTCCTATGCTGCGGCAGTCAGATCTACACCCGCACCAGATTCTGATCGGTCACTGAAGACTGCGCAGCAGAAGAAAAACACCACAACAACTAAAGACGGCAAAAAATACACGCAACAGCAGAAAGAACATGGAAAGAACAAACATGACGTCAAACTGCACAATGACGTCAATACACAGACAAAACAGGAATGCGGAAGAAACAAAGGCGGAAGTAAACAAGAGTTTGAGGACACTGTTGTTATTCTGCATGATTCAGTTCTAAATGGAGTTCAAGCTTCTAGACTGGGTCAGTCATATGGTTTTGAAGCTGTGAAATGCCAAGCATCAACCGTTGGTGACATCCTTTGTTCTTTTGAACAGATTGATGAACAAACAACGCAGAGAAAAAATGTGAAAGCAGTTGTTGTGCATGTTGGAGTACACGACATTAAGAACAAGGACCCCAAATCTGTAAGCAGAGATTTTGTTGAAGTGATCAAGACCATGGCTTCTCGGAATCCTGGAGTGCAGATCGTTGTCAGCAAAATAGCGGCAGTGAAAGATAAGGAACTGCGTGCGAAGAGAGATGTTTTTAACGCACTAACTTTCTCTTCACTTATGGATGAACCCAACATCACCTTTGTGTCCCATGACAACATGCCTGGTTATACCATGAGGGACCACCTTCATCCAAACAGAAAAGGGTCAAGCATTTTGGCTGGTAACATTGGACGTTTTATCCATAGCATGCTGTGGAGAAAACCTAGCCCCAAGAGATTTGCCCGGCGTTACCAGACAAGTGACTGCCTCGGCTACTATGATGTCAGAGGCAGGTGGCATACAGCAGCCCGGCCAGTTTTCCCCGTCAAATGGTATTAGGGACATTGGGTTACCAGAATACTAACTACTTATATATACAAATATATATAAATGTATAAATATACAATTTAAACTGTAAAATGAATGAACAAAATGTAAAATTATTTCAGTGGAATAGTCGATCTCTAGGCACAAATTTACTGTCTTTTCAACAACATATCTCACAGGAAAATTATGCTGTATTAGCTTTACAGTCACTAAATCTCAATAATAACAAATTACCAAAACTAAAAAATTATTACTTTCCTCCCTTATTCCAAACTAGTAACGACACACAAAAGGTTCAAACAGCCCTGTACATAAGATGTGATTTAGAATATTGTTCAATTCCATCACCAATACCAAAAACAATAAAAAATACTTTTGGAAGTGTTGCAATGATCAAAATAAATAAGCACACCATTTTTAATATAATATCCGTTTATATGCCAGATGGTCCAAAGGAAGACAACTCTGACTGGGTAAAAACTATAGGTAAGTCAGATGAGAAGTGGATTATTTTGGGGGACTTCAATGCTCATTCTCCTTGGTGGGAACCGGGATGTCAAATTACAACAAGTAATCGTTTTGTTGATAATTTATTAGATTCTAAATTGTGTTTATTAAATGACGGTCAATTTACTAGAATTCCTGACGTTCCTTACCACAGGTCTACATCTATTGATCTTTCCCTTGCCACTCCAGATATTGCCTTAAATTCTGTTTGGTGCCCTCTTGACGATTGTTTAGGGAGTGATCATCTTCCAATTATTATCACTTTGAATGAACAAGAAACAGAACAAAGACAAAAAGAAGATAAGATACCTAAATTCAAATATAAATATGCAAATTGGGACTTCTTTAAAACATGCCTAGAAAATACTGATATTAATAACGTTCATGATGAGGATATAGAAATTTTTTACTCAAAATTTAGAGATTCTGTATTGCAGGCAGCAGAAAAAAGTATTCCAAGATGCAAACAAAAGAAGCGAATATCTCATTCCGGAAATGTGTGGTGGAACAATGAATGTGAAAAAGCTGTTAACAATAAAAAGGTCACATATAAAAATTGGATTAGGAATAAAACATTTGACAATTTTACAATCATGAAACATGCTAAAATATATTGCAACAGAATTATTGCCAGTGCTAAGAAACAGTATTGGTCAGAATTCTGCATGTCAGAAATAACCGAGTCAAAAGATATGTATAAGGTTTGGAGAAAAGTTAAAGAGATGAAAAATGGATTTAATCTACAGTCTTATCCTATTAAATTGCAAGACAATATTTTTCCCTCATCTGAGGATAAAGCAGAAGCATTTGCAAAACATTTCTCAGTAAATTCATTGTCCAATAGTCTTGATTTACATATACAAATGTTTAGAAAAGAAGAAGAAATCAAAGCAGAATATGAAGATCCTATACCAGATAATTTGCATTATTTAAATGCTCCTATTAATTATGCAGAGTTTTTAGAAACTTTACAATCTTTTTCATTAAACAAAACTGCTGTTGGTCTAGATGGTATCTCTTATCAATTACTGAATCACTTGCCAGCTACATGGAAAAATTGCTACATTCATTATGCCAAAGATGTTGGCAAAGTGGAATTCTCCCTACTATCTGGAAGAAGTCTGTAGTTATTCCAGTACATAAGCAAGGTAAGTCTCGTGCGTCAGTAAATAGTTATAGACCAATTGCATTGACGTCTCAAGTTGGAAAATTATTAGAAAAAATAATTTTAAACAGGTTAAGTCAATTTTGTGAAAAAAATCAAATAATCCCTACAAATCAAGCCGGATTTAGAAAGGGTCGGTGTACAACTGATCATCTTGTTAAATTAACCAGTCATGTTAAGAAACAATTTGCTCATAGAAAAACTATTCTTGCTGCTTTCTTTGATATCAAAAAGGCGTATGACAGTGTTTGGCATGCTAGACTGCTTTATAAATTAAAACATATTGGAATAAGTGGTCATATGTATCATTACATACACAATTATTTAAGTGGCAGATCTATATGCACAAGAGTGGGGAATGCTTATTCATCTTTTTATAACATCGATATGGGAATACCTCAGGGGTCTATTCTTGCCCCTTTATTGTTTTCAATCCTCATTCATGATCTTCCCACATTTATTTCTAAATCAGCAAATGTAGTTCAGTATGCGGATGACATTGCTA
Source organism: Oncomelania hupensis (assembly GCA_036898135.1). Taxonomy (NCBI): domain Eukaryota; kingdom Metazoa; phylum Mollusca; class Gastropoda; order Littorinimorpha; family Pomatiopsidae; genus Oncomelania; species Oncomelania hupensis. Next base: position 21,139,703 of record CM072514.1, read on the forward strand.
TGTGGATTAATACGTCTCTCAGAAAGCATACTAAAAAGAGAGTAGTAATGTATGTACAGAAACTTTTCCAAGAAGAACTAAATAATCTTTCTAAATTTTTGAAAAATAATGGTCTGGAACTGTCTACTGATAAAACGTATTTGATGCTCTTCAATAATGGAAATAATCCTAAATTATTACCTGTTTTGAAATTAAATTGTGAAGTTCTTGCTTACAAGCAGCAGGTAAAATTTCTCGGAGTTTACCTAACACCAAAGTTGAACTGGAAGTTACATATTGAGCATTTAATAACGAAAGCAAGAAAAACCTTGAATTTATTGAAAATTATTAATATGCAAATATGGGGTCAAAACACTAAATCCCTATTACATTTAGCTATATCACTAGTTCGATCAAAGCTTATTTATGGTCAGGAAGCATATTTTTCAGCAAATAATTCATTATTAAATAAATTACAAAGTATTGACAGTAGGGCTATTAAAATTGCATTAGGAGTTCCAGTTCATGCTAACACTCTACGAATATACCAAGAAGCTGGAATATTATCACTAAATCAACAACGTCAACTGGCTACTTCCAAATATGTGTTAAGATGTTTATCTGTTCCAAATTCGGTGTATGATGAAATATATATTGACGCTCAACAAGATTATCCCAAAAGAACAAAAAATATGAAGTACTTGCAGCCAATTAGAAACTATACAAAAGACCTTTTTGATAAGTGTGACATTGGTATCACATCAGTTTCAGTTCTTCCATTAACACCATTGATTCCACCATGGGAGCATTTATGTGCACATATTGATATTGACTATAGCCAAACTAAGAAAGAGGATAATCCTAATTTATTAGTTACTGAGGTAAAAAAGCATATTGAAAGTAATTACAAAAACCATATGCAGATTTTTACTGATGGATCAGTTCTAGATTCTTTGGATAGTGGATCAGCATATATTATTCCTGAAATAAATATCAGAAGGTCATATTATTTAGGAAGGGGATTTTCTATATTTACAGCTGAGCTTTATGCTATTTTAATGGCTTTAAAGTTCATTATGTCGTCACCTTTAGAATTATTTGGTATATTAGTATGTGTTGATTCAAAAGCAGTTCTGTATGCATTAAAACAGTGGAACTGTAAAGATAGAAGGGAGATTATATATGAAATTAAACATATGATACATTGTGTGATTTCTAGAGGAATAAATATTGATTTCTGTTGGATACCATCACATTGCGGAATTCATTGGAATGAGGTATGTGACAGAATAGCTAAGGAGGGAGCACAAAGGTCGTCAGATTCTATAATTATAACAAATTTGAATATGTGTAATCATGAAATGTTTTCCTTACTAGAAAAGGCAGTTTATCATGATAATAACATTAAAAATATATCTATACTGAATTGTTCAAGACCACTTTCTAAATTAATATATAAATTAAGAATGAACGCATGGAACACTAAATACTCAGCTGATGTTCAGTGTATATGTAATACAAGTCTATCAGTACATCACCTTCTCTTTGAATGCTCAGTTTTAACAGACATATTCAAAGTAAATGGACATAGCATAACTAAATATGGACATTCTGTAGACATGGTTCTGTATCATCCAAATGTTACAGACATTGTGAAAGTTATTGCTAAATCTCCTGTTGGTAGACTCTTATAGACTGTTTGTTTTGAAATTATGTTTTGAAATAGTTAACGTGTTTTAAAAGTTGCATTTTCAATGTCTACTATCACCAAAATGTGTTATCCAAATGTTACAGACGTTGTGAAAGTTATTGCTAAATCTCCTGTTGGTAGACTGTTATAGACTGTTTTGAAATTATGTTTTGAAATAGTTAAAGTGTTTTAATAGTTACATTTTCAATGTCTAATATCACCTAAATGTGTGAAGAGACGTTAAATTAAAGATTGATTGACACATCTATCCTACTACTAACAATAGTTCATACGTGCCATTTCCTTATAATATTAACAATACTAACATATCAACAACTTCTAGGTCTAAATAGTATTCGGTCAATAACCATCTTTTAGATCTAATACCTAAGTCAAGGCACACCAACAATATTTGCATCAAGAATACTAAATGAATGAATTTCACAATAGCAAAAATGTAATATTTTACTATGATAATAGCTAGAAATAATATAAATTTGTTTACCTTAGAGCCCCGTCGCTCTGAAGGATAACTTCAGCCTAAGAAAAACCAGCACGGCAGTTTTTCATCCAAAATGGCTGAGTTCACTAATACTCAAGCTAGAGTTATTTCCCTTACTATATAAGCATAACCGTCAAATCGACCAATCACAATTTCAATTTCTTTCAGTACAGATGCACCCAACCACATACGCATGTATTCCTATCCGCTCTCTAACCTATTGACTATATGACAATCAACATAGTCATCATCATCATTATCATCATCATCATCATTATCATCATCATCATCGTCATCATCATCGTCATCGTCATTCATCATCATGATTGCGTTGACTTGTATGTTTATAGCATGGAAGAGTGCGAGGCGCTGTGCACGCGGATCGCTATCATGGTGAACGGCCGCTTCGTGTGCCTGGGCAGCCAGCAGCACCTCAAGTCCAAGTTCGGGCAGGGCTACACGATCATAGCTAAGATGGGCACAGTGCAGGAGACAGAGGGTGAGGTCGACTCACAGACGGAGTCCACAGTCCCAGCGCCGGTACAGGCGCTGATGGAATACATACAGGACTGTTTCCCCAACGCCAAACTGTTCGACTCTCACCAAGGCTACGCTCACATGCAGGTAATTAGGAGCAGGAAGAGGGTGGTGGTGGTTGTATTCCTCAGATTTAACGTACGTTGTACTACTGATCTGCAAGAAGGGGGAGGACGCTGCCATTGGTGTCAGTAATATTATATTGTAGTTCGGCAGCTTTTGATGATAATTACAATGACGACAATCGGAATTAATGATATAAAATGTATTAAGGGTATATGTATGTCTACACACACACACACAAAGGCTGATCACAGCGCTGGGGAAAAAATGAAAACATTTGTAACAGCTGTCTGTACTGGAGATGGGCAGCGAGTTGGCCTAACGATGAACGCTGCGCCCCTACTGTTTATGGAGAAGACAACGATAATAAGCATACAGAAGTTCAACCTACTGTTTATGGAGAAGACAACGATAATAAGCATACAGAAGTTCAACCAAATACGTTGTTATTGGGTTGATGTCCATGAAGATGTTTGCTGATGATGACTGCGACGGTGATTTATAGTATAATCAGTCATGTCGTGAATGCAATTCGCATCGCTTAATTAATTGTGTCCTTTTGTTTTGAACAGATTGGTTTAATTGAAACAGATTAGAATTGGCAACAATGTCTGCATAATTGCAGTCTCCTTGTCACTGTGTTGAGGACTTGGGCAGCGAAAAGGAGAGAGAAAATGAAAACAACTCACAAAGTCTTCTGATTAAAAAAAAAAACAAACTTTCCAGCTAATTTAAAAACACATTTTTTTAAATTAACAACACAAAAACAACATTTTTTTGGTCAAGGTTAAATAAACGTCAATAACTTTTGCTGTAAATTTTAGGTGCCGGATCCTAACGTGCGCTTGGCTGATGTGTTTGAGGCCATGGAGCAGGCCAAGCAGCATCTGCACGTGGAGGACTACAACGTGCACCAGACCACCCTGGAACAGGTCTTCCTCGCCTTCACCGCGCTGCAGCGCCTGCCCAAGGACGAAGAGAAGAAATCCTGTCTTAAACGTCTCTGCTGTTGCTGTCGCACATGAAAGAAAGAAATCCTGCAGTGAAGAATGCTGGCAGAAATAGTTGCATCAGTTAAGATTTTTAAAAAAAAAATTCACTCCATCAGGAAAGAATGCTGGGGAAAAAAATCAGTCTAGCAATAAAGAATTTAAAAATAAAGATAAAAAAATAAATCAGTAGAAAACAAATCATTCGTTCAGTGAATAATTCTCACAGAAATCATTCTATCTAAAGGAGAGAAAAAAATTCAAGTAAGCTTATTTGTGGATATGTGAAAACACAAACAGCAGCCACCCCCTTCCCCTTACTCCCCCACCCCTCCCCCTCCCTATCCCTCTCCCCATCCCTCCCCAATGAAGAATGTTGTTCATTTGTGCATTTATTCCTGTGATTCCCTTGTCAGACCTAAATTGAATTTTGTGCTCGAGAGAACTTTCAAGAAGTCCACAACCGCTTACGTGGTTGCTGCTTTTATTGTGACACGTGAAAGGAATCGGCCGACAACAAGGAGATACTGTTACAAAAAAAACAACACACAAACATAATTTCTGAACTTTCGTCGTGTGTACCATTTGATTTATTGCCTGTGATTCCAGCTGTTTGTTTTCTAAGAAACTTCAGAGATAAAATGTTGAAACATTTCGGGGTTGGGTTTGGGTTTAAAGCGTGTTTAGTCCCCCACCCGGGTAAAATTCTATAGTTACACCAACTTTCTCAGCGAAAGCCCCGCAGTCACAGTGCTGTCCTACACCCATGTTTCTTTTACCATCCCCTTTCCAATATCGAATCAAATGTCACACTTTAAACTTACACGTCCAACCCACTTACTATGGGACGATCTGAGATATATTTGAGAATGAGTCCCAAGTTAAACGGGGAGCAAAAAAAAAAGACATGATGTGTTTGTGTGTGTGTGTGTGTGTGTGTGTGTGTGTGTGTGTGTGTGTGTGTGCGTATGTGTGTGTGAGAGAGAGAGAGATTTCTGTGATCTTTAATGAAATTGGACCATATTAACGGATTGGATTGCCGCTCACGGTTTGTTTTGTCAATAAGCCTATGTATGTCACTCTTCACCCTTTTCTCTCCCCTCTTCCCCCTTTTCCCCCCTCTTCCCATACGCACCCCCCCCCCCTTTTGTGGGGTTGAAAAGACCCACTGGTCTAAGAATCTCTTTTGCCGATTGAATTATTTATTAATTAATTTATTTATTTGGATGAATTGTATGTTTTTGCTGAAACATGCTTTAATTGTCTAGAGGAATTATATGTTTAAAAAATGTTGCCATTGTTGCATCAAAAAGTAATGGATGAATTCTACCTGAACTAATTCTTCTCCTTCTTCAGTATCATGCAAAAACTTCGTTAGACCTACAAGAGTGTTGGCGTGTTTATGTGGAGGAGTGCGATCTTTCTGGTGGTAACATGTGTGTGAGAAACAATCTCAAAACGTTATGTTCGATACGCAGCAGACGGTCTTATCTGTTTGGTTGTGGTTTTTACAGGAGAAACACTCGGTCATCGCGATCCAAGCGATAGGAATAAAGTGTCATGCTTGAAGAGCTTGTATCGAACGGACTAACGCAGAAACTGGACTGAATGAATCAACATTGGAGTTGTAACGTGTAACCCACCATTGGCGTTATGGCAGACGTTATGTAAAACCATCCCAGGGAAAAGAGAGGTATAGGGACCTAACTCTGAAGAAGAACAGAAAACCCTGCACGCATTATGAGAATGCGGGAAGAGAACTACAAAACACCTGCTTTGTGAGGGCAGTTGTTTAAAACCAAAAAAAACAAAAAAACATCGTACTAGAGGATTACCTTGCAACTCACTGATCGTTAAGATAAAAATGGTGTCTACGATTCCAACTTTGACGGGTACCAGTGCTGGTTGACGCTGCATGATGTTGGGGGCACAGCATTCCATACCTTTGGAGCCTCAAAAAACGAAAGAGATTTTTTTTCTGGGTGGGGGTGGCGGGGGGGAGGGGGAGAGAGGAGGGGGGAGAGGAGGGTGAGAGAGCGGGGAGAAGCTTTATTTTCTTGATGTATGCATGCTTGTTGTCTGGTGAATATTCTATGCAGGTGGATGAGAAGATTAATTATTGATCTATACATAAATGACCTTTTTTTTTTTTACATTGTTTTTAATTAGTACATTTATTTTTTTTACAAATTTGTTATGCTATATTAATTTTGTCCACTACAATTGTGTAGCTAAACGACGCTTCAATTATGCATTGTTCATGACAAAACCTTTTTTTTTTTAAATACGATAACTAAGAATTGTTGAGTAAAGTCAACGTTTTTTATGACAAAAGAAGGAGACCCATTTTCCGAAGCCTGCCTGTGTACAAATGCCAAAACTAAAGCGGTATTTATAATTGCAGAGAAAGAAACGTTTACGGACGGCTTTTTTTTTTTTCATGATCACAGAAGGAGACCCTTTTTTAGTAGACTGCACGTGTATTGAATTGCCAAAATAATAATTGTCACGTTAGAATAGACTCTCTTCGGAAATGGGGGGTAACTTGTCTTTTTGTTTTGTTTTTAGTTACCTAGAGTTACCTGGGCGGACCTCTCTCCTCAGAACACTATGAAAGCTTCCCGGAGTTGCAAACTTTTCTTCGGGAAAGTAGGGTGGTGGTTGCCTGGCAGTGAAAAGCGGAGCTAGCCAGGACTGCAACTGAAATCAACCTTTCAGTTGCTCTGGAAGGTTTGATGGAAGACAGAGCAAAAATTGTGGGGTGAGAAACTGTTCGTTTGCAAAGAATGTCCGCTTCAACATTAGACAACTCTGGCGCAACATGCAGGCAAGCCGGCCAAAGTGGTTTCCCTTCGTATTTGTGAACATGGTCTATTGCAGAGTTCGTTGGTAATTGCTGCGATATCCACACTGTCCGCGCAAAGGAAAATCCTATTTCGTTTAACCCACCCAGGGGTTCCGTAACTACACCAAACCACACGATTCGGTCCTGATTCGGTTGTTTGCAGTCCCCTGGACCCTGTAAACAATGACTAACTAACATACCACACCAAACCACACCACACCACATCAAACCAAACCAAATCAAACCACACCACACCACATCACACCAAACCAAACTAAACCACACCACACTCCTTCACCATCCCCTTCACCCCTCAAATCTTTGAAATATTTATTTTCGTCGTATCGTGTAGACGTTATTTTACAGCAACTATGATCATACCACTGTAAATGACAAGGATTTTCCTGCGTATGTTGGATTGTTCCGAGCAAAGTCGCATTATTTTGAGTTGTGCGCCTGTATTATTTGTGTGTGTGAGTCTCGGAAGGCACAGGCACACAGAAGTATAATGCACTTGTTTCCAGTGTCATTCGCCTACTTTCATGTTTAGAATCAATTAACAACACGCTTCACATTTATTTATTTATTTATTTTGTTTGTTTATTATCTACCGTGTGTGTATGTGTTTATTCATACAACTATATTTTGGAAACGTTGTCATGCGCTTAACTTCCATTTAGTGTGCAGCTTCAATGCACCGATTTAGTTTATCTGATGCAAATATTCATAAAACCGGTATTTTTTATAATAAGACTAAATGATTTTTTTGTAAATTACAATTCATATCGTCCGGTGCTGCCTTGATCCATAGACGCTCTTTCTCTGTGTTTATTTGGACCTAAGTCCGTCATACATATCGAAGTTTTATATCACACATACATAATTATCAGTATCGAGAGATTTTGCTGTGACTGTGCTTACATTTGAGTTCGTAGCGCGTTTGTGTTATGCATGTAATGCCGGTAGTGCTTTTTGACTCGCAGGCACTGCAATTTGAGTCTATGTACTCACCCCATCCTCACACAAAAAATTCCCGATTTTTGCAAATATAAGATAATTATAATGTAAAATAATATAAGATAAGTCCTAAATAAAAAATTCCTGTCCGCCGTGCGCCGTCCGCTGTCTGTCTGTGCAAAACTTTAAAGTGGCAAAGAACTCAGAACCTATTTCAACTATCCCAACCAAACTTGGTAAGATGGTGTCTGAGACCACATAAATGATCAGTGAATGAATGGACTTCACTTCAAGGTCCACAAAATTTGTTAGTACAAAAAATGTCAATTTTTCACAAAATTTCACATTTTTTCTAGGTTATTAGTATTGAACTTATGATTCTTGGATGTGTTATAGTTATCAAGGAGACACACAACCTCACTCCAAGGTCAAGGTCAGTGGATCTGTCCAAAGTCGGTTTGTATAAGTACTTTGATGTGACCTCGACCCTAAACTATGACAGATTAAAGGTCCAAACTTGTTGCATTTAGATATTATAGATTATTCTTTCATATACGTTCCGTTTTTGCGTTGATCTTGAAGGTCAAGGTTATTTTTAGGCATTGCAAAAAAATACAAAAAATAGGTTATCGTATAGGAATAGATGTTTATAGTATGCAACAATATTGGGTTATTTGATCAGACGTGCATTAGAGGTCGCGCGAGGGTCATGGTAATCCCAAGATCAGGGTCACTGAAGGTCAAGGTCATCTCAATGTCACCGTTTTTTAGACATAATACAACTTTTGCTGTACTTTATTTGGTAGTACATGAGTGTATTTGAAGCCGGAGGTCAATGTCATCTAAAGATTAAGAGCATAGAAAGATCAAAGTCGGTTTTAGTTTGCCTTTTAATGCCACCATTTCATTTTGGTGTTTTTTTTTCTGGGCACTCATTTTCATTGCGAGTTTTTCAAGGAGCATGTGACTCATACGGGCTTTGCCCTTCTAGTTTTTCTTTTTCTTTTTCATTTAGGGTGAAAAGCCCTTTTGGGCTGAGCATAAATAAATCTTGAATCCCGAATCATGATTTCGATTGGTTGTGCCTACGGTCGTCTTGGACAGCAACAATTCCTTTCTATTACATACAAGACAAAGTTTGGAAGAGGATGAGGAGGAAGAGGAGGAGGAGGAGAAGAAGAAGAAGAAGAAGGAGGAGGAGAGGAAGAAAAATCCAAATAGTGGAGGAGAGCGGGTTTAGGAATTAAGTAAATTTATGACAAGGTGATGTTTGGTTTTAAATTTATGACAAGGTGATGTTTGGTTTTTAATTTATGACAAGGTGATGCTTGGTTCTAAATTTATGACAAGGTGATGTTTGGTATGGGAACTTTGTTTCCTCAGAACTGCTATTTGATTTCGACACAGCAGTCTATTAGTATATATTTTTTGAAGTGTAATGTTATTGCTGTGCCCTATAGTACAGTGTATGTTTAACCACAGCGTTGTGTTAATGATTTATACTAAATATAAAAATGTTATAAGGCTTTTGCTCCTGTATATGTGGCGTGAAACCTATGCACAAACTGTTTCTTAGCTCCTAGATCAAAACTTATTAGCATCGGTTCACTAATAATTGTTTGTTTGTGTGGTGTCGCTGTCATTTTGAAAATGGTTATTTTTTTCTTTCTTTAATAGTGTTGGTTTGCATGACACACAGCAAACACAATGTTTTTAGTAATTAGGGTGTTTATGTAGCGGATTTTAACTACTACTACTACTACTACTACTACTACTACTACTACTACTACTACTACTACTACTACTACTACTACTACTACTACTACTACTACTACTACTACTACTACTACTACTACTACTACTACTACTACTACTACTACTACTACTACTACTACTACTACTACTACTACTACTACTACTACTACTACTACTACTACTACTACTACTACTACTACTACTACTACTACTACTACTACTACTACTACTACTACTACTACTACTACTACTACTACTACTACTACTACTACTACTACTACTACTACTACTACTACTACTACTACTACTACTACTACTACTACTACTACTACTACTACTACTACTACTACTACTACTACTACTACTACTACTACTACTACTACTACTACTACTACTACTACTACTACTACTACTACTACTACTACTACTACTACTACTACTACTACTACTACTACTACTACTACTACTACTACTACTACTACTACTACTACTACTACTACTACTACTACTACTAACTACTACTACTACTACTACTACTACTACTACTACTACTACTACTACTACTACTACTACTACTACTACTACTACTACTACTACTACTACTACTACTACTACTACTACTACTACTACTACTACTACTACTACTACTACTACTACTACTACTACTACTACTACTACTACTACTACTACTACTACTACTACTACTACTACTACTACTACTACTACTACTACTACTACTACTACTACTACTACTACTACTACTACTACTACTACTACTACTACTACTACTACTACTACTACTACTACTACTACTACTACTACTACTACTACTACTACTACTATTTTAATGTCCCAATTCAATGTTGAGGTGTCGATTTTTGTTTGTCTTTATTTACTGTTATTCCCCGTCATTTGTTTTTTATGTCATTGTTATGTCATTATGACTAGTTTTGTTGTTTTTGTATCTATTTGTGTTTTATTATGTTAAAACCATGATCTGTCTGAACACCGTATCGAGTTTGAAAGTAAAACAAAATATGTTCGATGCAAGATCTCGAATTTCGAACTGTGCTTTGTTTTTGACTCGCATGCATAACAATGTTAGTCTATGTACTCACACACCAACAAGAATTTAAAAAAAATAATAATAATAAAATAATTTAAAAATTTTTGCAAATCTGTGCGAGGATGAATCCTAAATAGTCCAAAAATAATATCGAAAAAAGATTTCCGACCGTCCGTCTGTCTGTCCACCGTCCGTCTGTGCAAAAACTTGTAAACTGGCTAAGTACTCAGAACCTACTGTATTTCAGCTATCACAACCAAACTTGGTAAGATGGTGTATACCATTGAGACCTCATACATGATCAGTGAATGAACGACTTCGCTGCAAGGTCAAGGTCACAGGTTCATCAAATGTTAGTTTAAAATGAATATTTTTCACAAGAGTTCTTCTTTTTTTTTCTAGGTTATTGTGATTACCCCCGTTGGGGTAGCTGGGTTTTCAGTATAAATAGTATCCCCTCTCTGTCGAAATTTAGTGCTTTAAATTACCACTGTTTCTGTCATTCTCATTTATTCTTTCTCGTTACTAATCTGTTCTATCAATCTACTATCTTCTTCGCTAGAGCAGAAACCTATATTTTTTTCTTGAAAACTCTCCCAAAACTTATCATTTGTGTGTAGCCGAGCGGAGTATTTGATTTCCGTCTCTCGGCCACCATCTTTAGAACACGGCCCAACCCCAGCTTTTTATTTTGTATTTATCCCTCATAAAAATATTTGCCCTGCAAGGCGGCGAAGCGTGTTAATAATAAACCGGTTTTGCCGGCTACTAGTGCGCCATGCGCCACGACCCCCGCTGCAAAGTCACTGCCACTGACTTGCATAAAATGCCTGCGGACAAGGTAGTCCTGCTCACCACCAAAGGCAGAAGACGAATGGTCAGCCGGGGAGAACAAATGTCGTGTCGCCTTGTCCTGCACAACCCACTGGCCACTCCTAAGGATTCTGCACAGCAGCAGCCAACCATGGATAGTCTAATCAACAAATGTAAGGTAGACAAACTCTCTCACAAGCTTGAATCAGTCGCTTCCCTTTCCGCTACAATTATAAAACCAATCATACTATCATTCAATGCACTTTGTCTATCTCTTATTCGTCACACATTAACACACACTTACAAACACGCGTACATAAGCATAAAAAATGACTGTGCCACATAGAGGTCCAGAGGTATCCAGCATGTTTATTTATCTTTGCCTGACAGTGTGTGGTAGGCGGGAGAAAATTGCATTGATGACAAAAATAGGTTATTATTAGGTAACCCTTATTGCTCAAGATACCCCGTTAAGCTTTGAATGTTAGGTGTCTCGTTCTTGTGGTGTTACCAGACAACTGCGACTTCTATATAAACTCTTTCGCAACAAGCATTTTAAAAAAACAAACATGCAATCGTGATGGCATTAATAGTCACCTAAACAAATTAGTAGTAGAGAGCTCGGCTTTAGAGCAACCGTGCACATGCACCTAAAAAGTGGGTCACGTGACAGGGGATGACGTCATGGGTGCACATGTACTCTTAGGTGCGGAGGCCCCGGCCGACGGTGGCAGGGTGTGATGACGTAATCATGACATAACAGAGGGGTGATGGTCCTGTGACCTGTCAAAAGTGATGGATGACGTATGTCCCCGGGGGATATAATTTTGTTGATAGTGATGAAATAGGATTGTATGTGGTTTATATGGAGACCAAGCACCCAAAGACAGCAAGTGCGCATCTCGGCGATAGTGAATGGATATGACTCAGTGGTCTGTGCGTTAGATCAAGCACCCAAAGACAGCAAGTGCGCATCTCGGCGCCCCAAAGGCAGCAAGCGCACGTCTCTCTGCATTTGTATGCATAAATATTTTGACACAAATAAGAATAATTAATGCCCATTGATTAATATAGAATGACTCAATGGTCTGGCCGTTAAATCAAGCACCCAAAGCCTGCAAGTGTGCGTCTCTCTATCTCTCTCTCTCTCTCTCTCTCTCTCTCTCTCTCTTTCTTTCTCTCTCTCTCTCTCTTTCTCCCCTATCTCTCTCTCTCTCTCTCTCTTTCTCACTCTCTTTTACATATCTCTAGCAATGATCAATTCACACACGCACACACCTACACGCACACCCCAACACACACACACACGCACACACACACACACATGCGCACACGCACACAAATATACATCTTTAACAATATTTTATGATGAATTTATACACGCACACACGTACACGCACACCACAACACACACCCACACGCACGCACACATGCACGCACACACGCACACAAATATACATCTTTAACAATATTTTATGATGAATTTATACACGCACACACGTACACGCACACCCCAACACACACACACACACATGCACGCACCCACACCCCCACACGCACGCACGCGCACATGCGTACAAATATACATCTTTAACAATAATTTATACACGCACACACACACACCCCCACACCTCAACACACACACACACACATTTAAATGGGTTTCAGTACATACATGTATTTCCGTACATTTAAAGTTTCGTCAGGCGTCACAAGCCAATCGGTTCATACAAAATAATTCAACATCACATACATGGAGCTTGAAGACAGCACCGGGACGAAGCCATCGCGCATTATGAGGCGATCGTAAAGCAACAAGTCTGCTGGCAGGCAAATAAACATTAAAACTAGTGAAATACCAGGTTAATTCTTCAAGCAATGAACACTCTCTCTCTCTCTCTCTCTCTCTCTCTCTCTCTCTCTCTCTCTCTCTCTCTCTCTCTCTCTCTCTCTCTCTCTCTCTCCCACATCCCCCCCACACACACACCCACACTCGCACACACACGCACGCACGCACACACCTACAGACACGCGCACACACACGCACGTACACGTACACACAGGCACACACACATACACACACACGCGCGCGTGCGCGTACTCACACACACACATCAACACACACTCATTCGAAAGGGTTTCAGTACATACAATGTCGCACAGTTAAAGTTTCGTCAGGCGTCACAAGCCAATTGAAGCATACACAAAATTCCACGTCACACACATGGCGCTGGAAGACAACACCGGGACGAAGTCATCGCTTATTATAAGGCTATTTTAAAGCAAGCAACAAGACTGCTGACAGGCAAATAAACATTAAAACTAGGTGTTTATTTTGGGCGAAAATGGGCGTACCCTTAAGATTGGCAGTATTCTGCATTAAACAGTGGTAGCGTGTGCTCTCGTTGCTCAAAATCAACCGCTACAGTTCAAATCTTCATTTTCTGTTCTAAGGATTTATTTCCAATAAGCTTATACTAATAACCGAGCGACCGTTGACCCTATTTCTGAAATATCCACGAGGTTTCAAGAGTGTGCTCTTGGTGTCTGGAGAAATCTGTTTTTCTTTCCGGAGCAGAAACATCTGGGTTTTTTTGCAGACGAGGAGGACAAAGGTCGGCGCCATAATTGCTGCCACCACCCCACCATCACTTCCATCTTCCAGAGAGTCTTCCTGCAATGAAGGGGAAAATGGTGAACCAGTTAAACAAATAAACCAGTCAGTCAAAATGATCAATGAATGATTATCAAATTAAATAAAACAAAATCAAATTATATCTAATCTAATCAAACCTACCAAACCCTAACCAAACCTTACTTTCTTATTTACTCTCTGTCTCTCTCTCTCTCTCTCTCTCTCTCTCTCTCTCTCTCTCTCTCTCTCTCTCTCTCTCTCAAAAACATATAACTGTCTGACTAGCTGTCTGCCTGTGAGTCACCCTGCTCGACCTATGAAAGACTTGGTTCTCTTACATTCTACTGAAACGACGCGGTAGGGAGGGAAGCACAGTATAAAGAGTCATTACAGAAGTTGACTCCTAAGTCCTATGAAGGAAATTGAGACTGTACAGAAATGACCGGTGTGACATCGTCACAGTTCCTAGTATCTTAGCTGGGCTGGGAGCGACTGGGAGCATTATGATTGGTCGACCCGTTACAAAATTCGACGCATGCGCACAGTGCTATCGTAGTCTTAGTCAGGATTAGGGTTAGGGTTAGAGTTAGGGTTAGGGGGTTAGGGTTAGGTTTAGGGTTACGACGCCTAAGAACATCGTGAAAAAGCCGGCCCGACATGACATGGCGCATGCGCAAATGCGCCCGGATAAAGTAGGAAACCCGGAACTTGGACGATGTGACACCGGGTTCCTTTACGCGGCACTCAGTCGACACTGCGGAGGGGAAAAGGAGGACAGGGGGAAAGGGGTTGGGGAGGAGAGGAGTGGGGAGGGAGGGGGGGGGGGGGCAGATGATCTTGCCTAAAGAGTTATTTGAGAAAATCGACTCCTATAAGGAAACTTCTCTCTTACAAGTTGTGGGAATCGAACCCCGGTCCATCGGTCTATTTGTCGTCAACAGAAATAAGCTTACCACAGTTACGCTAATCTCATCGTAATCATATTTAGCATGAACATAGACACGTTTTAACGAAATCGCCTTTTCCGCTCCAACTGTTCAACTAGTTTCATTTTACAAGGGACATATTCAATGGACACTCTCCAAACTATAATAAATAAATTAATATTCGACGCCATCTTGAATATATATTGGGCACGAGTTATGCCCCTTGTAACTAGGGACACATCAAACAGATACCGTGGTCTGCTGTGAGACGGTGTATTGAAGGGAAATTATGAGGGTGGTTACCACGGGTAGACAACTATAGTTTCGTGTTAACAGCACGGCATATTGAACATACCTTTCTTAGTAGATACAATCATCACGCGCTGAAATATTAAGCGATGACATAGGTCTACAGTCAAAACTAGCACTACCAACATAGAGCGATGACATAGGTCTACAGTCAACACTAGCACTACCAATATAAAGCGATGACATAGGTCTACAGTCAACACTAGCACTACCAATATAGAGCGATGACATAGGTCTACAGTCAACACTAGCACTACCAACATAGAGCGATGTCATAGGTCTACAGTCAACACTAGCACTACCAATACAGTGCTGCCACAGAACTCTTATCTGGAGGAGATACATAAGAAGATAGACAAGCACAACAAACAGCACATACCACTCCTTCGCCTCCGCCCAGCTCTCAACACAATAAGCTCTAACCAAAGCCCCGGACGACGATGATGAGAATTAGGAAAACGATGACGCCAGCCACAATTCCAAACTTCCAATTCGTCCTGCAACCCATTATCATGACACGATCATGGAGATGGTTCTTGGGATTTGTAGAATGTTACATTACAATATAATCCAGCTTCTTCATTCTGTTCAATAAATGCAACCAACCAACTAATCAAGGGAAACATGAACATTACAGCCAGTCAACCATTTAATACATCCATTAGGGTGCCTGTTTTCTTCTTCTTGTGTTTTTTTTAATAAATAGTATTCCCACTTTGTGGAAATGTAGTGCTTTAAATTACCACTGTTTCTGTCATTCTCATTTCTTCTTTCTCGTTTCTAATCTGTTCAATCAATATATTATCTTCTATCTTCTTCGCTAGACCAGTCGCATACCTTTTTTTTTAAAACTCTCTCTGTTGGGTCAGATTGGAAAATATTGGACGTTTTCTGCCAAATGGTCACTAGGGCCTTCAATTGTATTATTATTTAGTAATTTAGACATACTATATGTATGTGTTTTGTTAATATTTTATAATGACTCTGTTTTGTTTTTGTAAACGGGGGTTCGATAAATTAGAGTACAGCATCAGCGTCCTCTGCATGGGATGCCTTTATTGTAAAGTGACGGGCTGATGGAGTGTCTTCAGTGTTACCTTTAAGGTTGTTTCAGCAGATCTTTTATACGGATCAGGGGTGAGTCCTCTTTCAACCAAGTTTTGGTCCTGATTCGGCTCTTTGCTGGACCCTATAAACAATGATTAACTAATTAACTAACCACTTGATCATTCAACCATCTTTCTATCCTCGGAGGAAAAACAAAAGGATAGTGAAATGAGCGGAAATGGGGTGGGCGGGTGTGTGTGTGTGTGCGTGTTGGGTGGGAGTGGGGTAGAGGAGGAATAGTGTAGATTTAGATTTTTCCACAGGGGCCTTAACCAGAGAGAATGGATCCCCGATATAGCAAATAGGTTAGTGGATCCGCGATAGCACAACGGTAGCAGTCGTTTGTCTCTCTATATTTATTAATACTTCTGACCCGCTGTGCTAAAGAGGATCCACTACCTTTTTGCTATCAAGACGCCATTGTACTTGGTTCTTGGTGTTGTTGTTGTTGTTGTTGTTTTTAAATAAATATTTATAATTAATCGTTTTGTATAGCGCTTTTCCAGCTCCACAGCTGTACAGGATCTAACTCAAGCCGACCGAGGCACCCTCTTGCTGCCTTTGGGCGCAAAGTCTGGCTCCCATACGACTGAGCACAATGCCGGTGATTCTGATTGATTGATTGATTGATTTATTATTGCTTTAGGTCCAGCGGACTCTTCCGAGCCAAATCAGGACCGGACAACCCCCGATCCGCATAAAAGATCTGTTGAAACAACCCCAGTGGGAAAATTGAATGCCCTCCACCGGCCAGTCACTTTACAATAAAGACATCCCACGCGAGGGATGGCTGAGGGTTGACCTCAACTACGCGAACTCCCCGATTACAAAAACAAAATAGAATACAAACATCATTATAAATCATCAACAAAAAACATACAAATAAAATGCCTATAGTGCTAAATAGTACATTCATAGGAAGCCCTAGTGACCACCCGGCAGAAAGCGTCCAACACTCCCAAGCTGATCCAACAGACCTCATACACAAACAAGGAGTCTTGTCCAGGAAGAGTTTTCAAGAAAAAAGGTAGGTCATTGATCTAGCGAAGAAGAAGATAGTATAGCAGAGTGGTAGGACAGATCGGGAATGGGAAAGAGCAAATGAGGAAGACAGCGACAGTGGGAATTTAAAGCACTAAATTTCCAGAAAGTGGGGATACTATTTATACTGAAACCCCCGGCACTCCAACGGGGGGAACTGTTGCCGCAGTTAATTTGTCATGCCTACAAAGGCAAGACAGGTTTTCAACTGGGGCTTTCACTGTACCCTTTATAGGTTAGAACAATCTACAGTGGCAAGATTGCTCATGACCCCAAGGGGTGGTGATTCTGATGCCCCGGTGATTCTGATAAAATCCTCATGCTTGTCTGCACGGGTACAAATTAACCAGTCAGGTTAACTGACCAGTCAATCAACCAACCAACCAAGAAAAACATCTTGAATACCAACGAGATGGCAAACTGTTCAAATGTATTTCCAGATACTCACACGCATAACCAAAACAAAAAACGCATTTTATAAATGTGAATGTTCTTGCCGGTGGTGTGACTCGGCTTTATTACCCTATCGAAGCTAAATGAGAATATGGAATGATAGGTCGTTATCAGTGTTTTAGATCCTAAAACATGTGAGGGTATTCATACCTCTCGAGTCAAAATGTAAATGGTATTCATACCTCCAGCTGGATATTCAAAGGGTACAACCATTCGCAAGTATTTTGTTGGTTTTGCTTCATTAATTTGTATGCAAGTTTCTTGACATCATGACATATCATATTGTTACAGTGTCTAGCGTGTTGTGAAGCAAAACAGACTGTTCTTGACTTAATAAAATTATATTTTGAAATATCCAAGACGAAAATATTGTTTCATGTACATGCCTACGGTTTAGTGTCCACAACAACAGAGAGAGAGAGAGAGAGAGAGAGAGAGAGAGAGAGAGAGAGAGAGAGAGAGAGAGAGAGAGAGAGTCTCTCTTTAAAAAATTAGTACAAAATTAGTTAATACATGTGTAACAATTTTAACTGTATTTTATTGTGTACTGTGTTCTTCACTTCACGCTTGTTGATTGCATAAGTAAGGCTGCAATAACTTTAATTTGTCATTTTGAAATCGCAGAAAAGGATGCAACAACAGTTACATTAATCAGCTCCAGACTCGTCACATGCTGTATTCATAGCATGAACTGAATTAAAACACATTCTAAACTCACATACAGAACCTCAGCACAAGGTCGTAGATGACGACGTGGAAGCACAAGGGTCAAACTCGTTGGTAGAAGTCCTTGCGTAACAGAAACCTTCTGAGATGGATCGATTTCAGGCAGATTTCTCTGCTGATCAGACGGTGATCCAGTTTTATCACCTTCGAGCTTCAACTAACTTCAAAAACTTCAACATACTTATACTTTGTTGTTGATTCCCTGGCGCAGCTTCTTCTGCTCGCCCTTTTCTTTGCTGGTTTTGATGGAGGCCGCATGATTGTTGAATTGAAACAAAGCCACAGTGCAACAGAAAAAAGTCGAAACTCGGCGCCATGCACACATGGAACGAAGGGAAGTGACCGAACCCGAAGTAGAGTTTCTTCCCTTGTGGATACGTCATGATCGGTCGTCTGCTACGGAAGCGCATAAGTACTTGAACGTTGCAATTCCTGCTAGTGATCGTCGGATCTCAGAACAGACAACAACTTCAAAAAATGCGGAACCTACGTAAGTACGTTGCGCAAGTTGCGATAACCTCCATGACCGTACCTCCGCTGATAAATTTCTTTACGTTTTCAGACCTCTTCCAAGAAAAACCATTAGGTGGCCAGACCCTCTCTCTGGCATTCTTTTACGTGATTTTGTACGCCAAGAGGTATAATACCTCCCTCCAAATGTACGTGATCTAAAACACTGAGTTATCTCAACAATCTAAAAGCAAATTGTTACCAAAATGGGCTCAGACCAATGTTAGATATAGCGGCGGAAACGTGTTTACAAAATGCTTACGCACGAATTATTTAACATGCTTGGCAAGTAGTTAAAGCATTCAACAAAAGTAAAAATGACGACTTTCGGTTCAGACAAGGCACAACGTGTGTAAGCGAAGGATGGCCCATCATTTCAAGAATATTTATACCAAAACTCAACAAACTCACTTTAACCGTTTTTGAGATATTAAATAAAACGTGTTTAGCTTAAAAAAAAAAAAAAAAAAAAAAAAAAAAAAAGAAAGAAAGAAAGAAAGAAATAAATAAAATAAAATTCCGTTACTTTGGCCTTAGCGAGTGGAACCCCAAGGGAAAGCGAAAGAGAGGCCGTCCAAGGAACACCTGGCGACGCGACCTCGAGGCCGACACCACCAAGATGAGATACACCTGGAGTCAGTTAGAAAGAATGGCACAGGACAGAGGACTCTGGAGAGCTGTTGTTGGCGGCCCATACCCTGGCAGGGGTGACGGGCATTAAGTAAGTTAATAAAGAAATGGCACGGGGGGCATGCAACTAACCAAGGTAATGTTCCCATGAGGTTGGTTGGTTAAAATTCCTTAAGTGGTTCTTAAAATATGACACCCAACGGAATGACTGACAGACAGGCAGAAAGACCGACCGATAGACCGACAATTGGCTTGTTCTTATTCCAGACTATTCCAAAGTACATCCAGATAAGTCTGGACAATTTTTAAATCAATTTAAAAAAAACAACAACAACAAGGGTGGGAACGAATGGGGTTTCATTCGGTCAGTTACGGCATTTACTGAGAAAGAGGGAGAGACAGAGAGAGAGACAGAGAGAGAGACAGAGACCGAGAGATAGAGGCACAGACAGACAGCAGGGGCGGATCTTTCCATTGTTGAGGGGGTGTGCACGGCTAATGCGAAGTGGCGTAGCCACAAGCGCGAGCCTGCGAAGCAGGCGAGTGTACTAGGGGGGTCCGGGGGCATGCCCCCCCGGAAAAATTTGAAAATAATGGTTAAAATCTGTGCAATCTGGTGCATTTTGGGCATTATTTTAAGGACTGAAAATAGTATTGTTTTGTGCTAAAAGTCCACTTTTAGGTCCCCCCCCCCCCCCCCCCACACACACACACACACAAACACCCCTCTGCAAACTCTGATGATAAAATTTACAATAGCAGAACATCTTGCATAAAGGCTTATACAAAGACAGGTAGAAGCACTGCCAGCCAAAGAGCTTTTTCCGGTGACGCTCCGGGTATAGACCATGTTTACACAATAGGTCCAATGGCGATCGAGATCGCACGCATAAATAACCAATCAAAACCATTGAGAAAAAAAAACAAACAAACAACTTTTTGCACCAAGGGGGAAAAAAGAAAAATGAGCAGCAACTGTTTGTCTTCAACTTCCCTTCATGGATAAAAATTTTATATTGCAAGAAATACCTGTAGATCTAAATCTGATGAATAAAAAAACTAATTTGGAGGTACATGAAACTGTGGTGAGTGAGAATTAGTAATTTTTTTCTCTTTTTTCTTCTCCTTTTCTCCCTCCTTTTCTTTTTTTTATTTTTTTGACCGCCAGGGGGGTGTGCACGTGCACAAGTGGCACAAGAACAAGAGCCGCTCCTGGACAGATAGGCAGGATTCGAGAGAGGATAACCGCTGTTAAAAACAGGGAATACAAATCTCACCACCATCGGAGATCTTGGTCAACGTTTTGGGTCGTTGCTGCGATGTTGGTGTGGAGGACGACGTAGGCGGGCAATCTGCTGTCGCCGCTAGCATCTGCAAAGATAACAAACAAACGAAGAGGCACTTTTGCTACAAAATGAACTCTATTTGACAGGTAAAGTGCCCCTGAACAAAGTGCATGCGTCATGAACTCTATTAACAAAGGGTATCTAAAGCTACAACGCAAAGTATATAACAAATCGTGCTTGTTGTGAGTGTAAGGTAAACGTGACAGTACGTTTTGAGACTACAACTATAGAGGGTATTGGTTTTTGAAATTAAACGTTTCTGTTGCCCCAAACTACTTACCTACACACCCTGCATGCATATCTACCTAAATTCCCTAATGGGTTATTTTCCCCATGGGGTTGCGGGTGTTTCTGTATAAATAATATCCCCACTTTCTCAAAAATTTTGTGCTTTAAATTCCGAAAGCCACTGTCTTTCTCATTTGTTCTTTCTCATTCTTACTCTGTTCTATCAATTTACTATTCTATCTTCTTCTTCGCTAGACCAGTCACCTACCTTTTTTCTTGAAAACTCTTCCGGGACAAAACTCCTCATTTGTATGTGAGGTCTGTTGTATCAGCTTGGGAATATTGGACGCTTTCTGCCAAATGGTCACTAGGGCTTCCTATGATATTATTATTTAGCAATGTAGGCATTTTATATGTATGTGTTTTGTTGATATTTTATAATGATGTTTGTATTCTATTTTGTTTTTGGAAACGGGGGTTCGATAAATTAGAGTACAGCCTCAGCGTCCCCTGCGGGGGATGCCTTTATTGTAAAGTGAACGGCTGGAGAGGTGGGTAGCGAGGGTTTCATTGTAAATTATTTGTTAATTTCTACAAAATTATTTTGGTACATAGAACGTATTTCCGGACAATTCCCATTCCTAGTTTTAATGTGAGTCGTAGGTAAATGCGCGTGCAATTGCGCGCGTATTTGCGCTTGCGCAGTATGGCGTGTAAGTTTTCGACTACTCAGCTACTAGATGGGCGTGCAATTGCGTGTGCATTTTGACGCTTTCCGCGTTCCATAGATACGAGCGCTGGCGAGGCCTATAACGTGTCAAAGAAAGGGAAAAGTCCAAACCTGCAGCGGGAGTCCAAAAGCGGTTGACATAGACTGTCAGCAAGAGGCATACTGACACTATAAACCGCATTCTAAAAACAGACAGGAAAATCATCATCATCATCATCATCATCATCATCATCATCATCATCATCATCATCGTCGTCGTCGTCGTCGTAGCACCCGGGGAAGATGTTTTGTGAAGCCGAGACGGCTCTTGGAAGTTATTTTCTGTCAGCCCTCACGGCTAAACGATCTTGTCTTGTCTTGTCTTGTCTTGTGTAGATTATAGTCCCCGGACACAGTGCGTATAGAGGACTATCGTCAGTCCCAGAATAGAGCAGCAAGCGAGATGACGATAACAGGAAGAAAAAGGCGACGTTAGGAGATGTGCACACAAGGCTGCTCGTAGAACGAAGAACAAAGATGTCAGAGATGAAGAAGTATGAAGTAGCGGAACGCTGGAGGCGGTACACGTAGAAGATGTAGCAGACGCGCAAAAGGAGGAATGCTCAGCGGGGTGAAGTGTGGCGTTGAGCCCAAGGAACGGAGGCGCCACTCTCCACAACCAAACTCAGGACGTCCTGTGGTAGAAAAAGAGTTAAGGCAGCTAGGGAGAGAATCGGCGACGGCAGAGCGTGGAGGCGCCTTTCGTCGATAAGCCGCCGCCGCCGCCCAGTCGAAGGAGCCCTAGAGAATGAGAAGATGAAGGTTGCTATTGAAGTGGAGTATCGGTTCGCCATCTCCCACAGCATGCAAAGCTGCTCCGTCTTTGGACAACCGGGAATCGACTCGACCTTAGAATGGCAAGAAAAGTGGAAGTCCTCCGACGCAGCAGAAAGCGCATCTGAGGTCTGAACGCCTCCTAGAGCAGGCCTGCCACCAGTCTGATCCACTCGCTGCCACCGAGTATGCCTGCTGGCTAAACGATAAGGGTAATTGTAGATTATAGTCACACGAC
Organism: Oncomelania hupensis; assembly: GCA_036898135.1. Taxonomy (NCBI): domain Eukaryota; kingdom Metazoa; phylum Mollusca; class Gastropoda; order Littorinimorpha; family Pomatiopsidae; genus Oncomelania; species Oncomelania hupensis. Next base: position 21,162,591 of record CM072514.1, read on the forward strand.
ACCGGAGCGTATAGGTGACTACTGGTCACATTATTCTGACACCAGCGAGCCAGTTGATGGTAAGGGGAAAATAATATGGTCACAAGTTGGCCAATCCGGGATTCGAACCAGGTACCCTTCGGTTACTAGTAAGCCGCTCAACCAACTGAGCTACCCGGCTAAACGATGTGTTCAGTGTTTGATATACATAGTGGCGTCCCCACACCGACTCAACCAAAGCTTTTAGGTTTTGAAGTTAGTTCAGCCAGGCTAGCTATAAATAGCTTCGCCGGTGCTCTTCTTTCCTTTCCTTTCACTGAAAGGGAGGGTGTAGGCAAGCTATAAATAGCCCGCAGCCAGAAAAATGTGGGAGAACCTAAGAGTGCTGCTCACATAGGCATTGAGCTGGTGTGTCCCCAACAAGGGAATTCCCGAAAATAGCGCTTAGGCCTTAGCGACCCATCACGGTCGACATAAAGACAGTTTACAAGTTTAAAAAATTAAAATAAATAAATAAATAAATAAAAGTGTTCGTGAAATACAACTTTCGGTTCCTCTAGGCGGCGACGAATTGGGTTACACATTCTGTTATAGGTGAGCTGTCTTTTTCGAACGTTTGACAATGTTTTGGAACCGTTTGTTGACGCCGGATAGCGTCCTCACTTGCTTTCATACAATTTGAGGATCCAAGCAGTGAAGTCGGTTTGTTTAGACGGAAAGAGCGCAATGTTGTAGAGAAACATTCTGTAGTATATTTTAGGGTGTTTCCGTCACCTATCACAATCCTCTTTATCCCGTAGACATTTGCGCTTTTCCCGTAATTAACTTCTTTATAGAACATTAACTCAGCCCCTACCACTGTCAGAAGGGGTCTCCCAGCATAATCCAGTCAGCCGTCAGGGCTTCCCAGGAGATATTTTTTCATAGCCATCGCGGCTTCAGCAAACGTCTACATCAGGTGCGTCGTTATCATTAACATCATCATAATCATTTTCATCATCATCAATATCGCCATCATCTTCATTATCATCACCATCGTCGTTGTCATCGGTGTCATCAACATTATCCTCATAATCATCATCATTATCATCATCATCATCATCATCATTATCTATGACTACGACGTCGTCTTTGTCGTCGTCATCATCGTCATGATGTTCATCATCCATCATCATCATCCCTATATACATCATTGTATGACTACGACGACGATGATGATAAATGAAGGCTTAACAAAGAGAGAGATAGAGAGCGAGAGAGAGAGAGAGAGAGAGAGAGAGAGAGAGAGAGAGAGAGAGAGAGAGAGAGAGAGAGAGAGAGAGAGAGAGAGAGAGAGAGAGAGAGAGAGATTCAAACATTTTTCTTTACAACAAGGATGGAGATTGTGGCCTTTGAGCCTAATCTTACATTCTTTCCTTGTATAATTCACTCTCACATTCAAGTTATTAATTATACATTTGTTAACAGTTCTATTGTCAACAGATATTCAAGCATTTCATCCACTATATTTAGAGTGTACACTGATAACGTAAAACGTGACGTAACAATTACATGTACCAAACGTTCGCAGCAAAAATTAAATCATAATATTCAAAGTAATTTTCAAATCCGAAATGCCATGAGTGGTACCTCGCATTACGAACTTAATTCGTTGCAGAATTCGGTTCGTAACCCGAAACGTTCGTAATCCGAAACATTGAAATCAATGAAGTGGAGACAATCCGGTTCAAGAAGAAAGAATCGTTCCTTTTTTTCTTTTTTTTTTAAAAATAATAATACTAACCGGTCCTTTACCTTACAAAACGCAAAGAATACGGGTACTTTACGTATTAAATAAAGAAAAAAAAAATAAATTAAATGTAACATGTAATATATATATATATATATATATATATATATATATATATATATATATATATATATATATATATATATATATATATATATATATATATATATATATATATATATATATATATATATATATATATATATATATATATATATACTCATCACTGCAGTCACACTCCCCACCCGCTCGATGGCAACTTAGACTTTCTCCAGATCTTTCCCATTGACAGTGCTAGGGAAGGAAGAAGAACTCTTAAGACTGGAACTCTACTATTCCTGCAACATTGGCACCCTGTCCTTCGGATTGAACAGCCGTAAAGACATTCACGGATTTAAACGTTAACTATGCATATAGTGGAACTTATAGTCCCTGCCTTTCACCATATTCATACTTAAGACCACCACATCTTTCCCCTTCTCCCCCCCTCCCCCTCTCTTGGTCTGACAGAGTGCGTTGTGTGTGTGCACATGTGAGAGAGAGAGAGACGATGGGGAGGGGGAGGGGGAGTGAGAGAGAATGGTTTGTGATAAGAGTTCAGAGTTTATAAATGTAATCCTCATACATAGATTAATGCGAAGACTTTTCATCATTATAATTACAATTAATATTTAGGGGATTTCGGTTCTCTGTATTTTTGTTTACATATCCATATATATAGGTGTGTTCCATTTGACATTGATGATTTCTTCCTGAAGAAGCTTATTGCGAAAATTTGAATAGTAAAGGGCATAAAAAATACAGCTGAAGTTTTTTTGTCTTTCCTCTGTAATTAGAGAAAATTTGACTTTATTTCAACTATATATTTATTAACAAAAAAAACAACCTAAAAAACTACAAAAAAAATAATTAGTTTATATTTCTTACCAACAAAACGATCATGGGAAATGTGTCACTTTCTTTACTATTGTGAATCATTGATTTCATGAGTTTTTTGTCGCAGTTACTTGGCAGCCGACTGGGAATTTTTCTGCACCAAGAAACTATCAAGGGAAATGTATCGTTCGTAATCTATTCGAAGTGGTTTTACATGACCCGAACTGTTCGTGACCTGAGGCGTTCGTGACTCGAGGTACCACTGTATTTCAATCAGAGTGTGTCTCAACTAGAAATCAAACACTATGATGCGTAAATATATCTTAAACACAGCAGCCAAGAACGATAACCTACTCCAGAGCTTACCCCAGACTGCACAAACCAATCAGTGTCCCCTATTCTTTCGGATGAGAAAAGGCACAAAGAATGAGTCTGTACACACGCATGCACTCCATCACAAAATACGAATTATTTTATACGCTAAACAGCAGCTTTAAAAGTGGACTCAGAATGAGAATATTTTTTGGTCCCGACATATACCAAAGAACATTGTTGATCTTCGTATTTTTTTAAAACATTAAATTCCGTTCAGTCATTTTTTAGATAAGGTACAACAAACAAAGTGCTTTAAACAAGAAAGTGAAATTAAAACATAATGGACCTAGCGATCCGCTGACCGACAACCCAACTGTAAGTACCATGAGTTGAGGTATCTGTATGTCTATACCATGAGTTGAGGTCTTATCCTATCCTATCCCGTAACTCTTAGGTCGTAGGGGCACCACAGATGATCGTTTAACCAGCGTACTCCATCTTTCTCTGTCCTCAGCAACCCTGATGGCTTCGCTCAGTGTCAAACCAGTCCATTCTCGAATGTTGTCCTCCCACCTCTTTTTCTGTCTCCCTCTTCTTCTGCCTCCTTGCACTGTGTCTTGCAGGATGGGCTTTGCAAGGCCTGATTCTCTGGTGACATGGCCATAACATCGGAGTTTCCGTTTTTTTCACCACTGTAAGCATGTCATCATGTTGTCCAGTGGCTTGTGTGATGGTCTGTCGGATTTCGTTGTTGGTGATGTGCTGGTTATAGGAAATGCCCAGAAGTCTTCTGTAGCACCTCATATCCATGCTTTGTATTCCTCGTTGTAGATCTGCTGTGGACGTGCGGGTCCATGTTTCGAAAGCGTATAGGAAGATGGAGATGACAAGGGAGCACAGCAGCCTTACCTTAGAATGTAGACTGATGGTCCTGTCTTTCCAAATGGGCTTCAACCTTGTCAGGGCAGCAGTTGAGATACATATACATGTATACCATGAGTTGAGGTACCTGTATGTCGGTAATCAACAAAATCTGTTATTATTTCAATTACTCGTATATTGTTTCCGATATCATTACAAATAAACAACATATTTTTTCCAGATAATTAAAGCCGTCATTTGTCAGTTATCTTAATGTCCATACGCTCTCTTATAATCTGTCATAATATATCATTTAGTTTTCCAGATAACGAAAGCGATTAACAACATCTGAAAAAACGGTTGAGGCAATTTTGTAGAATTGTTGTACATAGGTTCTTAAAATCCTGGAACATCTTTCAGTAGCAGTCATGTTGTTGGTCAGTCCGTGGTCCGTCGCTCCCAATTTAATGTTTTGTTCAAAACGTTTTTGCCTTATCTCGGGATTAACCGAACCGCAATGCATCGTTGTTTACACGCGGATACCTTAACTTCTGCTAAGCATGTTAGATCATTCCAATTTGTACTTTCTCAAAGGTCAAGGTCATTGTGCTTCACCATGGTATAAACACGTGTTGCGCTGCATTTCAAATGTGGCTGGGCTTATTTGGGTAATTTTTTTTGTTTACAGACAGTTCAAAGGGTGGCCTATCATTCCATGTTTACTTGTTTGTTTCGTTTGGATCAAGCCGAGACCTGATACCGCCTAGAAAATAAACGCTTTACCAACTGATTATTTTCCCGTCTATGTGTGTCCGGAAATCTTGTTTTGTTTTTAAAAAGCTTATTGCAATGGGCAAGTCATCCCTGGGGTTAACTTAACTCCGTGCAATTTTAAACAAAGAAATCTAAATTAATATTGACCAAAAGGTCAAACTTTTATCACATTAGCATTAACTAAACTATTAACAAACTGTTAAACACAAACACACACACACACACACACACACACACACAAACGAACTTACCTTTACACATTCACGTATTAACACAACGTTACTAAAAAATAAAAAAAATCTTATCAAATTAAGTCACCAAGTGTAATATTTATTCTTCGAACACATTGTATAATAGGCTATTGATAATCATGAAGGTGGTATTTGTGGTGAGGGGGAGGAGGGGGGAATGATGATGATGATAATGACGATGATGATGGTGGTGGTGGTGATAATGATGATGAAGATAACGATGTTGATGATGATGAGGAGGAGGATGGGGAGGAAGACGAGGAGGAGGAAGTCTTGGTAATTTTCCGTTGATGATGATGGTGAGGAGGAGGAGGAGGATGATGATGATGATGATGATGATGATGATGATGATGATGATGATGATGAATTGTAATTCTCCGTTGATGATGATGGTGATGATAATAATGTTGGTGATAATGATGATGATGATGATGATGTTGTTGTTAGTGATAATGATGAAGATAACGATGATGATAATAAGATGATGATGATGATAGTGATTGTGATGATGATGTGTTTGATGATAATGATGATGAAGATAACGATGTTTTTGATGATGATGATGATGATGATGATGATGATGATGATGATGATGATGATGATGATGATGATGATGATGATGATGATGATGATGATGTACAGCGCTTTCTCCACGACAGTAGACATGCTCAATGCGCAAGTAAAGGGAGTGGGAAGAAAGATAACTGATCAAGCAGATTTTGAAGCAGGTAGACCCTGACTCTGACCTTCACAGAAATCTTATTCAGCGGGCTAGAGTGGTGTGCGCTCAACACCAGTTCACGTCACTAAGCATGACAACTGTGAACAAGGAAACCGAATGGCTTGTGAAAACTAACCCTGCAAGAAGACCTAGCTATATTATTTCTGGAAAGAAACTGTTTAGTTTGTTCTTATTAACGAAAGTGTGTTCGGATTCAAAAACCACATTATAAAATCATCTACAGCAAACATTTCTGTTAAATGACTTGAGCCAATTGTAGATCATACTCACACGACACCGGAGCGTATAGGCGACTACTGGTCACATTATTCTGACACCAGCGAACCAGTTGGTGGAAAGGGAAAATAATATGGTTACAAGCTGGCCAAACCGGGACGCTCTACCAATTGAGCTACCCGGACCTTGAGTTGAGTCAACACTGCCGACTCAGTTTATACTAGCGAGAGCGCGGCACATCGTGCTGTTGAGTGGAACTACTGATAAGAAGAAGGCCAATATTAGGTCAATGCCAATAAACTGATAACGTAGCACTAATGTCTCCTCCCTCATGTAGGATATTTCTCCGACTTGGTCCACCCGTCAGTGCGTCTCCACGTCTGTCTGTTCTCTGATGTATGGGTCAAGGGTGTGTACGTGGGGTATCTGTATGTGTGTCTGTATGTGTATATAGGTGACAGTCAGGTAATATGACAGGGATTGTGATATGTAACATGACTTCTGACACTACCAGCTATGTCATGTATGCGACTTGGTTCAAGCATAGAAGATGGAACGAAGCCACAGAAAAGACAACTCTATAGATTTTTCTTTTCGCCGTGAAGGCAGTGGTGACTTATTCCTGTATTCATACCTACATAATTATACTCACATTCACACACACACACACACACACACACACACACACACACACACACACAAACTGTTCAAGAGGGAAAGGAGAGACAGAGGGGAAGACAGATTCAGCAGACGGGCAGAGACAGAAGGCAGACAGACCGGAGGGAAACAGACAGATTCAGCAGACAGGCAGAGACAGAAGACAGACAGACAGACCGGAGAGAAACAGACAGATTCAGCAGACAGGCAGAGACAGAAGGCAGACAGACCGGAGAGAAACAGAAACAGATTCAGTAGACAAGCAGAGACAGAAGGCAGACAAACATACAAAGACAGAGAAAGAGACAGACAACGACGACAGACTGACAGGAGAAAGACAGTCAAACAGTAGAGACAGACACAGACAGACTGACAGAACGAAAAAGAGACGGAACGAGGGAGAGACAGAGACAGAAAGAGACGAAGGAGAGAGACAGAGAGTGAGAATGATTGAATGAGGGATTGTCAGGTTATTGCGGGAGCCTGAGGAATAAAACAGTGATTGAAGAGGAAGGCAAACACGATACACAGATAACCAGGAAATTCTGCCCAGCCAATCCCCTATCCCCCTCCATTTTTCCCCAATTACAATCCCTGCCCCCCCCCCTCCCCTCTTCTACACCTGTCCAACTTCCTGTTGGTTTTTCCCATAAACGGCAAACATCGTGAAGGAAAAAAATATAAACAAAGGTGTGTAACCGAACATAGGACATAACAAACATCTTCATTTGGGAACACTTGAGTTCGGATTGTGCGTAGTCTGTTGTACTACTGTACTCGTGTTAGCAGTGTAGACTCCGTAAAGTCTGTTGTACTACTGTACTCGTGTTAGCAGTGTAGACTCCGTAAAGTCTGTTGTACTAACTGTACTCGTGTTAGCAGTGTAGACTCCGTAAAGTCTGTTGTACTACTGTACTCGTGTTAGCAGTGTAGACTCCGTAGAGTCAGTTGTACTACTGTACTCGTGTTAGCAGTGTAGACTCCGTAGAGTCAGTTGTACTACTGTACTCGTGTTAGCAGTGTAGACTCCGTAGAGCCAGTTGTACTTCTGTACTCGTGTTAGCAGTGTAGACTCCGTAGAGTCTGTTGTACTACTGTACTCGTGTTAGCAGTGTAGACTCCGTAAAGTCTGTTGTACTACTGTACTCGTGTTAGCAGTGTAGACTCCGTAAAGTCTGTTGTACTACTGTACTCGTGTTAGCAGTGTAGACTCCGCCCACATCCCCATACAGCGGGGGCATGTGACTGAGTTCTACTTATATTTGCCTACTATCTTGTTTCAATCTCAATGCGCAAAAGATTTATACTGTTGAAGTTAAGTTGTTTCTTCTGCTGAAGTGAAATCAAACTTGAATGTTGCCTCGACTGTACTATACAGGACTTGTTTCGACAAAATACCGTGTTGCAGCGCCTGAGTCTAGCTAACTTTCTTTCTTTGGTTGATTGCTTGTCTTCTTTCTTTCTTATAGTAGTAGTAGTAGTAGTAGTAGTAGTAGTAGTAGTAGTAGTAGTAGTAGTAGGAGTAGTAGTAGTAGTAGTAATAGTAGTAGTAGGAGTAGTAATAGTAATGGTAGTAGTAGTAGTAGTAGTAGTAGTAATAGTGGTAGTAGTAGTAGGAGGAGTAGGAGTAGTCCTTGTTGTTACTGTTGTTGCTGCTGCTGTACGTGTTGTTGCTACTGCTGCTCTTCTTCGTCTTCACCTGCTTCTTCCGTACTCCAACGTTTTTCCCAAGCAAATGTCATAATCACCTTATCTGTCATTCACCACTCTCCCACTTCGCTAACCGCGACTGCATCCACTCATTTTCCCTCACCCGCTGTCCCCCCCACAACTGACCACCACCACCATCACCACCACACCTTGCAAAGACCACTTCATTCCACACTCACGTGCATCACTGTGTCAAGACAACTCCTATCCACAATCACACTCCCCCCACCCCGCCCCCCCCCCCCCCCCCCCACACCCGTACCTCGGAAATTATGCAAATGTGTGTTCTGCAGCGCCATCGGGAACAGGTTCAGAAGAACAATCGGCGTGCGTCAAGGATGCCTGCTCTCTCCAACACTCTTCAACATCTTCCTAGAGCTCATCATGTCAGATGCCCTTGCAAATCACAAAGGTATAGTCTGTTTAGAGGGTAGAGCAATCTCCAACCTCCGTTTTGCGGATGACATTGATGGATTGGCTGGAGAGGAGCAAGAACTTGAACAGCTGGTACACACGCTTGACACCACCTCCAGAGCCTATAGAATGGAAATACGTGCAGAGAAGACCAAAATGATGACCAACAGCACCAATGCCATCATCATGGACATCAAAGTCCAAGGCCAATTACTCAACACAGTGCATAGCTTGACATTGATGGATTGGCTGGAGAGGAACAAGAACTTGAACAGCTGGTACAGAGGCTTGACACCACCTCCAGAGCCTATGGAATGGAAATAAGTGCAGAGGAGACCAAAATGATCACCAACAATGCCGATGGCATCAACACGAACATCAAAATCCAAGACCAATCCTTCAACACAGTGCATAGCTTCAAATATTTAGGAGCCATTGCACCAGACAATGGGTCCCGACAGGAAGCCCTCTCCAGGATCGCACAAACAACTGCTGCTCTGGCAAAGTTGAAGCCCATTGGGAAAGACAGGACCATCAGTCTACATTCCAAGGTAAGGATGCCGCGCTCCCTTGTCATCTCCATCTTCCTATACGCTTGCGAAACATGGACCCTCACAGTAGATCTACAACGAAGAATACAAAACATGGAGATGAGGTGCTACAGAAGACTTTTGGGCATTTCCTATACCCAGTACATCACCAACGACGAAGTCAGACAGACAATTACACAAGCCATTGGACAACACGATGACATGCTCACAGTGGTGAAGAAACGGAAACTCCGATGGTATGGTCACCAGATCATCAGGCCTTGTAAAGACCATCCTGCAAGGCACAGTGCAAGGAGGCAGAAGAAGAGGTAGACCGAAAAAGAGGTGGGAGGACAACATTCGAGAATGGACTGGTTTGACACTGAGCGAAGTCATCAGGGTTGCTGAGGACAGAGAAAGATGGAGTACGCTGGTTAAACGATCATCTGTGGTGCCCCTACGACCTCCGAGTTACGGGATAGGATAGGATAGGGTAATATGTGGAAATACTTTGAAATAATCCAGGCAAATGTTGGCCGATCTGTAGGTCGGTCGGTCTGTCTGTCTGTTTTCAGTCGGTCGGTTCGTTGCACGCCATATCTCAACAACGGATTTTGGCCAAACTTCATAGGAACACTATCTTGTTAGTGTGCAGGCTTCCCCGGGCTCATTACAAATATTTGTATCTACGCAAAGGTTAGGTCGCTTGATTCACTTTGTGGCTAAACACGTTCTGCTCAATATCTTATAACATTGCTGAACCGATTTGAATAATTGTTGGAATACAGATAGGTATTTCAACTCCCGGCAAATCATTCAGTGAGTCCGCTGGACCAAAAGCACTAAACATGTAATGTAATGTAATCATTCAGTGGAAGTACGGTAATGTAGATAGGTTGCTCAGTCCGTCGCTCCAAAGCTAATTTGTTGAAAGAAAAAAACAAAAACATTTTGGGGTCTGGGGAAGATTGTGAGGAAGTAGAGATGGGTGGGGTAAGGGCCGTATCTCAATAATGACTAGGCCTATTTCAAATATGTTTACAATAATATGCAGATAATGTAATCACCCATCGGTCTTTCGTGTCCTTGACCTTTGCTCCTTCTCAATTATATTACAACCTGACATTACGAAAACCGTTTAGCACGTGTCTCAAAATTAGCTGAACCGATTTAGGTAAATTTGTGTTTCTTTGCATATAGTTCATATAGTGGCCCATTATTTCACGCTTTTGTCTTGCTTCTTTAGGATAAAACCCAGTCAAAACATCGCCTTCTTATCGAAGGTTTTAGGAAAGGGGCACTATCGAGTACACAGGATGAATTATTATTATGCATTCCAAAAAGTGATAAACCCAAAGATTATATAAAGAATTGGAGACCTATTACTTTGCTAAATAATTTTTACAAAATAGGCTCTGCATGTATAGCAAATAGGTTGAAATTAGTATTACCGAAATTAATTAATGAAGATGAGACTGGATTCGTAAAAGGTAGATTTATTGGTGATAATATTAAAGAGATTTATCATATCATTGACTACGTTACTGTCACGAATGCACCTGTCTTACTTCTTTGTTGTGACTTTGCTTCTGCCTTTGATTCTATAGACTGGCCGGAAGTTCTTACTTAAAACTTTACAGGCTTTTGGATTTGGTGAGGATATGTGTCGCTGGATTCAAACTTTGTATTTTGGTGCAAAATCATGCATCTCGGTAAACGGACAGGTGAAATCCTTAATACTTTCCAAATTAACCTATCTTTGAATACTAACAATATTTTGAATTCCATTCAACAATCCATCTTTGAGTTTGTATGGGGAAGATAACGGGATAAAATAAGTAGGAAAATGTCCACAAAGAGTGTTGCAGACGGAGGTCTTGGAATTCCTGACATTGTTAAATATATAACAGCTCTAAAAATATTACATTGCATGATTATTGCTTTAGAGTCCGCTGGACCTAAAGCAATAATCATGTAATTTAATATTTTTAGAGCTGTTATATATTTAACAATGTCAGGAATTCCAAGACCTCCGTCTCGTGGATTAAAAAACTATACATGACCAATCATAAATGGAAATCTATTATTGCTGGCATTTATCCACTAATTGTTAAATGCAAAATGTTGGGTTCTTGTCTGCCGGTTCATATAAATAACCTTAATCAGTTTTTGGAAAGACCTTTTAAAAGCCTATAGAGAGTTTGGTTCTCATATAGTACCTACAAAACCCGAAGAAGTTTTGTGTGAACCTATTTTTTATACTCAAAATATTAAAGTTGGTAACAAATGTTTGTTCCAAAAAGATTGGGTTTTGAAAGATGTCACGCAAATAACACATTTGGTTCACGACAATGATAGTTTTTTGTCATATATGGAATTTTGGGCTAAATATGATGTTGATGGAAATTTTCTAACTTTTTGTGGCGTTGTAAATGCAGTTAAAGAGTTTTTAAAATATCACAAAGTAGAGGGTAATAAAACCATGTCAGTAACTGATACTGCATTATGCTCAATATTATTTTCTGTATCAAAAGGTGCTAGAAAATATTATAACATTTTGATGTGTGATGATACATTGCCTAATTGTTGCACAAAATGGGAAGAAAAGCTTCAGTGTAATATTGACTGGAAGAAAACGTTTTTAATCATTAAAGAAATAAAAGAGATAAAGCTGAAATGGTTTCAAGTTATACTAGTCCATCGTATTATTGCGACTAGTGTTGTTCTAAAAGGTTTGGGCATTGTACCCGACGATCTTTGTTCATTTTGTAAAGAACATCGTGAAGTTATACAACACTTGTTTCTTTAATGTAGGCATGTGACACACTTTTGGAATTCTTTCAGAGAGGTGCTGGTTGATTGATGTATAATTAACGAGAGATTCATATTGTCAGAGGTGCTTGTTCTGTTTGGTAACGACCCTAGTTATACAACCTCATCAACCCTGCTATATGTAATACTTGTAGCAAAATTCTTTATTTATAACTGTAAATACAACAAAGCGACACCTCAAATTTGTACATTTAAACAATATCTTTTTAAAAAAATATGAAGTTGAAAAGTATAATGCATTTTTAAAATTAGAAAGTGATAAATTTAATAGTATGTGGAATACTTGGAAAGTCTTTTTTTGGTGATGTATGAATTGTTATTGTCCTTTTTTTCTTCATATAAATGAGAATATAAGCTGCTATTGTCCGAATGTCCTTCTGTAAATGAGAACAGTGGATTGTCTTGTAGCTGTGGTCTGCTTAGAAGACATAACCACTTAAATAGTGTTCCTAGGTTAATATTATAGTAAGCTAATTTTTGAACTGTAAAACTTTGTAACAGAAGTCTGATGTGTGTAAGGGTAGTGATGTAAGGGAGTGATGTTTTTGTTTTTATTGAAATAATATGATTTTGTGTGTGAAGTTAAATAAATGTTGTTTTTTAAATAATTAAAATAACATCGCCTTCTGCCAGTGTCTGGAAACACATTCGAATGTGTTATCATCTTTTTTTCTCGTTTAGGGCGTGAGACTGTATTAGTCGGGGTTTTGTTTTTACAGTCTGACACAACCGAGTATTTGCGCGATTGAAATCGATAGTAATGAGGAGGAGGATCTAGGAGGAGGAGGGGGAGGAGGAGGAGTGGAGACAAAACAGTAAGATAAGGGGAAACTACTGTTAATACATTCTCGTTTGTTCGGATTACCCAAGTCTTTTAATCATGAATCAGGTGGTTGTCCGTATCAAACATTCTGTAACACTATCTTGCTCAACCCGTTGTTTGGAGAGAGCTAGGGCGAGAGAGAGAGAGAGAGAGAGAGAGAGAGAGAGAAGAGGAGGAGGAAAATGAAAATGATATGCAGAAGAAAGAGAGAGATAAAGAGAGAGGGAGAGAGAGAGGAGAGAGGGGGAGAGAGATATATATTCACGAAATTAAAGAAATATAAATACTGCGATCAAAACGTTAATGCCAAAAAACACAAAGTATTCTAGCAGTGGGCTGTTGTTGTTTTAAATGTTAGTGACAAACAGTGGTGATCCCATTGTCTTTCCAGTAATGAAGGTTATCATTGTCTTACCAGTAATGAAGGTTATCAGTGTCTTACCAGTAATGAAGGTTATCATTGTCTTACCAGTAATGAAGGTTATCATTGTCTTACCAGTAATGAAGGTTATCATTGTCTTACCAGTAATGAAGGTTATCATTGTCTTACCAGTAATGAAGGTTATCATTGTCTTACCAGTAATGAAGGTTATCATTGTCTTACCAGTAATGAAGGTTATCATTGTCTTACCAGTAATGAAGGTTATCATTGTCTTACCAGTAATGAAGGTTACCATTGTCTTACCAGTAATGAAGGTTATTACCAGTAATGAAGGTTATCATGCGGCTGATGGTGTTTTAGTCAACGTTGCTTGCAAAGGAACAGATGTGATTGATGACGGTTTTGTCCCAAACTGTCCACTGGGACAGCACATTCAACATAAACAGACATTTAATTCAGCCCATATTTGTGTCGTATTAAAACATGGATTTTCTTCTTTTTTTAAACCGACTTTGAAGCCTGTGGAAGGTTTTTAGCCTTATTTTAACTATTAGCCCTCACTGGGCTCCTTAGCTTTGCCCTATCTTAATTACAGTCCCCTATCTGCAAATCTAACCAATGGAAAGGGCAGAACACGGGGAGAACACAGGACAGAGAGCTAGGGGGAGCACGAAAAAGAAAGGTACAGAAGAGGAGAGATCCTAACGATGATTCGATCGCTCGACCGCTGCTAAGCTGTTATCTCCACGAGCACTGCCTTTGCTCTCTGAGTATGATGCACTTCCAATAAAAGACAAACTTTCAACGGTCATCAACGGACTGGCGTTCTGGGGGTGGGGGAGAGAGAGAAAGAGAGAGAGAGAGAGAGAGAGAGAGAGAGAGAGAGAGAGAGAGAGAGAGAATGTGTGAATGAAAATTCTACTTCACCCTATTTCTATCACTTCGCTTCGCTTCTCTCCAACCACACCAACGCCACTACATCAGCGAAACACGTTTAGTAACAAATTGATTCCAACGACCTTGACCTCCGCGTTAGGGCAAATATGATGGGACAGGGTGCTGGTCATTAACTCATTCTATACTGGCGCGGGTTGCATCCCTTTTCATTGTTCTATACTGGCCGATTTGTACGAGTTACTAAAACGTTTTGTTTTGTTTTGTTTTGTTTTGTTTAAATAAACAAGAACTGTAGTAGTGACTTAAAAGTTTAGGTTCATAAAGAAATTAGAATGGATTAACCACTAGTTAAGCTTGATAGAATTATCTTTGCTATTTACCCTTTATTTCGACACGCACCCACCCACCCACCCCCAACCCACCCCGCCCCCACCCCAACCCTTCTCCCTCAAATTTGCACATCAAATTCCCAAAGAAAAAGCTACAAATAGTATACGGGAGGCAACCATTCAATAATAGACCTTACCCTGATAATTGTGGATAACCTTCGTTACCTCCCTCTAATTGTAGCTCTGTATCTACAGCGCTGAAATTACGCATCATTCTTCGTCATTTTCTTCGTCACCACTTTGTCCACGAGTAACACTTTAAGTATCCCCTTCCGTGTTAGAAGTCCACTCTCTTTGAAACAACAGTGATCAATGGCAGACGAACGTTGCAAGCGTACTCTAAAATGAATATATTATTATACGACTCGCATTAGTATTAGCAACAACAATTGCGAGGACCGCGACACCGCGACGACGGACCACGAAGACAATTGTTCCTTTGGATGTGAAACACTAATTAAGACCAAAAGTCGTACAACAACAGCTTGTTAACACATAAAAGGTATATAGGAAATGAAGCCTTACTATTAACGATGGTGATAGCGCCAGCGGCGGTGCCGTGCGGGGCGACCACCCTGCCCTTGTATCCTTGTTTCTTGATGATACAGCAGACGACTGCGGTGATGATGCACACCACTGCTATCCCCGCTATCACACAGCCCACACCCATCACATACATCATCATCATCATCATCATCATCATCATCATCATCATCATCATCATCATCATCATCATCATCATCATTATTAATCAATACATAAATAAATAAATAATTCAATCAATCAAAATAATCAATCAGTCATTATTATGTAGTGGTGTTAGTGGTGTTTGGAGAGAAGCGAAGTGATGTGATGGAGGCTAGTGTGATGAAGTATCATTTGCACACATTCTCCTCTCTCTTTCTCTCCCGAACGCCAGTCCGTTGATGACCGTGGAAAGTTTGATTGGAAGATACCTCATAGAGTGCAAAGGCAGTGCTCATGGAGATAACAGCGTGTTCTACCTATGACGGCCTACTAGCCCCAAAACCGAGAGTTACCATTATCACGAGATAATTAAAATTATCACGTGTTCTGTGTAATTTACAGAGATTTCGGTAATCCGCAGTGTTAATAATTATCAGTTTTTGCCATGCTTTCCTAGCGCCAAAACCTGATAATTACTAATATCATGAGATAATTACAATTATCAAGAGATGATTACAATTATCAAGAGATAATTACAATTATCAAGCGATAATTACAATTATCACTGAAAATTATAAATATCAAGATGAGCATGCGCGGCCCGATACGCGATGCGCATGCGCGGCAGCGGCACTGTTCCCAGCACGCCTGGGGTTTTGGCCCTAGGAAAGCGTGGCCAAAAATGAAAATTAGTAATTAACACTGTGAATTACCGGTATCTCTGTGAATTACACAGAACACGTGTTAATTACAATTATCACTGATGCATGTAAGTTTTGCAGGTTTTGACGCTAGTAAGCCGCCTTACCAGAATTAAGCATGATCACGTGAAAATTATAATTATCAAGTGAAAATTGTAATTAACATATGATAATTACAATTTTCAGTTTTGGCGCATTTGCAGGCGGATTGATAGAGCCCAAAACTGAAAATTAAACATGATCACACGAACATATTTGTAATTTTCAATGATAATTGTAATTATCTCTTGATAATTGTAATTATCCCATGATATTTGCAATTATCATATGATAATTGTAATTATCAGGTTTTGGCGCTAGTAGGCCGCCATATCTACCCTGTGCTCTTCTGTGCTGTGTTCTGTCCTGTGCTGTGTGCTGCCCTGTGCTGTATTTTCTTTTTGTTGACGGAGATTCGATAAATTAGAGTGCAACCTCAGCGTCCCTTGCATGGGATGCCTTTATTGTAAAGTGACCTGTTGTGGATAGAGCTGGGTACCGTGGGTCAAAGTGGTACCGGTATTACCGCGGTATTTTTAGGTCGTATCGGTATTTCGTACCGGTATACCGCGATTTTTAAGTGTTACAGTCAAATGGGGTATGGCAGTGAGAGTAATGACAGACGCAAAAGAAAGATTGTCATACACTTCAAAACAGTTTCAAAGAACCACTGAAGCTTTATTATTGCTTGAACGCCTTCAAAACAAATTATGATAAATCACTGTTTAGAACATCAGCAAACTTTAAACCACAAAATCAAAATAAAACAAAAACATTCAACGGGAAAGGTCTTTAAGAACTTTAAGAGTTCAGAAGGATTGGCGACTGATACCATGCTCAAACACGTGGATAAGCTCCTGTTCTTATTATACGTTCTTCTTCTAGAACAGCTGCCTATCCACGTGTTTGGGCTTTAGACTCGCTCTCTGAGCGGACAAGATGTCGCCCACTGTCACGTTATGTGTTGTCGAGATTTCCCAGTAAACCGGACCTTGGACACCCGCACCGGTATACGTACCGTCACGTTTCCGAACCTGAATACAGTTACGTACCGGTAAAACCGTCCAGCCCTAGTTGTGGAATGCCTTCAGTGTTATCATTAGGGTTGTTTCAGCAGATTTTTTAAGCGGATCGGGGGTGAGTCCTCTTTTAACCAAGTTGTGGTCCTGATTCGGCTCTTTGTAGTCCGCTGGATCCTATGAACAGTGACTAACTAACTTAAGATTCTTTCATGCATGATAAATATCAACGAGACACACATACTATGCAAATTTCGTCAACTTCACTCCAAGGTCAAGGTCACTGGAAGTCAATGTCATATCAAGGTCAAGAGCATAGAAAGATCAAAGTCGGTATTACTTTGCATTTTAATGCCACCATTTCATTTAGTGTTTTTTTTTCTTTCTGGGCACTCATTTTCATGTTAAATATTGTAAGTTCTATAAGGAGCTTGTGAGTCACATGGACTTTGTCCATGTAGTTAATTGTTGTTGTTGTTGTTGTTGTTGTTGTATGCCGGGCAAGCGTCATTGTTATTCGAAAATATATATGTAAAACTATTGATAAAACTAGTGACATTTGCGCGAATAATAATAATGGCTCTTAAGAATTCATGAAGTTGCCAAGATGGTTATATGTTTTTGGGAACGAGTTGACTCGAGTGTAGACAAGATACAAACCAAGTTTTCTGTGCTCTCTCTCTCTCTCTCTC
>CM072514.1:21182665-21187665 GCA_036898135.1 Oncomelania hupensis
GCCAAAAAGAAGCTGCAAAAACTGGTTTATTACGCGCCTTAACGCGGACTAATTATACTCTTCTCTTCTATGTCCATACTATTAAGGCAGAACAGAGAAGTTAAAACCCACACAAGAAGTCGTCAAATAAAACTAATCTTTCGAGTCGATTAAAACTCTTTTCTCAACGCAAAACGAAAGGCTAAATGCCTATACTATCTATCCTATCAAGTTAAAGAGTTCTTTTCATTTTAAAAAAATTGACATTAGACATACTTTAATTACACAATCACGAGGAAGCTGATTGCAATGCATTGGAGCATCTGCGTCAGCTAAGGCTTACAAACAATTCATCCCAAGCTTGACTGCCAAACTATTCAAAAGAAGATTACTGATGAAACCCGAATGAACTTAGGTTACAGCAGCTTACAATACATCCTATCAAAGCAGTGTGCGTTGTGAGACCAAATTTACTAGTGCGTTTTAAAACTGGTTTGTAATTTTGTGTGTGTGTGTGTGTGTGTGTGTGTGTGTGTGTGTGTGTGTGTGCGTGCGTGTGTGTGTGAAAGTGTGGGCTAAATGTGTGGGGAGGGGGAAAGGGGTTTGTGTGTGCATGTGATTTTGTGTGTGAATGTGTGTCTGTGTATGACTGTTGTGCATGGCGCGAGTGTGTGTATGTGTTTATGTACACGTGTCTATGCATATGCGCGAGTGCATAATTATGTGCATGTGTTCGCGCGTGTGTTTGTGTGTGTGTGTATGTGTATGTGTGTGTGTAGGCCTATGAACCATTCAATTCACGAAGAAGGATTATTTTCAGTGCTAACGTTATACGAGTACTTGAGCAACAAATGACAGTGACTTCAGTGAAGCCTCCTAATCACTCCTGTACATTATAATGAACCGTTTTTAACGTCTATCCCCATTAGTGTCGGCGTGTGTTGCATTTTCAGCCATGGTGGTTCTTCTACCCGCGATGAGGTAAGTGAGATTACAATAAATGTTTTACATGACCAAATCCTGCTGTTTAGACTTTTTTTGACCTAACCTCGGACAATGTACTGGACGCTTCTACTAAAAGTTGTTTTGTAGCCTGTTTTTTACATTCTAAAAGTCCTAAGTGTTTGGGGGATTTCGCCTGGTTTTCTGCTTCTTATATGGATTGGTACAGTGTGCGGAATCGTTATATTTGATCATGGAATGGCGATGGTACAGCAGTTAGTTTGTTCATGCTCATAAATTAATGTTCTCGGTTGTTGCTGCTGTTGTTGTTGTTGTTGTTGTTGTTGTCATTCTTCTTCTTCTTCTTCTTCTTCTTCTTCTTCTTCTTCTTCTTCTTCTTCTGCTCCTCCTCTTCCTCCTTCATTTTCATCTTCTTTTTGTTATTGTTTTAACGATGATGAAGATAATGATAATGATGATGATGATGATGATGATGATGATGATGATGATGATGATGATGATGATGATGATGATGATGATGATGATGATGAACGACGAATATCATATAAGCTTATTATGATTAATAATATCGATAGAAAATAAGGTGGAGGAGAGGATGTACGCACAAGTGTGTAGGGGTGTGTGTGTGTGTGTGTGTGTGTGCTTGTGTGTGTGTAGGTGCGTGTATGTGTGTTTGTGTGTGGGGGGGAGGGGGGGAGGGTGGCTAGGTAGAAACGCCGTTACTCTGACATACTCTTGAAACTCGACGTACTTTCCTTTGACGGCCCCGTTATTTTGACGTCAAAACAATGTTCCGTTAGGGTTAGGGATCTGTTAGGCTTAGTGTTAGGTTTAGGGTTTGGGTTTGGGTTAGAGTTAGGGTTTGGGTTAGGGTTAGGGATAGCTTCAAAAAATGGAAAAGTGTCAAAATAATGTTAACAGTGTCAAAATAATGTATGTAGAGTTTCACGACAGTCAGCACAACGTCGTTTCTACACGGTTGTGTGTGTGTGTGCGTGTGTGTGTGTGTGTGTGTTCATATACGCATAAGCTTACTTTTATAATCTCAGGAGAGATTATTATTATTATTATTATTATTATTATTATTATTATTATTATTATTATTATTATTATTATTATTATTATTACCATTATATTTTCAGGATTGGCGTGATTTTCGCCATGGCGGCGGGTGGTGTGGTGATTCTACTTCTCGTGAGCCTCATTATGTATGCGTGCTTCAGAAAGCATAGGTCGCCGTCAACGACGTCGTTCGCCCTTTCTCAAAAACCGGACATATCTGCCATCTACGGGACTCCAACCATGGCGTTCAGACCAGGTATACCGTGATGCTGATATCAAGAGGGATAGAGAGAAAGCACATGGGGCAATTACACGAGTCTGGTACCCGTAGCTACACAGCCTTACCTTGTCACAAGAGAATGAGAGACTACTATCTTTATCTTTTGTAAGCCTGTGTGTGTGCTACAGACCGCTTTGCTATAGAAAATATGTTGTACCGGCGCCCGACTTGTGTAAAATGCCCCTTTCTTCAGACGAATGCAGAATCGGGAGTGGGGAGGGAAGGAGGAACAGGGCGGAGAGGGAGGGGAAAGGAGGAGGAGGAGATGGAAGAGTGGATGTTGATGAAAAAGGCGTACCACAGGCGCTTGTATTTGGACACGCGAGCGCCTATGCCTGTGACGCGTCTCCCTATGGTTATCTATAATACACAGGCGCTTGTATCTGGACATGCGAGCGCCTATGCCTGTGACGCGTCTCCCTTTGGTTATCTAAGGGAGACGCGTCACAGGCATGGGCGCTCGTGTGTCCAGATACAAGCGCCTGTGGGACGTACGTAGTCAATATTTATTTATTTGACGTTCATACCACAAACCTCAGTCAGCTGTTTTGTTTTCATTCTAAGCTAGCTGAGCTTAATGATCATAATTCCGTTAACATTCCAAATTAACTTTATCAATTTAAAAAAAAAAATTAAACACTATCATCATTTTTTTTTCTTACTTAATGTAACAGCAGAAATATTGACGACAAAATGTAGGAAATTAGCTTAGCGCAAAATAGATAGTCTACCATCGAACGAAACTGGACATTAATTCAACAGTTATCTAAAAAGCAGCCCACACATGGCAAATTAACTTTCTTGAGACAGTCACCCCGCCAACCGATCAAGATACCATCTAACAGCCGGAGCGACCAAGAATGTTAAATAGCATACCTTAGTCAAAAAATGACCATAACGTTGTCTTCGTTAAATAACTTACTCCACGGTGACCATAGTCAATGAGACACTAAGTAGCTCACTCCAGCCAAAAGTTACAAAGATGATGTCATCAGTATTTGGGCAGGCACAGCTTATCGGTATTGCATCTATCCTACCCTCGAACCCTGACACTCCACTTTAAAGATAATTATGCGTGTCCAGTGACAAGAGGGAGGGGGAGAAAATATTCAAAATAAAACGATTGGTCAGAAGACGCCTAGGAACTCTTGCACACCCTTGGGGACCAAATCTCAGCTGGTCAGTCGCAAAAGAACCGTCCAGCTGTGAGGGTCAATTAAAGGAACAAACTGCAGTGTCTGTCTATCTCCATCTCATCAAGAGAGTGCTAGAGACGTAAAAGACGATTTCACGAGTCCCAGAGTCTACAAGTAAGATAACACTAGTAGTTTTGATATGTGTATGTTTATTGTATATTGATTGCCATGTATTGATAAAATGTTCTTGATATATATAGTTACAGAAACAGATTATTGTTTCTGAGACAGTATGCTTGTGGTTTGATGTATATTAGCCTTAAGATTCGAATCGAATTGTGCATATGGGAACCCTGCAGGTGTCTGATGCTATAGACACTTTGCAGAGGAGACCGCACACTTATAGCTAACGAGAATACTGTAGCCAGAGCTCTGACTTTTACAAGTCGGTCCTGGGATCATAAAGGTTTGTGGAGACGAACGCCTGGCCGTCGCTCCCGTGGCACCAAAGGGAACAATCCAGAGTCTACCTGGCCACGTCCGAACCCCACAGCTACAAGGGCGACCCGACTCACCATAGATAAGTCACCCGCAAATGAACTGAGTCTTACCCTCGAGAAAACTAGAACATTTAGTAAACTACGAACAGTGAAAATCGTAACCGCAGTTAGCAAGTGATGAAGGAAACCTGCTAACGAACGTTCCCAGCACTTCGAACTATATTAAGTATTAATTTACCGATTAATGCGGAAATGTTAAAGCTTGTGTTGAATATATAAAAAGTGAAATTACATACATACGACTGGTGTCATTCTATTTGTATTGTTGTGTAGCTATTAGTTTTCTTCTCTCGAGACATAATAATCTAGTCTTTTGATTAGTCATCACCGGTTCTCAAGTTGAGCCAAATGATACTAAAATTCCCGAGAACAAATATAAATTTTATGTGACCAAAGTGCCGTGATCTGTCTCTCACACAACTTTCGGAATTCTGGTAAAAGAACGATCGATAGTGGTAGCACATCGCCCATCTATCAATAAGTCTTACCCCCTAGTAAGATAAACGTATCTTCCCCAGAATATCATCACACTTAATGTTGTTTATTTGTTTATCTTACTTTTCACTTATACATTTCATTAAAAATAATAAATACTATAATATACAAACTGTAAGCTATAAATTATACGTATATATAAACTATAAGAATTATACATATAAATTATAAATATATAAACGTCTTTAGATTATCACATTTAAGGTTGCCTTTTACAATACAATTACATCACATCACGCAACACATCACCGAAAACGAAGTATGACAGACCATCACAAAATCCATTGGACAACACGATGACATGCTTACAGTGGTGAAGAAAAGGAAACTCCGATGGTATTGCCAAATCACCAGAGCATCAGGCCTTGCAAGGACCCTACTGTAAGGCGCGGTGCAAGGAGGCAGAAGAAGAGGGAGACAGAAAAAGAAGTGGGATGACAACATTCGAGAATTGACTGGCTTGACACTGAGCGAATCCCTGAGGGTTGCTGAGGACAGAGAAAGATTGAGTACGCTGGTTAAACG
>CM072514.1:21192665-21352382 GCA_036898135.1 Oncomelania hupensis
ACTCAAATACTGCATTCACATAATACGCCTTCCGCCGTCCGCCATCTTGACCTGGTTATACATAATAACAATGATAATAATACAGGATGCTATACATACATCTCAATAATATATTGCAACTCTTGATACTAATAATTCATATCTCTTCCATAAGCACAGTCGTTTATATAAATATACATAATCATTACGACTACACTTCATTCACACCGTCCCAATTCATTCCATCCTCATCTCCATCCTCATCATCCCTCTCAACTGTTATAATACATCATGGTTATCTCCCTTCATCCATGTTATCTTATCGTACTATAATATAAACATGCTCCCCTCATACCCATTACTTAAGTCCCCTATACGCTTCTGTGTCCGGGGACGTTAATCTACCCACTGAACTGAACTGAGCCCATTACTTCTCCACCCCTCTCTAGCACAGTACAATTATCTCTCTCCCTTTACATACATCCTCTCTCTCTCTCTCTCTCTCTCTCTCTCTCTCTCTCTCTCTCTCTCTCTCTCTCTCTCTCTCTCTAACATGCATTCTTCATCGTCACCTTTGACCCACTTTAGCAACAACAGCAACGACACTTTCCGTTTATGCATATAATAAGAAAATGATATGAAAATCATACAAAACAATAAATTACTATTCATCAAAATACATCCCCTTCCCCCTCATTCATCATCATTCATTCGCGTACGCAGTCTCGAAGCGCTCGCCACTGAGGAAATGAATTACAGGGTTTTTACTCACCTTATAAGTCTCGGCCTGTGACACACCTCCCCAACACAGTACAACACAGCACAGTACAGTACACACTGGTTAGTCTGAGAGTTAATTCGTTCTTTGGCTAATTGCTAGCTATTCACAAGGACATCTCAATTCTGATAAAGACCTTGAGCCTTGGCAGGTGCCCAATCGAGGACTACACAACCTTAGGAAAGAATCCTACATTTATCTCCAATAAATGGCGATTACATTCCTCCTACTACAGTCTTTAGACATTCTTACCCCGATGAGGGCATAAGATCTTGGGTGGTTCAAACACAAAGAACACTACCCCTTCCAAGAAATAAACCTAATTTTCGTCTGACACACAGTCACAAGGTTACTTTCTGGCTAAAGCTGACCTCTCGCAAAAAGCGCCACATCGACTCTGCCCTACTAAACACACGCCAGGCCTCAGGTAACCGGTCGAGCTCGAATTCAGTACCCCCCTTCTAATTCAGCATATCCCTATTTTCTGCGTTAAGCACGTGGACTTAGCGATACTGCCTCTTTCATACGCAATAAAGAAAACTGCCGAGCTATCTATATACACTACACAGTAGAGAGGTGCAACTTCGCACAAAATATAGCTCTCTCTGATAATTGCTGAAACTCGTGTCGTCACACCATTCTTTCAAATTCATAGTCTCTCTGTCTCTTCTCTTCTCTCCTCTCTTTCTCTCTCTCTCTCTCTCTTCAAATTCATAGTCTCTCTGTCTCTTCTCTTCTCTCTTCAAATTCATAGTCTCTCTGTCTCTACTCTCTCTTCAAATTCACAGTCTCTCTGTCTCTTCTCTCTCTCTTCAAATTCATAGTCTCTCTGTCTCTTCTCTTTCTTTCTCTCTCTCTCTCTCTCTCTCTCTCTCTCTTCAAATTCACAGTCTCTCTGTCTCTTCTCTTCTCTCTCTTCAAATTCATAGTCTCTCTGTCTCTTCTCTCTCTCTCTCTCTCTCTCTCTCTCTCTCTCTCTCTCTCTCTCTCTCTCTCTCTCTCTCTTCAAATTCATAGTCTCTCTGTCTCTTCTCTTCTCTCTCTTCAAATTCATAGTCTCTCTGTCTCTTCTCTTCTCTTCTCTTCTCTCTCTCTCTCTCTTCAAATTCATAGTCTCTCTGTCTCTTCTCTTCTCTTCTCTTCTCTCTCTCTCTCTCTCTCTTCAAATTCATAGTCTCTCTGTCTCTTCTCTTCTCTTCTCTCTCTCTCTCTTCAAATTCATAGTCTCTCTGTCTCTTCTCTTCTCTCTCTTCAAATTCATAGTCTCTCTGTCTCTTCTCTCTCTCTCTCTCTCTCTCTCTCTCTCTCTCTCTCTCTCTCTCTCTCTCTCTCTCTCTCTCTCTCTCTCTCTCTCTCTGAGAGCACGAGGGGAAAGGAGCAAGGAGAAAGAGAGTGTAAT
Organism: Oncomelania hupensis; assembly: GCA_036898135.1. Classification (NCBI taxonomy): domain Eukaryota; kingdom Metazoa; phylum Mollusca; class Gastropoda; order Littorinimorpha; family Pomatiopsidae; genus Oncomelania; species Oncomelania hupensis. The sequence continues at coordinate 21,194,822 of CM072514.1, forward strand.
GCGCGCGCGTGTTTGTGTAAACAAGTAAGTGTGTGTGTGTGCGCGCGCGTGTGTGTGGGTGTGTGTGTGTGATGTGTGTGTGTGTGCATGAACTTTTCCAATCCACTGTATAATGGCCAAACGACTCTTTTGATGTGCATCATTGTTTGGCCAATGTGTATGTACCTAGCCTGTTCTCAGCTACACATGCAACACACCGCGTAGCTGAGACTAAGGAAAGGGGAACGTTAAACCTCACTAGGCTCAGCTACTCACTGTGACACACGCTTTATCAAAACCGTGCTATTTAAAATGTGCGCGGAACAGTCGCGAGTCAAGTGTCGTTTCGAGACGAGTCACCGTGTGAATCGTCGCACTGTGCGGTCAATTTCGGTCGTCTTCAGACTGCTCTTTCAAGTTCCCTGGTCGTATGGTCGGGTGACGAGGACTGACCGATCTCCACAGTCTGAGCTCCTGCATTCACCACACGCAGAGGTGTTGGGCACGTCTCCTGCCGACCTACATCTTCCACTGCGGTGGTCATGCCAACCTACAAGTTCCACTGCAGCGGTCACATCTCAGCTCACACTGGCTCACAGGAGGCGTTCAGACCCCAGCTGCTACTGCTTCGGAATGCCGGGGTGATCCTTCGCTTGGCGATAGAGGGGACGGCTGTCGGCTTAGACGTACTTGGATAGCCGTTGTAGTGCTACTTCGGACTGGGGAGATCCCGATTGATTGATTTGATTGATTGGGTAAATTTACGTCCCCGGACACATAGAGCGTATAGGGGACTTGAATTTAAGAATTCAGACGAAGGGGCCCCAAGGGGAGGGAAATAAAAAGTTACGATAAAATTTCAGGACCACGTTTAAAACAGGTGGGAAATACTAACGCTAACTCCGGAAAAGGGAAGGACACAGCAAACCAAGCACACCCAAAATAAGATTTAAAACTCTAACTTTAAAAAAGACCAACAGTAAATACTGTGGAATAAAATCTACAAATGTATATTTAACAAACTAACCGCCGAAGGCGGAAAACTTAGGCAGAGGAGAGGGAAACAGAAAACATATTCATGTTCCATCACACTCTGTGCCCGCAATTAATATAAACATAAAATTAAAGCATCAAACTGTGCGACGGACGACATGAGGAGAGGAGAACAGGACGAATCATGTTCACCAGCCCGCTGCCCCTTCCGTGAGAGTGTACAAAACACAGGGTGGCTGTAATAAACTGAAGCCATAAAAAATTTTATACAAACACCGACCTTGCAACGGGCGACATGGGGAAAGAAGACAGGACGAATCGTGTTTCCCAGCCCGCAGTCCCCGCCATCAATTTATACAAAGACATAAAACTAGCTAAAAATGTTAAAACTTATAAAAGGAACAGTTAAAATAAATAAAAGCAGTCTGTCCGCCAAGGGGGAAAAAAACCCCAGCTGAACCAGACAGATGGTCAATAAATATACTGCTAAAATTAAATAAAATTAGTTGGCATCCGGCACTGCTGGGGAGCTACACGGCAGCTTAGGCCATGTATGCAATTCACGCCAGGAGGACCAACGAGGGCCAGCATGGCAAAAGCCAATAATTAGATCAAATATAAATATATAAAACGCGTACATTTCATCTCCTTAGTATAGATTAAAACAAAGCCCACGGCAATCTCAGCCATCCCAGGGGCAGGGGCGAAGGACGAAAAACGACAAACACGCCAAGGAATCGTCTGGCCACACATTTAAATACAAGGTAACAGCCTTAATCTGGAGTAGGAACCACGGTAACCAAGGCCATAAGAATGATAGTCTGCACCACCTAACTTCCATAGCAACTCTGGCCATGCTAAAGGCGTGCCCCAAACGGTGGGCAGACGAAACTGGATCCATTGGTCTTCGGTAATAACCCCACAGCAGACAAGGGGCACTGATGGAATAATGTACACATTAAAACATACAACAACTCAAGCATCTCACAAATAACAAGCAGAATAGTAAATACAGCGGGCTGCCAACAGCAAGAGAGCAGGTTCCACGACGGAAGAGTAGGTGATAAGGTCGTCACAACCTGGGCCAATACCCCGAAGGGAGCAAGCCGAGCGGAGAGGGAAAAAGTCTTCAGAGAGTGCATCGCAGAAGGATAAACAGTTATCATAGTCAAGGGTCTGGCCGCAGATGCAGCCAACATCCACAAACCTGATGCGCCAGTAACCAGAGCAGAGTTGAAGTGCAACAGTCTTAAGAAGAGGGCGTCCGGTCCCCCTCCCCCCCCTCCCCCCCTCCCCCCCTCAAACCATCGAAGATACCGAGCGTCCCAGACCGACAGCAGGGCAGCGCCGATGGCGCCCTTGGTCTCTGGGTAGGAGGGATCAACCAAGAGCGACGAACGGGCGTGGCCGGCAGAACCGACCGGTCCGCGGACTCATTCCCCCGAATGCCCACGTGCGAAGGAACCCAAGAAAAAGCTACCAAAGTACCAGTATTATTCAGAAGAGCAACCAAACCTAATATGTCTGCGACCAAGGTAGGTCGGGCAGAGGAACAACCTGTGTCAATGCAGGAGAGAGCAGAAAGTGAATCAGAAAAGATGGCTATAGGACAGCCTGGAGGTAAAGAATATCGAGATAACACAAAAAGAGCCTCCCTAATAGCTAATAATTCGCACGTGAGCACACTCGCCCTGAGGGGAACTCCGTAGGAAGAGTCGCCGACGCCGTCAATGAAGAAGCCACAGCCCGAGCCGCCGCCCGACCCAACGGACCCATCAGTAAAAACCCTAAGGGAGCCAGCGGCAGCCCCCACCCGCTCAGTGGCCAGCTGCTTAATGTAGGGGAGGTCCCCATCGTGACGAAGGCCAGGGAGGCCTAAAGCAACGTGCGGAGTGGGCACCTCCCAAGGAGGAACAGGAGGGGGGTAGGACTCAACAGGACATCTCCCACCCGGGACAGAATCTAGGAGCTCGCCAACCGCCTTGCTGATACCAGGGATGGAACGGGCCGTGACCGGACAAATAAAAGAGGGCTGTATAGCCGGCACACAACTTCCCAACCTGGAGGTCAAGGGGAAGGATACCGGCGAGGCGGTAGACCAGGACCCGTGGGGTCGACCGATGAAGGTAGAGCTTAAGGCGAAGGGCCCTGCACTCCACCCCCACCAGCCGCGCCATCAGATTCGAGGACAGGTTGTAAAGAAGCTCAGCCCCGAACAAGAGCCGGGAGCGGACCACACCTACAACTAAGGTAACAAGCGTGCGGGGGGTCCTGTGCCCAGGACTCCCGTCGAAGAGAAAATAGAATGACAATTGCCTTTCCGGCACTAGCTACACTCTGCTGAACGTGAGAACGGTAACCACCGTTTTGCTGAAATAGGAAACCCAAATATCGGACGCTACGGGAGGAAGGGACCGCAGTATCGGCCACCCGAACTGTATGATCATCAAAGAACGGGTGCCACTGATGCCGAAAAGGGACAAGGACTGTTTTTGAAGGGGCCAGAGAGACCGACAGTCGCCAAGGAGGCAACCATCCGAGTTATATCAGCTTGAAAATTGGGCAGATCCTGGCGCAAAAGGACATATGAGGAACGGAGGACCCTACCACGAGTGGTGCGCCACAGGGCCACGTCATCGGCGTAAAGGGTTGCAGTGGTACCGGCCGACACGTCAAGCCCCACTTCAGAAAGGACAATGGAAAATAGCAACGGGGCGATGACGGAGTCATGCGGCACACCCATGGACAGGCGACCCACCGGGGAAAGAGCCCCTCCCCAGCGTACTCGGATCCGGCGGTCCCGCAGAAAAGCCGCCACAAAGGCCCTAACAAAATAGTCCACCCCCAAGGAACGGAGCCGCTCCAGAAGACCTGCATGCCAAACAGAATCGAACGCCCCGGAAATATAAAAAATAAAAGGCAAGTACCGTGCGTCTACGGGCCCGGGCCCGGGCTCGGCGAATATGTTCATTTAGGCGGACCAGGTGATCGGCCACCCCCATTCCCCGCCGAAAACCCGCCTGAGCAGTCTGAAGAACCTTCCTGGAAGAACAAAAGTTCAAGTCTAACTTTAATAATACGTTCATAAACTTTACAAGTATGATTTGTCAGAGCAATGGGTCTGTAATTACCTATTCTTTTACGAGATTTGTTTTGTTTAGGGATAGGAACCACCGTAGCCTCCCGCCATCTATCGGGAACAGAACCAGTACAGAAACAAGTGTTAAAGTGCTTCAAAATTAACATTTTAAAGGACAAAGGTGCTTTTTTAATCATAAGATAGTGGACTCCGTCAGGCCCCGGGACCTTCCCAACTGGGCAGGACCGCAGGGCCCTAAGGAGCTCCACAATAGTAAGAGGACACTGCACGGTAGCCGGGGCCACCATGGCAGGAAACTGGGCCTAGGCGGCAGTTCTGCGCTCCCTATCGGCAGCGGCAAGAAGACTGCCGTCGCTGACAGCAACAAATTTGTTTTAAAAGGCCGAAGCCTTAGCATCACTAGTGGAAAAAGTGGAAGTACCGTCAGAGAGATCGAAATCTATAGGGCGGTACGTTCCTCGAAGCTTCCTAAGGTTAGTCCAGAGCTGCCCGACACCCTGACTGCCGGACAGCCTGGATAACCAGTGGTCGCGCTTAGCAGTAGCAATAGTGCGTTTAGCAGTACGTTTAGTTAATTTCATGTGGGCATCTGTCTCAAGGGTGTTTGCTCGCTTATAGGAGTTAAAGGCATATCTTTTGGCTCGGACGGCATCACGGCAGGCATCGGTCCACCATGGCTTCGCGACGCCGGCCCTGCGACCGCCAAGCTTAGGGGCCAATCCGGCTACAGTAGATCTCATAATATCACAGAGGGCCGTCTCCGTGTCGCAAATAGAGAGACCCTCGGGAAGAACAAAGGAGGAAATAAGGGCGGCATACTTATCCCAATTTAACTTAGAAAAATTTACAAAAGGAGGAATCTCCGGTACGGACTGCGGGGCAAGGCCCAGACGCACAAAAATTGGAAGGTGATCGGTGAAGACAGGGTCACCCGCGACCGCCCACTCAGCACAAGCGGCCACCTCATGGGTAGCCAAACTGACATCAATGGCCGTCCGAGAGTGAGCGGGGAAGTCGGGGATTCGGGTAAAGGAACCATCGTTTAGCGGGGAGAGACGAGCAGAGCTCAGGGCATCCCCAACCTTATCAGAAAAAGTAAGAAACGCCTCATCCCAGAGTCCGTCACGGCAATTGAAATCCCCCAGGACCAACCACTCGCCATCAGCCACTACGTCTATCAGCCACTCAAAGGAGGCGCATCCTGTAGGGTTATAGCAATTTAGTACATGTAAGAATGGCAGGACCGAGTCGGCCCCCAAAGCAAGTCTAACGACGGAAGTGAAGCCCCCACCCTCACCCTCATCGACTGGACCCAAGTTAGCCACCACCAAATTAAGTCTTACATAGGTGGCCACATATACTTTATCCACCTCGTTAGTAGTAAAGACTGGGGGGTAATGGAAACCCGGGACAACGGGGAGATCACCGGCCCTACAGTTTAGAGATTGAAAGCAAAGAAGCTGGCTATTATTAATTTCCTGTGTGAGCAAAGGAAGAGAGTCCCGAAGAGGACCTAATGAGCGGCAGTTATACTGTAGGACTTGAAAAGTGGGTACTGTAGTCATAATTAAGCTAAAAGACAGGAATAAACCAAAAAAAACAAATATAAACGACTTAAAGTTGACCATGTTCGGAAAGAGCTGTGACAAAAGATTTAATTAATGCAAATAAGGTGGTAATGAGAAGCCGTGTGGGCGCCGTCTCAGAAGACAGACAGGCGAGACTCTCCAACAGCGGAGCCTCCAGACCAGAGAGTTGCACGAGGAGGGTGGCCAAAACTGACCCAAGCGGGGACCGGGCAGCCCCAATGAAGGGCGCCGTGTCGCCGAGGCGACGCTTCGGAGTGGGCCCCAACGCGGGGGCCGCAGGCAGATCTGCGGGAGCTCGCGTATCCAAAACAGGGGTAGCTGACGCCACAAACGGACGGCCAGCGACAGAATCGCTTGGACCGACCTCGGGGGAAAACACCCGCAAGGGACCCCCAGGCTTAGAAGCATACAAGGTCCACGAACTACACTTATAACGCCCTCTCTTAATTGTATTCCATTACATTACCGTGCGACATAGCATTTACAGTGTGATCCAAAATGGCATCGAGAGCTCAATTGAGTTCAATTCAATTCTACGAATCTTTATTAGTTCTTACAAGGAATTATGACAGGCTGTTACGTTTGAGACGCGCACGATAGATCCAATCATTTTGTTTTGCAAAGCACGCAATAATACAGCATATTTTTGCGTTGTTCCTAGAAGAAGCGTTGTATAATGTTTATAGTTTTCGTCGGTCGATATTGTTGAGAATTTTCTAGAATTACTTGTTTACTATCGATCGAAGCATCTAGATAAATCTAGTAATAGCTAAGAGATTCTTCTATCCTAAATAAGGTTATATGACGTAAGACAGTGCATAGTTCCGGTGACGATTTTTATTTTGATTGGATGTTATAGCGTGCAAAGATCAGACCATCCTGCAAGGCACTGTGCAAGGAGGTAGAAGAAGAGGTAGACCGAAAAAGAGGTGGGAGGACAACATTCGAGAATGGACTGGTTTGACACTGAGCGAAACCATCAGGGTTGCTGAGGACAGGGAAAGATGGAGTACGGCTGGTTAAACGATCATCTGTAGCGCCCCTACGACCTCCGATTTACGGGATAGGATAGGATAGGATGTTATCGCGTCATGCTGGAATGTTCGAACTTTTTTCTCGATTGCAGAGAGTCTGTATAAATGATGCACTGTGTCTGCTTGAGTAGTAATTAGTGATTGATTTATGCTGATTGTTGATGATGATCTTTGAAGTGATTTTCGGAAAGCGATCTTGTATGCGCAGTTGTTGATGTATGCTGAATAAAGTTGGAAAACTTTATACAATGACTCATGCCTTGTTGATGAGTGAACAGGCTGCGCGGATAGACGAATCTGAGTTAAATTTATCAAGATTCAAGCATCGGGACTGAATCAACTATTAATTAAAAAATAGCCAACGTCTAACACAGGCGTTAAACATTGTTCAAATAAATACAAGACATTCAGACTTTAAAAACATAAGGTATAAAATGCTTGCCAACCGATAACGCTCTTCAAATCTAACGCACTCGCATCTCCCCTTCCTTACACGCACATTTCTATTTACATTATAAAACTAACATTATTTAACATAACAGTGCATCACATGTAAACATATCTATTACAGTATACAATGTGTGTCATAAGCAAAAGTACATCAAGCACTTTTGCTCTTCAGATTTTTAATAAAAAATGCTTGAAGGTATTATAATCAGTTGAAAAAACATTATGTTTCTTGATTTGAGTCACAGAGAGAGAGAGAGAGAGAGAGAGAGAGAGAGAGAGAGAGAGAGAGAGAGAGAGAGAGAGAGAGAGAGAGACAGACAGACAGACAGACAGATAGATAGATAGATATTTTGCTATCGACGCCATTTTGAAAACACTTTGTGTAGCCGAAATACAGTCAGTGAGCGACGCTAACAAAAAGCTAAATTTTCTCTCAGCGCTTTATGGGACGGCGAACAGACGATTGTTGACTATCGGCACGAACGTACAGCCTGCGGCTAAAGCTATTTCTGTCGCCGACGTGACTGTCGTCAGCCATGAAAGTGCTGAGTTTCCGGTGACCGCTATACAACCTTGTCACTTTTTGTTTAGGTTTTCCTGTTCCACATCATAATGAGGTGTTTACCAGTTTATTATAAATGTGAAGCCAGTCACGTGAGGCACGTTAAACTGTTTGCAAAAGGTGTATTGTATGCTGCCCTAAAGTCAACGAAGAGAAGAAAGGAAACTGTTAAACCTAACACTGAGAACAACTTTCATACAAGCTTTCTAGTTGTTGCGATCTATATAGAGCGTGAAATACACTAAACAATATGATTTCTGCATCATTCATCTTATATTCACAAATATGATTTCTGCGTCATAAATAGTATGTGAATGAAAACAAATATGATTTCTGGGTCATTCACCTAAACCATAGTACATTTAAAATGAATAATTAATCAACGTTGATGATGATCGACTGACAGTGAAATAACTAAAGCGTGACAATCCCAAAATATAATAATGAATAGCGACCCTGAGGCATCGTGGGATCGAGAGGCTCACCCTAAGATATTTGAGGCCGAACTTGGTATGTTGAGCATATAATGATGTCTGGCCTATAATATTTAATTTATTACTCTGAATCGAGGTTTGCAAAATATTCGTATGTAGGACGGCCCTCACCCCGCCCAGTCCTGTCCCTAACCTTCACACAGTGACACACACACACACACACACACACACACACACACACACGGACACCCATCTGCCGTTTCATGATAGCTCATCATAGTAGCAAAGACTACCAAATATCCTCTTTGATAGTAGGATGAACTTGGTGTACTGAATTCTATCTGAAAATAAACCATATCTATTGCATAATTATAATGTTACCTAAAATCTACAAGTCCTTACTACAGCACTACAGCTGATAGAGATCGAGTACAAACAAGATTTCGTGCTTGGCCCGAAACTGGGTTAACCTCGCTTGCGGTTAGGCCTAACCACCAACAAAACGTAAAAGTTCACGTAAGCGGAAAGTTCTTAAAATAGTTTTATAAACAGACAGTCACCGTGCGTCACTGACTCATTTTGATTGGCTGTAAAATAGGCAACAGAAGCTGCTTTGTGCGCCGTGTGTAGGCGAGAGGAGGGTGATGTATGCTGGATGTATGATAAGCCATGGCGTCCCAAAAAAAAATCCTAACGAAATAAATCGAAGGTCGCATAATTTTAAATACTGCTGACTTTTAATTAAGTCCTCTCGTGGATCTAATGGATATGACTTTATAAGAAAAAAGGCTCTATCTAATCCTGCAGCCTGTGAGATTGTTGGGAAAAATGAGGGATGTTGTCGATGTCGCGGAGGAATTTTCACCTTTTCATTCTGTTCACCCTGTTGCTGTTCAAGTGTCAGGATGCGTGGCATGTCCAGCGCAGTCCATGTGTTGACATTATCTGCCCAGTTCTTTCTTTGCCTTGACATCATCTGCCCAGTTCTTTCTTTGCCTTGACATCATCTGCCCAGTTCTTTCTTTGCCTTGACATCATCTGCCCAGTTCTTTCTTTGCCTTGACATCATCTGCCCAGTTCTTTCTTTGTCTTCCTATGTGCCTGTCTCCTTCCACTGTTCCTTGCATCATTATTTTTGCAAGGGTGTTGTGCCGCTTGACGTGACCAAACCATGCCAACTTTTCTCCTCTTCACGATGGTAAGGAGTGAGTCCTGAGGGCCCGCAAGTCACGTGACGTACTCGTTGGTCTCGTGTTCGTACTGATCTTTGTAGAGAATATTCTTTATTTCGTTTTACAGCAAAACGGATGATACCAAAGCCCTGAAGAGTTTTATCTTCGTGCAGAAGCATATTTCCCTGCTATTCCAGACCTTGTTCAGTCCTGCCATTGTTGACATAGCCACTGCCAGCCTGGTCTTGACCTCTGTAGACGACCTGCCATCTTTGTAATAATGGCGTCAATATATTCAAAGGACTACACTTCTTCCAGCTTCTATCTATTCATGGTGATGTTGTCGCTAATGTCCATGTGGCTGTTCACAACACCTTGCTCTTTTCTGAGTTGTCCTCCATGCCATAGGTGCACGCACAGACAACACGTTTCTCTGTCAGAGTTCCTGCACACTGCTTCCAATTAGATCAGTATCATCAGCGAAGCAAGGACACACAGTGGTCTTCTTTCAACAGAGCTGTTAGTGTAGAAGTTCAGGAGGATTTCTTCCATGATCGATGTTCTCGAGGAACAAGTTGAAAAGGAGAGGGGACAGAAGACATCCTTGACGGATGCCCATTGTAGTCTGGAAGGGTTCTCCCATCTGACCATTAATGAAGACAGCAACATTGTGGAGTTGTTTTTCCGCCTTGGTGGAGTATCCACAGTATCTTGAAGAAGAAGAAGAAGAAGAAGAAGAAGAAGAAGAAGAAGAAGAAGAAGAAGAAGAAGAAAACACTGCTGGTAGAGTGCTTCTATTCTATTGCCTGAACCGAGCCCTCTTCTAAATAAAAGCTATAAGAGAGAGAGAGAGAGAGAGAGAGAGAGAGAGAGAGAGAGAGAGAGAGAGAGAGAGAGAGAGAGAGAGAGAGAGAGAGAGAGAGAGAGAGAGAGAGAGAGAGAGAGTTATTTGGACAAGATTGTCTTATCATACTTTAGGATATCTAAATATAGCTCTGATAACAAGTTGTTTTCCAGCCTCTGATTGGTCAGCAAATGTGTGACGTTATGACGTCTGACGTAGATGCTATAGAAAGTTCCACCGCACGGGGGCTTGTCAGTCCAATCGAAGAAAAACGAAAAAACCTGCTTGTCTCGAAAGCTGCCAGCTGAGTTTAGTTGAGGGGGAAACCTTCCTGAATCAGACGATCACTCCGTTTCTGTGAAAAATTCTACTAATTAGGTGGTGAGATCATTTCTTTGTTTCTGAATAAACTGGACTCGTTCTAGATTACAAGTTTTACTACATGCACAGGCGGACGACAGCTGTTTGGAACGTCGTCGATTTTTACCCAGTCAGCAGCTTCACAGACTGATCATTTCAACGGACTTTCTGTTCTCCTGTCATTTGTTATGAAGGAAGAAGTGGACAGTGCAGCGGCCTTTATCACGGCCTTGCTTACTAAACATGCAGATAGTGAGTTTCTCGAGTTCTTCCGGTTTCAGCTCGGAGAAGAATTGAAAGAAAGGTACACAGACCACTGGCACACAGAAAAACCAAACAGAGGGAGTGCGTATCGTTCAATCAACATTCAATACAGGAAGATTGACGAGAAAATCTTTGAACCTCTGACCAGGTCATTCGTGTGTGTGAATCGGATGACAATGCAAGAAGCCAGGTTAGAGGCAGCAAAATTGAGCAAGCACTTACCGCAAGAACTCACCATGTGGATCGACCCGAGCGACGTGTCGTACCGAATTGGTGACCATGGTAGCATTGGAGTTATCTATTCTGGACCATCTTCAGTCACGTCCAGCGCGAACGATACAAGCTCTAGTGCAAACTCGTCTGCCCGCAGCTCTCCATGTAGCTCTCCACCACCATCAGCATCACCATCCTTTGACAGTGGGCTGTATCAGCCACTTCCCACGCAACCCCTCTGGATGCCGCCTCCGCTGCGGTCAAGCCCTTACAACGCGCTTTACCTGCCTCCCCAAAGGCAATGTAGACAAGAAGCACTTCAGCAATCGCAGAACTATTCACATGAGGGACTTGTGTACTGGTAATCTGTCTGCGTGCTTTTGTTCAGACAGGTGAAGAAGCATTTCCAGTTCCAAAAGATGTGTGAAAGTAACTCTTCGCAACTCTAGCTATAGTAGTTATCTAACAATGTCACAATGTGTGAAAGTTTTATCAACTCTGACTTTGGCAGTCCCTCCTCCCCCTATCCCCCACATGTCTCTCCCTCTGAAGAATTTTTTTTTTTATTCGCTTGATATCCTGTTGACCGAAGCATACCTTTGGTATACAGTTTCTGCTTATGACCACCAAGCTGAAACAGTAACAGTGTAACTGTATAGAGAATGTCTGTATTACTAGCATTAATAGAACTGCAAGCTGTTCAAGAATAATCGTTATTTGCCTTCCAGTACTATTGTACACATACACTGGGTCATGCGGTAACCTTCTTTGTGACTGGTTTGTACCATGATCATTTAAGAACATGAATGTTGTGCAAATTATAACCAAACCAGATTTATGATTTCAATTTCTTACGTGTGAGAATTCTAAGTGTAATTTTAAATAAGTTACAAATGTACAAGGTTTGTGGTATGATTTTATTTTTTTATTTTTTGGTTAAAAGTGTGTAGACTTCAGTCCAGTGTTGGCAGCTTTTACCCCTAACATCATAACCCATGGATTGTGATACTGATAACCAAAGGTTATTCAGTACTGGTATTGATTCCATTAGAGCAAGCCATGTTGCCTGACTTTGTGTGAAACAAGGCAAGTGCTGTTCATTCCTGGGCCTGCTTTGTCTTGGCCCAAATGTCATGACCCCTTGTGATAACCAAAGGTTATTCGATACTTGTATTGATCAGGCAAGCCTTGTTGGCTGACTTTGTGCAAAACACTACCAGCTTGGCAGTCCTCAGGTGCTTTGTTTTTTCTTTGTATTGTGTGTAGCCAAGTTCAGCAACATCCATACATAGATCTATACTACTATATATAGCACAGTGGATGGTGAAGATTAACATGTGTGGATTCAAGTCTGCTTTTATTCAAATTCAATGATATACAAACTGCAATGGTCTCTTGTTCTTGCCATTTTTAAAAAAAAGAAGCTATTAATGTATTATAATTTATATTCAAAGATTACCATCTGCTTGAATATTTATAATTCTTATCTAACAGATTGATTTTCTGTGTCTGTGATACCATTTTCCAGCCACTACTTCATAATCATTTCTTAACTAAAGTATTTCGCTTTTACTTTAGTTTTAGACCATTTTTGCACTTTCCAAAATCCCACCAAAGTGTGTCAACATCTACACTTTTAAAGGGCTGCACCGTACTACATTAGTATTACTAGTGGGAACGCTGTAAACAACTGTACTTTTAATGCTGCCCTGGTGGATAACCATCACCAGGTTTAAATTTAATAATAGAGTGTACACAACTGCACTGTTAAATGATGCCGTCAACAACGGCTGTACTTTTAGTGCTGCCATATGGTGAGTTGTGTACACTTTTAAATGATGCCGTCAACAACAGCTGTACTTTTAGTGCTGCCATATGGTGTTAACTACTGAATGCTACCAAAGTACCATTTTGTGTCCCCAACTTTTTGAGGCGGTCCCATAGTGTGCACACAACTACTTTTAATTTGCTACCATATGGTGTGAGCTCCTGCATTTTGAATCAATGCTACCGTAGGGCGTATGCTGTGATCAACAACCCCCTTTTATTTTTTTGTTTTAATCATGCCCTCTTTTACTAGTGCTAACGAGTATGGATAAATAATCTACATTTGTATGTATCATTTGCCTGTGTGTGCATACATCATACATGCCTTTGCTGTTCCTTGAACTACCTGCACTTCCACTCTCACTCCCCACCTCTCCCTATCCCATCCACAAGCTGGGACATAGATTTTAAGTGGGTGACCTCTTTTTTTTTTCTTTTTTAAAAATTTATTTTTAGTTCACTTTATTTTTATATGATGTCAACAAGTTAGTATGGATTATAGATCTACCATGTCTGTTTTATGACTGCCCTCCCCCATCCCTACTCTGAAATTCAATAACAATTAAAATAAAGATCAAAAGACTCCTCAGTGTATTTTTGATTTGTTAACCAAATTGTCACAATTGATGTATTTTAATTTTTAAGCACAAGCATTGATGAAGTGTTAAAAAACTGTTTTTATCACATCAAGATAAATTTCATACGTTGGCAGCTATTGACAAGGGTTGAGATTTTACTCGTTTGACCTTTGTTATGCTGTTCAGCTCAGTGCGGTACATGTTTTTTGAGTTCAAAGGAGATTGTCAGCTCACTACACCACTCTCTTCTACGATCTATGTATTAGGTGCAGTGTGTTTTATTTTGTAAGATAATGTTAATAAGTTGTGTGACTATATATATATTATATGTAATGTGTGTGTGTGAAATTGTGCATATTGAGTGCATGTGTATAAAGTATAGACGTGAAACTGGGTGTATTGACTTATGTACATGTATACTTGTTATCAGCACAGATATATGTGAACTTGGGTGTCTCTGTGTATGTCTCTTGCGCCAGGCAGCAATACAGGCGTGTGTGTGTGTGTAGTAATAATATAGTGCGACTGATTTGGGTGCCAGTCCTTGTTTGTGTTAAAGGCTTGTGACTGTGGGCATTACACAGACAGTGTGACTGAATTAGGTGATGTTAATCACACAGTCGGTCTATGCTATGTTAGCATGCTGGAGTGATGAAACAATCAAAGTGTTGCTGGGCTGATGATACAGTTTGTACAATGAGATCTACATACATAATACGACTATTGTCAGTATTGAGTAAATGTAACTTGTTTGGTACATACATGTGTGGGTTCTTTGTCACTACAACTAGTACTAGTCGCACGCAGCATTTACACAGTAATATATTTTTACAGTGAGAATAAATGACTTTGTTTGTTGGTTGGTTGGTTAAATAATCGGCATTAGAAATACAAAATGGGGACCATTGTTTGGCATACTTTGTGTTGCAAAACAATGGAGAAGAAAAAAAAAAGAGTTGGAAAACGATGGAGTTTAAAAAAATATAAAATAGACAGGACCTACAAGTATCAAATTGACATTCAGATATCAACAGCAGGAACTGTTGTTGCATGGGTACCTTCATTACTTGTTCGTCTTATTACAGCTTTTCTATTGATTGCTTAATCCTCAATTATGAGAATAACTGTGATAAGTTGACAAAAGGCAGCTTTGATTGTCACTGCAGGTACTTGCACTTTTTTTGACAACGATCTCCCGACTCTCGCATCAGCTATTGATGACAGTGGAATATATATAGTCAAGAAAATTACAATGTTCTTTTCCATTGTGAAATACTGTGTGTTCTTAGTGTGACCATGTTATAAGCCTGTAAACAAAAAGCTGATTTGCAGTTGTTTATAACGAAGAAGGAAAATATAATTATAATTCAAATATGACTATTCTGAATGGCTGCATCTATTAATTTGTCCATTTATTATTATTATTATTTTGAGTATGGTGTTCAATATGAAAAATACTATAGAAATGCATCAGCATGTTTATATGCAAAGTAAAATTTGCAACTATGAAATGAAAATAGTGTTTTGTTGTTCCTTTGTCATCTTTTCACCACATTGGTTTATCTCTTTCATTATGACTTTAAATGTCGTGTAATTTCTTCAGTTCTGCCTTCTCTGTTCTGTATTTCTCTTCATCAAGTTTATTTTCCTTGTGACTGCGAATGTATTATAACATGTAAAAGTGATTGTGTGCAAGTGCTTAAAGCACATTTTAAAACGGTTTTAGCTTTAATAAAATTAATCCTTATTTTTAAAAGAATTCCAAACTATTTTAAGAAATTGTTCTCGAGAGCCCACATGTTTTCACACACATAAATGCACACCACTTGCAATGATCCAATTGTTGCCTAATAAAATCTCTATATATTACCATGAAACACTAAAAGTATATGTACACAAATGTTTAAGATGAATGCTATAAAGAATGCCAAAATACTAAAGTTAAAAGAACAAGAAATCAGACAGAAAAGTTATGAATGTTTCGGATCATAGATCAAAAGTTTGTAATCACGACGACTAAAACAATTTTTCACTAATGCCCTGTTGAGGCTCTTGTGTCCACGTCATGTCCTTACATAACAGGATTACTTCCCTTCATGTCATGATCACTAGTGTCAAAAATCTTTTGTTCCAGTGTCAGCAAGCATATTATTATTGTTACTATTTGTCCACCTGATCTAAACAGTAGCTTAACATAATTGAGGAAAACTCAAGGATTATGAACAGTTGACTTTCTGTTTCAAAATTATGAACATACATTGTAGAAGTAGATTGACGTTAGTTCGTTCGTTAGTCATTGTTTATAGGGTCCAGCGGACTGGCAAGAGCCAAATCAGGACCACAATCAAGCCATCAAACCTGTAATTTGTAATTGTAATTGTCACATGTTTATTTTGGGTCTGTGTAGAATGCAATTTTCCTATACATGCAACTCATCATAGCAGAAAATAATTGTTTGCATTTTGGGAACACATAAACCAATTTTTGAAATGGTTAGTATACGAGGGGTGTCGGATAGTGCAGTGGTTGGAGCACTCGCTACTGTGTCGAAAAAGAGAAAGCCACTGTCCGGTTGCGGTTGCACTTGGTGGTGACCGCTAGGTGTGATAATGAAGCGACATACAACAACGCCCCCAGTTGACTCAACTGTGATTTTAGTTCTACTATCTTGAGGGTGGGAAGGTTAAAGCAGCGGGGAGAGAGTTGGGCATCACCCTCATTACGCTGGCCCAAGATAAGTGTGATCTCCAACATCACGCTCCTGACGGCCCACCAAGGCTATGGGACTACGTTACCGTTTACGTTAGTATTTTCGAATTTTTTTTTTTTTTTTTTTTTTTTTGTGTGCTAATAGGTAAATCATTCCAGAGTTACTTTCTCAGGATACTATTACCACTGTTGAATAAAAATTTACCAATGCAAGGACCCTGATAAAGAGAAAACATGTTCGTCATATAGTGAGCGACTCATCAACAAGCAAACAAAACAAAATTTATGAAGCCACACCACGTGGAGTATCCCCAAAAAACTTTTATTTATAAATGTCACACGTTAAAGAGATCAATCATGATAAGTTGAAACATGACAATACTCATGCAGCTTATGATAACGGCGGTGGTGACTTGGGAGTTGAACAACACACACCGCAAACAATCCTAAATTCAATCACATTCCTTTTACTTTCACTGTCAAAGCAACACATTTCCGCACACATTCTGACATTGCGCAAACAGGCTGGTGGTCAAAACCAGCTGACTTATACATTTTAATGCGGATTTAATACTTCAAAATTGATGCACACATTTTCCTCGTTTCTCTTTCTCTCTGAGGGAAATCACAGACAATTTCATCAAGGCTTACTTCGTAATTTTCCTCCAGCGAAACAACAAACATTTCGTGTGTGCCTTGTGACCTTAGTATGCAAACATTTTTTTTATTACCCAGAATGTTCTCATAGCACACAGCGTGTCTGAGCCAGCACCACCAGGCCACCTCTCTCTCTCTCTCTCTCTCTCTCTCTCTCTCTCTCTCTCTCTAACAAAGTCCCAGCACCTGTTTTTAGGGCAGACCCACCTATTAACGCTAGGTGATGTGACACGGTGTGATGGACTGATGAAAGGCTCCTTTATTCCCAGTGCGGGACAAGAGGTGGGGAAGAGAACAATGTCGATGTGATTAGGGAATACTTCAAAGGCAAACCTGCAATCTGCAGTGGGTAGGCCTGCTGCTCAACAGCAGCTGATACTTGAGAGAGAGACAGAGAGAGAAGGCTTCATCTAGTCTCGGTTACGCTGTATGTTTACCTAGATGAAGTCTAGTGCAAAGGCAAAACACAAGAGAGAGATAGAGAAAGAGAGAGAGAGAGGGTAGGGGGGACAGAAGAGTGAGAGAGGAAGGGAGAGAGAAAGAAAGAGAGGTAGCACATCACTACCTGGCAAATAATCCTGCCGTAATAATTATCATAAATTATGATTTAGAGTTACTGTAGCCAATTGTTTCCCGGGTGGCAACAGGTTGGAGTGGAGTTGGAGGCGGCAGCACCTAGCTGCTCTTTACATCAATCCCTGCATGCATTCATCTTTGTTCAATTCAAACAGCACAAGTAAGACAAGAGGTTCGATCACACTAATTGACTAAAAAAAGAAAGGGTGGGTAAAGAGTGAAGGGGAGGGGAAAGTGTAAGAGGGAGATGGGAGGGAGGGAGGAGTTGAGGCAGGTTAACGTTAAGAGTCAGGCCCGTCATGTCAGTCTACAGCGTCCATGTCGGTGTAGTCCAGGCAGGGTGGTTCCTCTCCATTCTCTTTCTCCAGGTCCTGTTTCTCCCCTGGGCCGTCACCTACCTCCTCTCTGCGCACACACAAATAATAATAATAATAATTACTATAATTATAATAATTTATGTTATACTGGTTTGTACATTGTTTAGGTTTTTGCAGATATGTTTGGCACTATGTGTAAAACGTTTTAGTTTTTATTGTGTTTTTTGTCGGGTTTTTTGTTGCTGTTTATAGTCATAGCATATCTATTGTTTTTTTTTAGATTTTCTTGCTGTTTTTGACATAATAATGTATTTGCAATTAGCCTGTAAATTGAAACTGTTTTGAGTGTTTGCTGTCTGCAATGCAATGTGTAAATCTAAAGACTGTAATTATAAATTGTACAGTGAATGGTGTGTACACCTGCGCCACTGATTGGAGTCACAGACGGCCGGCTCCTCCTCTTCCTCACAAAGCATGTCGTTGCTCTGCTCCTGGCTAGCCTGCATGAGGGAGGGGGATGGGCTTGGCACGAACGGTGTCCGACGGCGGTAAAACAGGAGGTAGGCATGGCTGCTCACAACCTTCTTCTCATTGACAACAGTGGTCACAATGGTATCGTTGAACTCTCGCCACCCTAAAAAAAAATACCACAAAACGACAAAACGTAAAACACTCATAAACAATGCTCATACACACACCCGATGTAAAAATACACCGGAGACAACAAATTTGTTCGTTCAGCAGTTCACCGTGGCAAAGTTGTTTCCAGCCTTGCAAAAAAATAATTAATAAAAAAAATTAAAAAATAATAAAATCTATTAACAAAGGTTACTACACACTGATAAACACAATAGTTGCACGCCATCTACCACCATCAAACCTCCCCATCCCCCCCCCCCACCACTCTCATCTCTTAATCAAAAAGGGATACATGACAACAGTCTGTCTGTCTGCCTGCCTGCTTATTTCTCTATCATCTCATCTAACCTAACATTATCTATCTATGTCTGTCTGTCTGTCTGCCTATCTATCTATCTATCTATCTATCTATCTATCTATCTATCTATCTATCTATCTATCTATCTATCTATCTATCTATCTATCTATCTATCTATCTATCTATCTATCTATCTATCTATCTATCTATCTATCTATCTATCTATCTATCTATCTATCATCTCATTTAACCTAACCTTATCTATCTATATCTATCTATCTATCTATCTATCTATCTATCTATCTATCTATCTATCTATCTATCTATCTATCTATCTATCTATCTATCTATCTATCTATCTATCTATCTATCTATCTATCTATCTATCTATCTATCTATCTATCTATACATCTATCAAGAAAGGTAATTATCCTGCGCTCAAAAGGTGGATAAAAAGTGCGACATGCTGGCTTTTAGATCCACGTCATTCACCACGAGCTTAATTAAGGAGCTCAATGGCAGTGCCTATGCATTCATAAAGCCTGGTTCTCCAGTAACGCACGTCAACCTTTACCAACTGTCTCATCACAGGAGGTTTGACCTTCAACGCTTAAACTACACTGGAGCGTCATCTATACGCTACTACATAAGCAGTCATAAAGACACCGTTAAGAAGGTCACATTAGAAAGAAGCCAGTTGCAAATTCAAAACACCCCAGTTGCTAGGGCCGATATTCACGCTTATATTATATACCAGATGTGGCAGATGCGGGTTCGGTAGAGACCACTGTACTGACCGATTTCATTGCTGAGGTGGTTGTGAGGGTCTGCACAGCGGCCGTAGGCTGTGTAATGGCCGCCTACTGTGCCGCCATAATGGTTGACCACACCGTACAAGTCGTACAGCGTTTCTCCATCCCTGTCCACTGTTCTGCCCTTCACAAAGTCACACAGGTCCAGCCCCCTGCACAGGCAAGTCAAGTCAAAATAACGGTGACTTGTCAACAACGCGCAGATGTCAAGGTGGTAAGCCCTCTTGCACATACACACTCAAATCCAGTCAAAATACTTTTACATGTCAAAATAAGCAGCTACATTTTCAGGCTTAAATACCTCACTTCTGTCTGTCAAATTATTTATTTATTTATTTATTTTTTTTTTTTAAGTTCTTGATTGAGATTTTTGAAACTTTATTGTCACTTTTCATCTAGAAATTCTGGGTCGCCTCCTCTGGGGAAGGCGTAAGCGCAGCCTGTGGCGTGCCCAAACCCAACCTACCTAATATGTTTTAGAAATTTTGCTGGGGGAGCAAACCAGTGTATCCGGACAAAAACAAACAAAACATTGCTGGAGACAAAAGTAAATAATATTCTGAGAAATATAACGCCCAGATGCTGGATTGATCCCACACATGTCATGCACCATTGGTTTCTAGCCTGTGGACAAGGCAAGTTAGTCCTGTCTTAGACCACTTGAACTCGCTAATATTTATATATCTGTTCTTATGTGATTAGCTAGAGCTTGGTAACAAATGATTTTTTTGTTCAAAATATTAACACACACACCAACGCACAAGATCTAAACATGGATTTTGAGTCAAGTACTCTTCTGCAGGGTGAAACTGAACTGTGCTGACATAACAGTTAAAGGCACTGCCTGAACACAAGATTTTACTCAAGCCACCCAAGACGTCAACTTGCTACCTGGATGCGCCCTGTCAAATGCGAAGCCAGACAACTTGAACAAAACAACTGTGGGAGTGAGAAAAACACACACACAAAAAGTCTCACCTGATTGGGAAGTGAACCATTTTGTCGATCTTCTCCCTAACATGAAAAAAGGAGTTTCGGAAGGAGTTGAAGGCGAAGCGCTTGAGCTGGATGATGAGTATGTGGGGCAGGCGCCACAGCGACATGGTCTTGCTGGCTTCCCGGTGATCCTTGCAGCTCGGGCAGTGCCTGCAAACAGTCAAAAGTCACGTAGGTAGCTCCGTGCACGGTAAGCTTGTGACCTAAACTGAGAAAACTATACATGTGACCTGTTACAACTCCTTCTGGACTGGGACGACATTGCTGTTATTGGAGGTGAGGGGGGAGACAACAGGTCTGTGTAGGACACAAGGGATAAAGGAGTCTCACTAAAGGAGAAGGGAGGGGAGTTTGCTGACAGCACCCTGGATATAATCATTATTAGAAGCTGGTCTCCAGGTAATGAGGGCCATGATAACAAAGATCCATCTCCCTTTCTGTGTTGCCAATGGTCTGCACTTGTCAATCAGTGCTTTAGATACAGACGGCCATGTCGATGAGTTCTCAGCTCGCCAGTGTATCGGTTGGGCTCGCTGAAAATCAAGGGACAGGTTTTCCAAAGCGTAACAAGACACCTGCATGAGGTTCTCAGGAAAAACATCTTCAAGGGGGAAAAAAAGGATCCACAATTTGCCAACCTAGAAGGAACGCAACTTTTTGAAAGCGAATCCATTGCTTACAATATTTTTAAAATCTAGGGTGGCTAAACTTGTTGTCCCTCTTGTTCAACTCGTTCAGCGGTCACTTTCTAAACGCACAGTACTAATATCACATTTGGATTTGGATTTCAGTGGGGCTTTCAACGCCTGAAGAAACTCTTAGCGAAATAGGTGTGTATAGAGAACCTTTAAACGCGGTGTGTTATCTCCCTTTGACTTCTAGCTCTGTTCCGTCTTCCTGTAGCTTTTACTGGCACACAAATTCCTGGCTTCTCACGTTCACTCCTTGCTTTCCATCCACTTCTTCCAATTATATTGGTATTAGTAGGTAGTCAAAAGCCATTTTTTAAAAATGATTTCCTCATCACAAAACTGACATAGATTTAAAGAGCTTTTCATTCTGAACACAGTGGTATATTTTTTTCCCCCATAGGACAAATAGGTAAAAAGTTATTAATGTTTGAAAATGCCGAATGTTGGTGTTTTTTTGGCAACGTTTTGGAATTGAAGAAATTGACAACTTTGGAGTCTCAAAGTGAAGCCAATATTGATACCAGAAAGCTGATTTTTGACAGGCAACCCCTTCATATGTTATACTCCAAGCCCAATTTTCTTCAGGCCTATCCCATGTAATGTTCAGCCGTTTTGGTGCTTCAAAGTTGGGAAATCATCAAATTCGCAGTGCGTGCCGGCAAATTATAGGCCTAATAGTGTGCTACTACGCTCAGCACTCGTGTCGCTGAATAGGCCTACGAGTTGGCCATGGCTGCAAAAAAACCCGAACACCGTTTGGGTACACTTTTCTACGGCAAAGCGCTCCGCGATAGAGTAATGCACAAATTAATAAATACCCTAGTTTTATAAAGGAAAGTCTGCTCTTTATTTCTTGCTAATTTTTTAAACTTCTAGTTAAAATCAAACTTACATCAAAACCGCTTTATCCACTTTGTTCGGCTCGTAACAACACTTTTACACATGAGAGCCCACCATATTTGATATGTAAATGAAGCTAAGTATCCGAACTTCTCATTGGTTCTTATTTTTAGGCCATCCAATGAACTATCGCAAAGCGCTTAGAGTTTGAAACGAGCCACCTCTCAGCAAACGACGCTGACAACTTTTGCGCACCGGCATTCAGCGCTCGGATAGGGGCGTATTCAAAAGCTGTTTTCTCGGAATCTTTCGCATAAACATGCATTAAAAACAACACAGATGTAAAGATAAAGCTTTCAATTTTTATTTGAATACAGCCACTGTTCGTTTTAATGCAGTTTTACATTAATAATAAGTGTTGAAAGTGAAGTCAAACTGAGTCAAAACTGCCGAGCGGACAAGAGCCAATGAAGGGCTTGGAGTACCTAGTATTAGCACCAATCATTTCTTGAGTCCTGTTTCTCACCTGCACTTGTTCAGAACTATGGAATGGAATAATATCTCCAAAATATTTTCTAATAATTTTGGTGCTGGGCGTTATTTTTGTAAAATTTATCTGTTTCTCTTGTTTTTGGAGTTTTTCAACCTTTTCAGTCCAAACTGCACAGAATATTTACATTTTGAAACTATCATCAGCGATGCAAGTTTTTGTCCATGATGGGTGTCTAAAGGAATAAGATCATGTCTTACATCAATTGCTAACTCTGTTGCCTAGTCAGCCAAGCCAGTTTATATGTTTAACTGAAATCTTAACGTTCATGTTTATTTGGATGATTTTATGCACTCTTTTAGATGTTCTAGTCATATTTATCACTTGTAACGAGTTGATGGTCTTTGCAGTGCAGTTGGCATTTGGTGGGTTAAGGCTATTTGTGTATGCATGTACATGGGTATGTTCAATATGATGAATGTTGATTATTCTGCATTAATGTATATATTCTATGTATTTATTACATATTCATTGTGTATAAGAATGTTTGTGTATGTGCAAGTTAATATAAATATGATTATCATTATGTTATTATTGTGTGTATTTATGATGTATTTACTTATACATTGCATTGACGAATTATTTAGTGTGTGTGTGTACACATGTGTGTGGATGTGTAAGCATGGATAAAGGTGAGAGAGAGGGAGGAAAAGAGAGGAGGAGAGAGGGAAAGAGAGAGAGAGAGAGAGAGAGAGAGAGAGAGAGAGAGAGAGAGAGAGAGAGAGAGAATACTTCCACCTGCGCCATATGACTGACTGTGATTTGCATGCACATTTTTATTTTTGTTCATTTAGAGAGAAAGAGACAGACACAGAGAGAGAGAGACAGAGAGAGAGAGAGTCATACAAGTCAAGTCACAACTTTACTGACGAGGCAAAATAGAGAGGGAGTGAGAAAGACAGACAGACAGAGAGAAGAGAGAGAGAGAAAGATATAGAGAGGGTGTGAGAGAAATAGATGGAGTGGGCAGGAGGTACGTTTACATGCAATGGTTGTCATCAATCCTCTGCGACAAGCTCAGTTCGGCACAGCGACCAGGCAGCAGCAGTGCCAGTCACAACCACAGTTACAAAGGAAGCAGCTTACAACCAGCTTACCATGCTTCTTCCCTGGACAAAATCTCCGTTTCTGTAAACAGCTCCAAGCACTGCTCCAGCGTTATGTCCTCCGATGCTGCAAACAGGAGCATAAAGCCAATGAACGGGTCAACGTCTTCTCAGGTCTAGAGCTGGGTAAAAGACAGGGAAAATAGGTTCACTTCTTCTGTGGCTAGTTAGCTGAAATTCAACCCCTGGCATTTCTGATACTGAAAAACTGCTCCAAATTTTAACCTAAACATGCAGACAAGGAACCATAACCCAGCGTTACCTCATGAAGTTGTTGTTGTATCAAATTTTATTTATCAGATTAACATAAGTTGTACTGATAAACCTCATGAAGATTTCCCGTCAAAAGTTTTGACAATATTACATTTTGTGTTGCCACCATGTCCAGCATCATAAATCTCAACGTTAACAAGACCACCCATGTTGAACAACACTTGTACGGAAAGCCAGTTCTTGTTCAAATGCTGATTCACAATGAATCAAACTTTATGTCAACAGAAAATTGTGTTTTGGGGCTCGATACCTAAATTAACAATCATGCAGAAGGCAATGTTGCTTGCTGCACGTGTGTGAGCCTAAAAGGACAGTAACGATGTTGGGGACAATTTTGTGAGCTGCTCTGCAGGACCTTTACATTTTCTGGACATGGGCATCCCCTATTCCAACAGCGAAATAAGTGGCAGTGCTTACACAGAGCTCCCTGTGGAACTTTCTGGTAGCTGGGATCAATGTCTGCATGGATGGTCTTGGACTCTACCATCACGTATGAGGGCATTTTCTCGTTGTTCCTCCAGTCCATGGACAGGCACTGGTACAGGGTCATATCCAGCGGCTCATCGCCTGAACAAAATTCAGTATGACAAAATAATATTATGTAGATTCATAACAAGCACATCTCTTGCTGTTCAAGGCGCAAATTCCATGAAATTCTGTCAAGAACAAAGCACGGCCACAACTAATTATGGTACTCAAACCCTTTGATTAATTCTTTCAAACTGAAGGGAGACTTGTTGGATGCAGTCCCATGCTGGTAGCACATGTAAGGAACAAGCACACCCTGCAGCTACAAAGGGAATGCGATTCCATGACTCTTCTTACAGTTGCATTTTTAAAGCAAGAAATATCTACAATTTTCGTAAAGAATAATTTCACTGACAAAGACTCAAAAACCTCTAATTTATTCAGTTTTACTAAGCTTACAACTTTTTTTTAACCAGAAAACTTTCCTGCCTGATTGATGCATACAACACGTCTTGATGCTTCAGAGAAAAAAATGCATTAACTCAAATGTTTCTTGTTCATGCACTGAAAAGAACTCTTTAATCTGCATGACCTTATTTTTTTTATGTCTCGATATAAAACACTTTACGAGGACCCCCTCTCCTTTCAAAACAAATGAAACTGTGCAAACAATTATATTTAAACAAATCTAATCCAAGTCGGCAACTGCTGCTAAATGACTAATGGGAGACAGACGGCTAAAAGGAGTCTTTTGTGTGAGATGTTTTATAAGGGAAAGCATCAAGGTCAACAGTGGCAAGTTTTGCACGTCCAGATGGCTGATGTCTAGCCTGAGAAGAAGACGACAAGCACATCTTTGTCAAAGCGTACTGCAAACAAGTGCTGACCACAACTGATCCCAAATGTTAGTGACAATAATAATAATAATAATAATAATAATAATAATAATAATAATAATAATAATAATAATAATAACAATAATAACAATAATAATAATAATAACAATATCAACACTAATAATAATAATAATAATAATAATAATAAAACTAATTAAAAAAATAATAATAATTATAATAATAATAATAATAATAACACTAATACTAATAATATTAATAATAATAATAATAATAATAATAATAATAATAATAATAATAATAATAATAAGATGGCAAGCCATTCAAACGTATTTCCAGACACTCCCACACATAACTCAAAATCAGCATTTTGAAAGTGCTATTTTTCGTAGCAATGTTGTGACTCAAGTCTTATTCCAAAGAAACAAAATGAAAGCACGGAATGATGGACCACTATTTGAAATAACTGGAAGCAACCCCCTCTCCCCTCCCTCTCCCCTCCCTCATTTTTTTCCAACAACAACACTTTGGTTCAACCAATTTTGAGATAAAGTGCAACAGGCGATAGTTGACATCATACTTTGAAGTCACCCTGTGTGTTCATTTGCAGACACAGGCACACGCATTCTTCCGAGTTAATCAACAACAGCAGCAAAATGATAATAATAATAATAATAATAGTCTACGAATATTTGTTACACAAGCAGGTGATATTCGGGTTGCCTCCACAGGAAATACGCATGGCAGCCACAGTGCAGCGCCATCTAGGATGAGAAGGGAATAGGGCTTAGGCGCGTGCACAGTTTATTTTAGCATCAGGCACTCACATTCATCCTTTCATAACCACTGACCTTGATCTTTGAGCTCTGGAAAAAAGAAGTCATCATGCATCTCGGGGGCATCTGGGCACGTAAAACAACCAGTGAAAAAGAATTGTATTACTGATCAAGTGATGACAACATGCTCACGCTAACCAATACATCTTTTTGTACCACTTTTACGGGACATCAGGGACCTTGACCTTTAGCGTCCAAAAAATGTTTGTCAGCACACGAACAAGACTTTGCCATCCTATGACATATGGCTACCAAAACTGGCTTGCATCCCTCTAGTAGTAGTAGTATTTCTGTTCTAACCTGTGGCAGACCAACACAAAAACCACACACCGACGGACCTCTATCACTATACCAAAGTCTTTCAATGAGAACACAACATATGTCCTCCTAAGTAGCCACTTTATATATTGTTTTGTTAATAAATCATCCTCATATGTGCTGATAAATGTATTCCCTCCCTAGAACCCCCCTACCCCCTCAAAAAAAAAGAAGTGATTTCTCACACCGGCTATGTCACAAAAATGCATCAAGAGCGATTTACAGTTTAACTTGCACACACTGCCATATCTGCAAAAATGGTTTCTTTCTTAAGGTCCATTATAACCCATAATAATCACAACAACAACAACAATAACAATAATAATAATAATAATTATTATTATTATAATCTAGAAGTCAACATGAAAGCTGAACAATAAAAACGTCATAACGGACAAAGATTTCTTCAGAGAGCAATTTCAGAGTTTCTTAACTGCAAAAATGAACAATGCTTCATGGATGTTTTCGTTCATGCTTCTGTCTTGGCCATTTGTACTATTTAGGGAAACTAGAAGGGCAAAGCACATATGACTCACATGCTCCTTATGGAATGTGCAACATGAAAATGAGGACCAAGAAAAATAAAAGAAAGGGAAGCATTAAATTGCAAATATTGATTGTGATCTTTCTATGCTCTTGACCTTAAGATGGCCTTGCCCTCCGACTCTCAATGCACTCCTTTGCTATCAAATAAACTACAGTAAAAGTTGTATTATGCAAAAAAAACAAAAAAACTGTGACCTTGGGATGGCCTTGACTTTCAGTGACCTTGCCCTTGGGATGACCTTGACCCTCATGTGACCTCCCATGCATGTCTGATCAAATAACCCAATATTGTTGCATACAATGGGTTAAATAAACAGCCATTCCAATGTACGATGGCCTGTTTTGTATGTTTTTGCAAGGTCTAAAATGACCTTGACCTTCAAGCTCAACGCAAAAATGAACATATATAAAAGATCAATCTATCGTCTCTATAGAAGCAACAAGAAACAAGCTTGGACTTTATATTTTGTCATAGTTTAGGGTCAAGGTCACTTCAAAGTCCCTATACAAACTCACTTCGGACTGCTCCAGAGATCTTGAACTTGGAGTGAGGTTGACCAAATTTGTCAAGTATGTGTGCCTCGGTAATATCTATAATGCATCAAAGAATCATTAGTTCAAAATTAATAACCTAGACAAAAAGTAAAATTTTGTAAAAAAAAAGTGTCATTTTATAACTAACATTTGTTGACCTTGTGATCTTGACCTTGAAGTGAAGTCATTCATTCCCTGATCATTTATGAGGTCTCATGGGTATATACCATCTTACCAAGTTTGGTTGTATTAGGTGAAATAGGTTCTGAGATATTAATCCATTTGCAAGTTTTGCACAGACAGATAGCAGATGGTGGACATACGGATATTTTTAGATGTCAATTTTGGACTATTTAGGACTCATTGTGCGCAGATTTGCAAAACTCTGGAAATTTTTTTTTTTTTTTTTTTGGTGGGGGGTGAGGGGAAGGGGGGGGGGGGGGTGATGTAAAGGGGTGAGTACATAGACTCACATTGCTATTCATGTGATGCAAAAATTCATTAAAAATAAAGGACTCCACAAAAGAACATGAAAATGTCAGGAGTTGTTGATATATTAGTATACTATAGTGTCAAGTTTGACATGTCTCAAGTGGAAAATACCTGATTTAGATGGGAATTATAAATGACCCTATTGTTTTGTCTAAGTAGATGATGCCATTTTAGTTGGCAAAAATCCCACAAAGCCAGCGATTACGAAATTCAACTCTTCTGCGTCATTCTACAGCTGAAGAATTCTATGAAACAGCGAGCAATAGAACACATTTTGAAAGCTAGAACTTTAGTTTCATACATAAATTGTATGTCATTGAAGCACAAACCCCCCCCCCCCCCCCCCCCCCCCTCCAAAAAATGTCCTAATTGAAAACTGCGATGTCACTGGTTCGTGGGCAAGCGATGGGCCGAGGACACGCCAGTGCAGCCCTGTGTAAAACTTGTACTCTCTGCCAATATGTGCAAGCTATTTTTAGCGAAGCTTGGAGCCTAGCGCGGCAAATCCAGATGCAGACGCCAACGCCACGCTCTCTGCAGTATACACAGCTATGAGGAAACGTATGGCTCATCATCCTATTTTTGTGTACTAAAAGTGATCGTTTTATGTGGAATATCCTTTGTATTGTGATAATGGTTTGCATTTAGTTACTTCCATATCTGTGTTTTGTGTTAACATAATCTATAACCACGAAGTCGATTTGGTTTGTGTTATATTTAAGTCGATTTGACGGCACTAGCTGTCCGATCCTGCACTGTAAGCTTACTAGCAGTGGACCGGTTTAACGTTTTCGAGTGTGTATACGTGTACATTGTAATTACACATTTGAATCCTTCTTACAATGTTCACCATTTGAAGCACACTTAGTAAAAAGTTTGAACTTTCTGGTGATGTGGTCGACATTATAAAAGCTCTTCTTGTGTTTGATTTTGTTTGCCTCTGTAAGTGCAGCGAATTTACGAAAGTCTCGTGGTGCTAATGGTGCAAGCTATAGGCACACAATTGCATGTAGCGCAGCCGCCCGGCCAGCATCTTCACTGTGCATGTGTGGTTCCGTGTTGTGTGACAATGACAGTTATAGTGATTATTTATTCAGGATATTCCTATCAGCATAACATAAGCTTAGGTGAGTACAATAAATTTTTTCCCCTTGTTATTTTGTTCTGTGACGTTTCCTACACGCACTAGGTTATATCGAAAAACACACAACCATTGTCACGCACTGCATAGGCATGCCTAACATATGTTATTAAATGTTGCATATCTCTTCCCCTCTCTCTCTCTCTCTCTCACAAGTGAATGCATGTCTCCATAGAAAAAAACACACACGAACACATAACATTTCATTACGTGTTATTTTGCCCTAGTAGTTTGTACTTTGAAATTTGCTTATGTCTCACTTTGTTTATAGCTTTGTTTTGTGAAGTCCTTTAAAACTTGACTGTATTTACTCTTTGTTTGATTGCGTGTTTACATTCAGTTTGTGTGTATGTGTCTAATGTGTTTGTATTATATCAGTTGTGTGTGTAGTCTCTCTCTCTTTCTCTCTCTCTCTCTCTCTCTCTCTCTCTCTCTCTCTCTCTCTCTCTCTCTCTCTCTGTTGTGTGTTATAGGTCTGGCTAGCAGCACAGCTTGCATGAGCTATAGGCCATATAGGCCTACCTAGAGCTTGGCGCGATGTTAAAGTAATTATAAGCTTCCAGGCGAGTGCCAGTTGCATAGCTTGTGCTGTGGGTCGCTGGCCGTTTCTCAGCTGGTTATAAGCAGTTCAGCCTGCGTTAAGGGATCCTACGAGGCGGAACTAAAGGTGTTTTTAGCCACAGTCTGATAGTACTTAAATGAACCGCCGTGAGGACCACTGCGATCTCAGTGGTTAGTAGGGAGTGAGTCAAAGACAAATGTTACTTATTTTATTTATTATTTATTTATTTCATCGCTCTTATACAGATAGCACTTTTTCAGCTGAAAAGCTGCTCAAGACGCTGGATGATGCAGGACTGAACTCAAGGTGGCTGACTAACACTGGTCATCTGCAGCACCAAGACAACTCAACTGAACCCAATCCTAGGAGACAGGAGATGAGGGGAGAAGGGGCCTAGTACTTGCTGTGTGTATTTGTGTACATAACATTCACCCCATCAAGGACACCAGCGTCAGCAACTTTAACATTCTGTGCGATGGAAAACTGCTGCACGCACAGACTAAGAGACCTTGATTTCTACTCTCATCCCAAAGATCTGTGTTCTGTGTTAGAAAAAATTTTTAGTTTTATTTTCTAACATGTGGATACCTTTATCATCCAGTCGCCCTTGTTCTCTGATGCCCTGACCATCGGGTTTGACAGGTTTGATGAAGAACATAGGCACGCTGCGATCAGCAGGGGATGTCAGGCTCGCTGCAGCACTCTGAACGGTTGCACGTTGATCTGAAATTTATCAGCAAACAAAATAATACATACTCCAAAGACATTTGTCTGTATTTTAGTGTTGTTTTTTTTTAAATTTTTAAAGTGGTCTAGAGTTTGGATCAAGTACTGCACTGTTATGTAAATATTGTAAACAGTTTCAATCAACGACCCACAAAGACAAAGATCACCACTGGACACATGCCGTAGTATTGCCAAAAGGTTTTCAGGCGGTCTTACTGCAAGATAGATCTCGAAATCTTCTTCAGGCGGGAAAATAACAAGCCCCAGAAACGTGTATACAATTTCTCCCACAATGTCAACAATGATGTATACCGAAAAATCAACAATGACATCCGAAAAGGCATACGCACAGCAAAGGAGAACTGGATAGAAGATCAATGCCAGGAAATAGAGAACAATCTGAACAAGAACAACAGCAAGAAGGCCTACCAGACTGTGAAGCGGCTGACAAGTGTTAAACAGCCCAAAGTCTCCACTATCCAAAGCAAGTCTGGCATTTGCCTTACAGAAGAACAAGAAGTCTTGGACAGATGGACAGAGTACTGCTCTGACCTTTACAACCATACACCAAATGGAGACCCATCAGTTCTAGCATGTCCCGAGAGCAGAGAAGAAGAAGAAATCCTCCCAATTCTCCGGGAAGAAGTTGAGGCAGCAGTGCAATCGCTGAAGAAAGGGAAGTCAGCGGGAGTGGACAACATACCAGCGGAACTGCTACAAGCAGGAGGAGAAGCGATGACTGATGCTCTCACCATTATCTGTAACAAGATCTGGCAGAGTGGGGAATGGCCTACACCATGGACCCAGTCGCTTGTCATCACTCTTCCCAAAAAAGGTAACCTTCAGGAGTGTGAAAATTACCGCACCATCAGCCTCATCAGCCATCCCAGCAAGGTCCTCCTGAAAATAATACTCAACAGGTTGAAACCACAAGCTGAACAAATCATAGCTGAAGAACAAGCAGGATTCATGGCAGGGCGAAGTACCACTGAACAGATTTTCAACCTCAGAATAATCTGTGAGAAATACCTACAGCACCAACAACATCTATATCATGTGTTCATAGACTTCAAGAAGGCATTTGACCGAGTCTGGCATGCAGCTCTATGGGCAACCATGAAAGTTTATAACATCAGCCCTAAAATTATAGAAGTCATCAAAAGCCTGTATGACAAGGCTACCAGTGCAGTCCTCCATAACAGCGTCATCGGGAACTGGTTCAGAACAACAATCGGTGTGCGTCAAGGATGCCTACTCTCTCCAACACTCTTCAACATCTTCCTAGAGCGCATCATGTCAGATGCTCTTGCAGATCACGAAGGCACAGTCAGCATAGGGGGCAGAGCAATCTCCAATCTTCGTTTTGCGGATGATATTGATGGATTGGCTGGAGAGGAACAAGAACTTGAACAGCTTGTACAGAGGCTTGACACCACCTCCAGAGCTTATGGAATGGAAATAAGTGCAGAGAAGACCAAAATGATGACCAACAACACCAATGGCATCAACACGGACATCAAAGTACAAGGCCAATCCCTCAACACAGTGCACAGCTTCAAATATTTAGGAGCCATTGTGTCAGACAATGGGTCTCGACAGGAAGTCCTCTCCAGGATCGCACAAACAACTGCTGCCCTGACAAGGTTGAAGCCCATTTGGAAAGACAGAACCATCAGTCTACATTCCAAAGTAAGACTGCTGCGCTCTCTGGTCATCTCCATCTTCCTATATGCTTGCGAAGCATGGACCCTCACAGCAGATCTCCAACGAAGAATACAAAGCATGGAGATGAGGTGCTACAGAAGACTTCTGTGCATTTCCTATACCCAACACATCACCAACATTGAAGTCCGACAGACCATCACACAAGCCATTGGACAACACGATGACCTGCTCACAGTGGTGAAGAAACGGAAACTCCGATGGTATGGCCACGTCACCAGATCATCAGGCCTTGCAAAGACCATTCTGCAAGGCACAGTGCAAGGAGGTAGAAGAAGGGGGAGACCGAAAAAGAGGTGGGAGGACAACATTCGAGAATGGACTGGTTTGACACTGAGCGAAGCCATGAGGGCTGCTGAGGACAGAGAAAGATGGAGTATGCTGGTTAAGCGATCATCTGTGGTGCCCCTACGACCTTCGGGTTATGGGACAGGATAGGATAGGGATAGGATGTCAACAAAAAAAACAAAAACAAACAATATCCTGCAAAGCCTTCCAGCATCAAAAAAGGAATGAAACAAAGGTAGATAAATGCTACATTTGATCATCAGCAGTAGCCCAGTGGTAGAGCGTTTGCCTGACTCAAGTTCAAACCCCCTGGCAGGCAAGATAAAAGGTGACTTTTCTTCCCTGTCCTTAGCAGTATGATTGTTCTGATGGTTCAGTGTTGATTTAGGTCCCTCTTCTTCACACCAGCTCAATGCCTATGTGAGCAGCACTCTTAGGTTCTCCCACATTTTGCTGGTTGCGGGCTATTTATAGCTTGCCTACACCCTCCCTTTCAGTGAAAGGAAAGGAAAAAAGAGCACCGGCGAAGCTATTTATAGCTAGCCTGGCTGAATTACCTTCAAAACCTAAAAGCTTTGGTTGAGTCGGTGTGTCTTCCCTGGTATATGTATCCCCGTTTGCTGTATTACCAATGGTGGGTGTGTGGCATTAAGACTTCAATCTTCATTCAAATTGTTATCATTGCACACTGTGTGTGCACAACAAAATGTCCACATTCTACCTTTATGTCTCAATCAAAAGAAACAGCACAAGTATGAACACAAAGGTTGCGGGTTCAAACCCCCACAAGGGGCGAAGCTATGTGACTTGGGTACAAGACTTCTCAGGTCATCGTGTGTTTTCTCTGAGCACTCCTCCCTCCCTTCAGTGATTGCATTGGGTGCTGTCAATCTAACACATGTAAGGTCCTTTCCCTGTTCTAATAGTGATTTGTCTTTACACCACATGTTTGAATGATGAATGTGTGTCTGCTGTATGTGTGTGTGTGTGTGTGTATGTGCAACATGTGAGTGTATATTTGGGTTACAGGTCGCCACGCTTTGGGTCTGATTTAGGAATAAGGCACGCATAGCCTCTGTCATCATCATTTATTATTAAGAAGCACAAAAATTACGTACCACTAGACGGGAAGAAAGCGTCCCCGGACTCCTGACCCTTGGTGGCCAACTGGGCCCTGTCAGTGATGTCACTGCCCATGCCACTGTCAAGGTCCCCACTGCCCAGACTCTCACTTCCCGCCACTGCACAGGCAAACATCAGGCAGCGTCAGCGACTCAGAATTTGGGATTTAGGATAATACTCCTCATCGCCCAGGCATGCAAAATTCAGGTTAGCTTCTCAGCGAAGGTGCTGCCGCCTCAGAGCAGAGCCACTGGAGATGAAGTGGAGTAATAGGGGGAAGGCATGGGGAGAGGAAGAGGGGTACACAAGCGCTTGTTGGGTGTGCTCATAGAAGTGACACTCACCTGTCCAGGGCACGAGTGTCAGAATCTTGTCTGTCAGATGGAGTGCATGCGCGCACAGTCAGGCTAGACCTCGGTTTATACTCTGATCCAAAGGGGTAGGGGCGCTGTGCTGCTTGAGCATCAGGACCGTACGCTAGGGCTAATGCTGTGATATCAAACCGCTGTGGGCGTGTTTGGCCCATCTTTTCCTACTCTGGAAGATAACTGTAACCTTAACTCTTAGCGTCCTATAGCGCGGTAATGCACGCTACGCCCGTAATCCTGAAGCGCGGTAATGCGCGCCTCTTTAGTGCACCTTTTAGTCATGAAATCACAGGAAATAGGAACTCTCCAGTGCGTGAGAGAAGGTTTAGTCAACTTCCGGAAAGGTTCCCGTGTGTTTTCTGCTATCGTTTTCGCAAGTTTGACGTGGTTTTGTGTACTTTTTTAACGATTTTGTTTGAGGTTTGTGTTTGCGAAATTTTAGGCCATGATGGCAGGAGATAGCTCCGACAGTAATAGTGAGTTTGGTAACCTTATTGATGAGCTTATTGCTGAAAGAGCACGAGGACTTGGTGTAGACAACCAGAGTGAGTTTTCTTGTCTGTGTTGACAGTCTGCACACATTCACATGCAATCCACACTGTCTTGTTTTATTTTATTAACATAGTCCATAAAATACCCGTAATTATGAATTAATTACAAGATTCCACCAGGTAAAATTAGTACTAAAGTAAAAATGGTTCTTTGGGTACATAGAATAACCATTTTGTAAACATATCCTTACCTAAAATATGAAGTCAATGTGACAATAAATAATTTTTTTGCATTTTTTTCAAATTCATAACCCAATTTATTGCAATAAACAAAATCCTAACAGAATATAGGCGCAAGTGTACAGAAAACCTTATAGGTCACCAAGAGTTAATGAAGAAGGTAGTGATAGATAAGATGGCTTGAAGAATGTAGATAACACACTTCCCTATCTCTCCGATTGAGTAGCCTTCAATTTCTTAGCAGTCCACTTCCCACTGGGTTATCGACGACTAGACTGTGAGGAAAATTGACCGGTACCTGCACCGTAGTCGGTGTCCTTGTCAGGATCAGGGTCGTGGTCTGGGGTCCCTGCAGTGAGGGTGGCAGTGGAGGAGCAGGAGGAGATGGAGTCCAGGCTGGACTGGCTGCCTGAGGAACTGCTGAGGTTGGAGGTGGAGGGCCGGGAGGACAGCAGCAGGTCGGAGGGCGGCGGCATGGTGGAGGACGCGCTGCCGCTCGCGCCCAGCGTGCTGCTGCCTCTCACTGGGGGTTGAAACACGTCCACCGAGTACCTGCAGACAAGCGCAACGCTCACAACATAACAAGTGTCTTGGTTGATCCAAATCGCCCATCGGCTGCCGACTTTTCTAACATGCTTTTGTGCCGTATCGGCCTGCTACTAAGGTTATATAAGCGTGTTACACGTTGTTATTTATCAATAGTTGATCCAGCCCCGATGCTTGAATCTTGAGAAGTGTATCCATGCAGCCTGTTCACTCAGCAACAAGGCAGGAGTCGTCGTATAAAGTTTTCCAAATTTATTCAGCAAACATCAACAACTGCATACAAGATCGCTTTCCGAAAATCACTTCAATAATTATCATCAAAAATCATCATAAATCTCTCTCAATACTACAAGCAGAAGCGTGTTACTTATACAGCCGCACTCGCCTAAACGAAACACGCTTAAGCAAAAAACTCGGATATCTGAAACCAAAACCAATTCCCAGCCAGACCCCCCTCTTTGTAAGACTATTTCTAATTTGGATAAGCCACACTCTGTCAAAAAATAGCTAACTCAAACATGGACATCTCAAACGTAATTTTGACAGATAAGCCAAACTCGGAACACTTTTCTTTTTCTTTTTTTTTTAACAAACAAGGCGGTGTAGACATATTTCGTCACGACTACGGAAACGAACACGTCACCTGTTTATGCGGGGAAACTGATGACTTGTGCCACATGTTTTGCAGGTGCCATTGTTTAGACAGAAAGAGTGGTAAGTTTGCTTGTGTGAATTAGGTGGTGGTTTCAAGGTTAATGAGGGGATGGCCGAGGGAGGGGAACAGGGGAGAGGCAGGTCGAAAGGTAATGTGCACGTGATGTCATAACTTTTAGCGTTGAAAGATTAAGCCAGAAGATTAGTGGCTGCGGAGGATGATGGCGATTTGCAGCATATCACCTAGCGTGTGTTGTCTTGTTTTGTCTTGCCGTATATGCCCACAATCAATCGTGTTGGTCATTATGGCACTTTTTACCAAGGTGCATGCTGGGTGTGTTCTTGTTACCGGCACTCACCCATCTAGGACATGAGCGTCAGGATCTTTAAAATCCGTTATTATGGAATGTGTGCGACGTAGACTATGCCTCGGTTTATACTGTCATCCGAAGGAGTAGGAAACGGGAGTAAAGTGTCTTTCCCAAGGACACAAAACAATGCCCCGGCCTGGGCTCGAACCCGGGACCTTCCGATCCGCAAGCCAACGCTCTAACCATTCGGCCACCATGCCTCCCCAGGGCCCAGGGTCTTTTGAGTGCTCAGATTGCTAGTGTGTGCCTAGCCTAGCATGCAGTATTAAAGTTTAACTAATACTGTAAGCTTAACGTTTTCGTGTCTGGGTAAGTAATTTCAGCCGAATTTTATTGTCTTTTTGGGCCGTCTAAAGGTTTCATTTTCAAACGTTTATCTTTTTGTTCTAACTAGCAGTTGTTCTTTGCTTTGGCCTTTAAAAGTGATCTAATCCATGCTTTGCATAGGCCTTTGATTGTAGCTTAGAACATGTTAGTATGTTAGTCTGGAATTTGCGTCTTGTAGTTAAAGGAAGATATCATGGTAAAGATGGTTGTTTATGATGATGTTTGTTATCTTTGTATACAATGTCTACTGATTTTGTTGTACTTCCTTGGTTAGGGGACTACGTTATATGTTTCGTTTTAGCGTGAACTTTGGTTTAAAACGTGCAGTTATTATCGGATATTATTGTATCATGCTATCGATTATAAAGGTCATACCATAATCTTCATGATGTTTGCGCGTTATCGCTTATTTGTGAATTGAGGTCCCTGATTGACGAGTGTTGTATGAGTACCAGCTTCTGCATGAAGGCGCGCACAGGTAACCATGGGAGATAAAATGCGATGGGAGTGGTTTATGGGCTAATCGAAAAGAAGTGAACTCAGGCTTAGATTTGTGCGTGCACGATTGTTTCTTTGGGCTCGTGTAGGGGAGGGAGTGCGTAACATGCAGTCTCCCAGTGTGTGTGTGTGTGTGTTTAGGTTATGTCATACGCCAATAACTTGCTGTGTGTTTTCAGGTATCGAAGCTGACTCAAAAATGTCAAAGAAACCGAAAACGAGAACCCTCACGCTAAAACGAAAGATCGACCTCATCAATGATGTTGAATCAGACCCGACAAAGAAAAAGACCACAATTGCCGAAGAACACAAGATTCCCAAAAGCACTCTGTCGGGTATCATGAAAAATAGGGAGAAGTATAAACGGCTCTTTTTCTCTGGAAAAGTGTCTGGTCAACAGAGACGACACCGAAAATGCCAGAAGGAAAGCATTGACACGGCCCTTCTCGAATGGTTTTCAGTTGCTCGCGCGTCAAATGTTCCAATGACTGGCAATATCTTGATGGAAAAGGCCTCAGAAATAGCAACAAAACTAGGACATGCAAACTGGAAATGCAACGAGGGTTGGCTGCATCGCTTTAAACGAAGACACGATATCGTGTGCAAAACGATGTCCGGTGAAAGAAAAGCTGTGGATGAAAACGTCACCGACGCATGGGTAGAGGAGATTCTCAAACCCAAAATCGCTTCATACCGCCCAAAAGACGTGTTCAATGTTGACGAAAGCGGGTTGTTCTGGAAGCTACTCCCAAACAGAACTCTTGCCTTCAAATCAGAAAAATGCTTTGGGGGCAAAAAATCGAAAGAAAGATTGACATTCCTCGTGGCAACAAATATGGACGGAACAGAGAAACTGCCAGTTTTCACAATCGGCCGTTCGAAAAACCCAAGATGCTTCAAGGGCATGAAGTCGCCACCAGTGAAATATGCCGGCAACGCAAAAGCATGGATGACAGCAGAGCTCTTCACTGAATGGCTTATTGACTTCGACAATTCCATGCATGCACAAAACCGTAAAGTCTTGCTTGTGCTGGATAATTGTTCTGCTCATGACAGAAATGTGCAAGCTCGGCTGAAAGCAACCGAACTTTTATTTCTAGCCCCAAATGCTACAAGTAAACTTCAGCCCTTAGATCAGGGCATCATCAAAAATCTAAAAGTTCACTATCGAACAGTGATGGTGGTGAAATTGATCGCGCACATTGATTCTGGACTACCAAGTGGAGACTTCCAAATCACTCTTCTTGATGCCTTGACTACTCTGAAGCAAGCATGGGAACACGTTACAACAAGAACCATAGCCAACTGCTTTCGAAAAGCAAATTTCGATCCAGTGACTCCAATTCACGACAGTTCGTTCAACTCGGATAATGACAGCGTGATTCCCCAGTCACTTAGAGACAGATTTTTTGCAGAGTTTGACATAGACGTCGAAGAGTATGTCAACGTGGACGAGGATGTCCAGACGTCTGACATGTCCTTGTCCGTGGGCGAAGAAACAACCGAGCAGAACAGTGACGA
The DNA here is from genome assembly GCA_036898135.1 of Oncomelania hupensis. Lineage (NCBI taxonomy): Eukaryota > Metazoa > Mollusca > Gastropoda > Littorinimorpha > Pomatiopsidae > Oncomelania > Oncomelania hupensis. The sequence goes on from CM072514.1 coordinate 21,233,311, forward strand.
TGAGGCAGACCCTTCACCCATCATCAGCCGGAAAGACTTGCTGGAGTCCCTCCAAAAAGTTGATCTCTACTGCATGCAAGTGTTTGTGCCGGGGGATCCTGTCTTAAAGGCATTGACATCATTCAAAGAAACCTTACACAATCATCTCATTAATTTGGGGACTCAAACAACTATCCCGCAATTCTTCCAGAAAACTTAACAGAAAGACTTGCCGGATGAAACCCAACAAGACCGAGGTGATGGGCGCTTTTGTGATGATAAAGGTAAAGAAGAGGGTGAGTCCGATGAGACACCATGCGACAGAGACACCACAAAACATGCAAGTATATCTGACGCAGATGGTAAGTGTTCTGAGAAGGAGTACAGCGCACCAGGAAGTAAAGAAACTGAAATAGAACAAGACAGCTGCCTGGGAGACGCTTGGGCAAAAGACAATTACATGTCTGACACGGAGGAATACAGCTTCACAACCGAGAAGGAAGAATTCGAAGACATGGGAGGAACAGGAATAGAGAATGACAGCTACACAACTGAGAGGGAGGAATATAGCTATGAAACTGAAGTGGATGACGAAAGCTTTGTAACTGATTCGGCTGAAGAAGAGACTGATGAGGTTCAGATCACTTTACAAGAAGTGACTAAGAGAGGGGCATTTGTGCCAAGCGACAGGAACAGTTGAGACTCCATGGGCTTCCGTTGTTGTGTGATCTACCTGAAAGATCTCGCTGAGCTGCTTACAGACCCCCTTCAGGTAGACACAATAGTTGGGGACGGGAATTGTTTTTATCGTGCACTTAGTGTGGAAGTGTGTGGTACACAGGACCTCCACGAAGAAATTCGTGCCAAACTCATCGACTTTATGCTGCAGAACGAGAAACCATTCTCAGGCTATGTGGGCACCAGTATTGGCAATTATCTTCTTGCCAACACCCTCAAACCTAACTCTTGGGGATCCGACGTGGAAATCCTTGCGGCTGCCACCATGTTCCAAACAACTGTTGCAGTGTTCCAACACGAGTGGCTCTCATACAAACCTCTTTTTCCAATCGAAGGAAGATATCTTTGTGAAGAGCAAATCTACCTGAGGAATGTATGTGCTCATTTTGAGCGAGTGGTGAAGATCAAATCACAATAAACAATCTATGTTTACGGAGATTTGTTCTTAATTTATGACAACAGAGACAAATTGTCTCATTTTGTTTCTTTTCTTTCTTTAATGGAGAGGGTTTCATTAGATATTACATTTATTATGATTTACTTGGAATCATGTTAACAAAAGAATAGTTGCTTGTCCAATCTTTGCTTTGTTTCTGAGATGTGTCACTGTTTTCACCATTTATTTTTTACAGTTGGCTTTGAGGTATTAATAAAGCCCCACTGAAGAAACACTTGTAAGTTGTCACTGTTTTGATCTTATTCATTTAAACACACACACACACATACACACCCATACACATACACACACACCACGCACAGAGAGAGAGAGAGAGAGAGAGAGAGAGAGAGAGAGAGAGAGAGAGAGAGAGAGAGAGAGAGAGAGAGAGAGAGAGAGAGAGAGAGAGAGAGAGAGAGAGACATTCCAAGTGATTTTACAACTTATTCTGAAAAAAACTCGCTTAAGCCAAACTCTAGGGCAATTTCTCGGGAAAAGTTTGGCTTATCCGAACTCGGATATGCACAAACTCTGATAAGTGAAACTATTTTTCATTCCCCGGGCGAGTTCGGCTTAAGCGTGTTTGACTGTATTGCCTCTCTACAATCGAGAAAAAGTTCAAACTTTCCAGCATGACGCAATAACACCCAATCAAAATAAAACTCGTCACCGGAACTATGCACTGTCTTATGTCATTATGTTAGGAGAATCGCTTAGCTATTGCCAGTTCTATCTCGAAACTTTGGTCGAAAGTAAACAAGTACTTCCAGAAAATTCTCAACGATATCGACCGACGAAAATTATCAACATTATACAAAGCTTCTTCTAGCAACAACGCAAAATCAAATCAAAGGTAAATACACTCTGTTATTGCGAGCATCGCAAAACAAAATGGTCGGATCTATCGTGAGCGTCTCAAATGTAACAAAGCAGTTTGCTTGAAAGAGACACTGACCTCAATCTGAGAGTCAGCGGCTGTTGACCAGCAAAGGCCTACTCTTGTTTACAAGTCTACTCTTGATAGATTTCTGTCATTGAGCTAGGGTCAAGGTGGCCTACGTAGTGGCAATGGGCTTATTCTCAGATATTTATATTCGTTTCGCCTGTCCCATTGTTCAGAATTGAAAAAAAAAATTACAGTATCTGCGGCAAAAAAAAAAAAAAAAGGAGCAAAAACGTCCGCCTTTATTTTCAAGGATTTCTCAAAAGGGAGCTAGAAGGGCAAAGCCCATATGACTCACATGCTCCTTATGGAACTTGCAATATTTAACATGAACATGATGCCTGGAAAAAGAAAAAAAAAAAAGAAACGTTGGCATTAAAATGCAAAGTAATACAAACTTTGATCTTTCTACGCTCTTGACCTTGATATGACATTGACCTCAGGCTCCAAATACAGTCATGTAATATCAAATAAAATAAACTACAGCAAAAGTTGTATTATGCAAAACAAACAAGGACCTCAAAATAATCTTGACCTTCAGTGACCTTGACCTTGGGAGAACCTTGACCTTCACGTGACCTCTCATGCTCATGTATGATCAAATAACCCAATGTTGTTGCATACTATGGGCTAAAAGTGCCATTCCACTGTACGATTACCTTTTTTTTTTTTTTCTTTTTTTTTGGTATGTTTTTGCAAGGCATAAAATGACCTTGACCTTCAAGATCAACGCAAAAACCGATTATATATGAAACATCAATCTTCTCTAAATATAACTCTTTATATCTCTCATAGTTTAGGGTCAAGGTCACTTCAAAGTACCTATACTGACTTTGGACAGCTCCAGTGTCCTTGACCTTAGTGTGAGGTAGACCAAATGTGCATAGGATATGTGTCTCATTGATATTTTTCATGTCTCAAAGAATCACAAGTTCGATATTAATAATAACTTAGGAAAAAAAAAGTGGCATTTTGTGAAAAATTTTCCTTTTGTGATAAACATTTGGTGTCATTTGTTGACCCTGTGACCTTGACCTTAAAGTGAAGTCATTCATTCACTGATCATTTATGAGGTCTCATGGATATACACCATCTTACCAAGTTTGATTGTGATAGTTGAAATAGGTTCTGAGATCTTAATCCAGTGGCAAGTTTTTGCACGTCCAGACGGCGGATAGACAGAGGGACAGACGCAACAGAATTTGTATATTATTTCTTTTTTGTATTATTTAGGGCTTATTTAGCACGGATTTGCAAAAAATCTGGAAATTAATTTTTGGGGGGGAATGAGTACATACAAATATGTTACAGTATGAACCAACCAACCTATGTCAGGGCTATACCACGAATTATAACAATAAAAAGTGGTTCAATAAATGCTGATGTTTAGAAAAAACAAATACGCATGCATATATAAAGCCCAAGGAATAAGCACAGCTACCACAGGAAATCAGCGTTTACCTAGCCATGGTCTCCATGAGGTGGGAGATGCGGGCGTAGGTGCAGTGGGACTTGGGCAGGCTGATGTAGAAGGGGCAGCCCACTGGGCTGGGAGGAGGCGTCTTGCACTTGTTCCGATGCTCGGTCCAGTTGTTGCGCTGACACTCGTGGTCACAGTATCCCACCTTCCAAAACAAGCCACACACATACATGCATACACTCACTGCCAACCAGCAGTGAACAGGTTGTGTCATATATCACTGTGGCAATAGACTTTGACTAGCTATCAAGCAGTAATTAAGGTTATATACAGGAGTGTGAACTGGCCAGCAGTCACTTTGTAAACATAACCTTGTTCACAACTACCAACACTGGGCTTAGAACTATTCTTTCTCTTTCAAAAAGTTAGGCTCCTTGCCATTTCCATTGCCAACCAGCTACATCGTGGAGACTTCTTTTTCCTGCGAAGATCTCTTTATTCATGCATCTTCTCAGTCTTTGGCAATACAGTGGAACCTCCGGTATACGACCGTCCAAAATCTGAGAAAAAACAGTCTTATAATAGAGGTGGTCTTATACCGGAAACAAGGGGTGGGGTGGGCGGTGGGGGGTTGGGGGGAGGGGGGTCAGGCTCGGAAGATTCCTTATCCTTTATGATGAGCTGAATTTGGGTCTTCCCAACGTCTAAACTTCTTGCAATAGACAAACAACTCTCCCCATTTTCACTTCTTTCAATCACTTTCATTCTCTCTGCCAAACTCAAAACGTTCCTCTTGCGCGACTCCATTTTGACAGCCAGTGTAGGCAAGTAATGTCCCTTATTTGCGAACCTGAAATAGCAGACAACAGCAGGCGTACACTAACATGAGAGAAAAACGAAAGGTAAAGACAGCAAATTAACTGATATCTCTTTTAAATTGCCCTAAGACGGTCGTATAAAGGGCTTAAGACATGGTCGCATAAACGAGGTTGTCGCATACCAGAGGTCATTTATTATTGGAAGTGAATCCGTCAGAAGTTTTCAGGACACATAACGGAGGGAATCGTGTACCAGAGAGCCGGATACCGGAGGTTCCACTGTATCAGTCCCTTGATTTTCTCCAACCCCAGCTGGATACACTGGCGAGATGAGAACACGGTGAAACGGCCATCGGTATCTATGGTACAAAGGGCAACCACTGGCAGCAAAGAAGGGGAGATAAGCCTTACCTATCATTCCCTCATTCCATGGAGGACAGCCACTAACAAGGGTTATATTCAAGATACTATAAATCAACATTACATTACATTACATTACATGATTATTGCTTTAGGTCAAGTGGACTCTTCCAAGTCAAATCAGGACCAGAAAGATGTTATCTTCCTATCCTATCCTGTCCCGTAACCCGGAGGTCGCAGTTGCTCCACAGATGATCGTTTAACCAGCATACTCCATCTTTCTCTGTCCTCAGCAGCCCTGATGGCTTCGCTCAGTGTCAAACCAGTCCATTCTCGAATGTTGTCCTCCCACCTCTTTTTTGGTCTCCCTCTTCTTCTACCTCCTTGCACTGTGCCTTGCAGAATAGTCTTTGCAAGGCCTGATGATCTGGTGAGGTGGCCATATCATCGGAGTTTCCGATTCTTCACCACTGTGAGCAGGTCATCGTTATCTTAAAATATTATAAAATGGTTCAAAATGTGTTTGACTCCATAACTTTATAGGACTGATGAGTGATGTATGTTTAACACTGTGTTTACCTATCCTTTAGTGCTGTATATATGTTGTATGCCAATGAAGTGTATGACATGATGAATGCATGTGTGACTGTGCAAGAAAGGATGTATTTCATTGTCGCCATGCCACACCAAAACCCTTGTAACGTTTTTACTTGGTTAATAAATATTCTTATCTTATCTTATCTTAAATCTTAACAGGCCTGTTATTCTTAAATACTTAAACAAACTTTTCACATGCAACCTTTTGAAAATTCTACTTTAAAACTGATGTATTAAAAATACGTTCTCTTTCTTCAATCAATTCACTAAATTCAGTCTTACCAATAAAATCCAACCAACACAAAACAAGACGACATGATTTATATGCGATAAAACAAACCAACATCATGTAAGAATTGAAACAGGTGTTGACCATTGCATACTTTCAAAATCTCTTTGAAAGCCACCTTAATCCCTTGTGTTTCTACACAAAAGTTTTGTCTAGATAGATAGTTATAGATATATAGATAAAAGAGAGATGAGAGTAAACAACATCAGCCCTAACATTACTGAAATCATCAAAAGCCTGTATGACAAGGCTACCAGCTCAGTCCTCCACAACAGCGCCATCGGAAACTGGTTCAGAACAACAATCAGTGGGTGTCAAGGATGCATAATCTCTCCAACACTCTTAACATCTTCCTAGAGCGCATCATGTCAGATGCCCTTGCAGATCACGAAGGCACAGTCAGCAGAGGGGGTAGGGCATTCTCCAACCTCGGTTTTGCGGAAGACATTGATGGATTGGCTGGAGAGGAACAAGTGGGAATGGGATGGAGAGTGGGGGAGAGGAGAGAGTGGAGGGGGGCAGGGAGAAGAGGGGGTAGGAGAAAACCCTCGGGGTGTCCTGAAACGCCTTTAAGTATCTAAGTCAGCTATGTTCGTTCCACGCGGTGTAAGAACCTGCAACTTTCAGCATATCCAACCAGCACCCTACCAACTGCGCTAACAGGATACCACTGTACTGGGCCTGCAATCCTATGATAAAAGTCCAGGACTCTTGACAAAAAGAGGGACGGGCACGGCAATGGGCCTGTAACCCTTACTGGGGCTGCTGACTGACAAGCAACGGAGACAGCACAACAAACCCTCAGGGCCTCACCTTGTAGCACTTGCAGCAGCGCTTCAGTTTCTCGGTGGTGGCCTCCTTCTGGCAGCTGTTGCAGCGCGTGGGGGCTTTGTGTGGCATTATGGTGCGCTGGATCACCTCAATCTCCACCACTTCCTCTCCTGCCACCTCAGGGGACAGCACCTCACTCCTACAACAGGATGGGACAGTATAAAACAAGACCCAGTCTGGGCACGCGCGCCGCATTCCATCACACGGACTTTAAAGACCCTGACGCTCATGTCCTAGACAGGCGAGCGCCAGCTACACAAATACACCCAGTAAGCACTAGGTCCCTTCTCAACATCCCTCTCCCCGGTCACAACAGTACTAGTAATACATTATCATAAACATATTGGTAAATACACAATCAAATAAAAATATATCACTAAAAAAAACAGACTTGTTTCACTACAACACTGAATTCAAGCTCTCTCTTCCATGTAAATTATAATAATGATAATAATTATCCTTATTATTATTGGAAGATTAGACTGTAGTCTTAAAATCTTAATTCCAACGCCAGTTTTTCTTTTTTTCACCCTCTGTCACTGTCTCTCTCAAATAACTCCTGATCTAGTTCCAAACCTTGTGCTCTCTTTCGCACGTGCATCTCTGCCATCATCTCCTTTCTTCTTGGTGAAGTCAAACACAAGGCAAAGTAATAGAAATGACCAACGAGGCTGATAAACAAACATACTTACACCATCAAGACATCATTGGGTTGCAAGTTGGACAAGAAAAAATCGTTGCTATATCGTTTCCAGATGAGAGAATTGTAGGCTTCAAACATGCGCATCTGCACACATGCACAACCAAAAAGAGATGTAGAAATGTACTTATAGCTTGCTAACACATTTCATGTGAAACTGCTCCAGCTTTATAAGTCAGAAGTATAAATCCAGCTGGGGCTCGACTTATGTGACTTAGCAACAAGACCTTTTAGGTCACGGAGATTTTCTCTGGCTACTCCAGTTTCTTCTTTCCCTACAGTGATGGTTACTGGGTGCTGTCCATGGAAAATTGTAACATCAATTTCAACTCTTGTCTTCCGACAGCGATATCCATGCCTTTACACCACATATAAGAGTGATGAATGTGAGCTTGGTGTGCATGTGAGAGTGTAACGTGTGAGCATGTATGTTGATACAGATCGCCAAGCTTTGAGGCTGAGGATTTTGGAAAAAGCGGGAATAAAGAATCCAGTATTAGAACGTAGCATTATTATTTCCAACAGCTGGATTTACTAGCAACAGTTGTCTTTTGTTTTGTGCTGTGTGTTCCTGTTAAAAGGGGCATACAGTCTAGCAACATTAATAGAAATAATAAGCCACTTGCAAGTTTTGCACAGACGGACGGTGGACAGAAAGACGGACGGACACTTTTGTTTTTCTTAAAGATATTTTTGCACTAGTTGGGACTCATTTTGCACAGATTTGCAAAAATCTGAAGAAAATAATTGGTGGCTGAGGCTGGGGGTTGGATGAGTACATAGTAACTATGCATGTCAGTCAAAAATCCGGATCTTTGACATTCTGAAATCCAATAGTGTCGGTTCTGGTTAAATCAGAACAAAGTTTTCTTGTTTATTTTTTCCAGGACTCAACCATAGCTAGGGAGACCCCTCTTAACAATGACAACACAACACCAAGTACATACAAGCCAGACCTGGTCTTTCAAAGCATGGTGACAAAGCAAACGGATGGATGTGGGAATGGACCCTAGACAAACATTCACAAATGTATATGCCCACTGTTTGAAGTTGTAGTGGTTCTAAAAGCAGAATACAAGTAAAAATAAAAAAATTTAAAAAAAGAACTTCGCAGTATATTACAATAGCAGGTTTGATTGATTGATTGATTGATTGATTGTTGCTTTAGGTCCAGCGGACTCTTCCGAGCCAAATCAGGACCGGACAACCCCCGATCCGCATAAAAGATCTGCTGAAACAACCCTAGTGGGAAAACTGAATGCCCTCCACCGGCCAGTCACTTTACAATAAAGACATCCCACGCAGGGGACAGCTGAGGCTTTACCCCAACTAATCGAACCCCCGGTTACAAAAACCAAATAGAATACAAACATCATTATAAATTATCAACAAAACACATATATATAAAATGCCTATATTGCTAAATAATAACATCATAGGAAGCCCTAGTGACCACCCGGCAGAAAGCGTCAAATACTCTCAAGCTGATCCAACAGACCTCAAACACAAACAATGAGTCTTGTCCAGGAAGAGTTTTCAAGAAAAAAGGTAGGTCATTGATCTAGCGAAGAAGAAGATAGTATAGCAGAGTGATAGGACAGAGCAGGAATGGGAAAGAGTAAATGAGGAAGACAGCGACAGTGGGAATTTAAAGCACTAAATTTCCAGAAAGTGGGGATACTATTTATACTGAAACCCCTGGCACTCCAACGGGGTACTGTTGCCGCAGTGAATCGGTCATGCCTATAAAGGAAATACAGGTTTTCAACTGGGGCTTTCACTTTTCCCTTTATAGGTTAGAACAATCTACAGTGGCAAGATTGCTCATGACCCCAAGGGGTACAATAGCAGGTAGCGCTGGTTTTTTTGAACGACGTATGATGGCCAAGCAAAAGGTAGATTTGGACTATGATGAAAACCAACAAAAATGTTTTCATTTTCTTTATGTCCTCTGTTTTTCTTTTTGTTTGTTCCTTCCTCAGATGTCATTTCATTTATTACTGCCTCTCCCCAAGTCCATTTTGATTTCTCCTGCTCTCACCATTCTCTATATGTTTTGTACTAATGTTCAGTAAGTGTGTGAATGCATGACGGGCGCTTTAAACTGTTCCTTAATTTTAAAAAAAAAGTACCTTATAAATATCCTTATCATTATTACTATTATTGATCTGAGTTGAGAACTTTCTCCAACCTGACTGACCTGTATTTTGGAACCATACCACTCTGTCCTAATATACTGCAGTCAGTCTTAGGCTACTAATCTCACTGGGTTCAGGAGAATGGAAAATATCCACAGATATTGTAATTAGCTTTGTCATGCACCCTCCTGCATTGTGAGGGGAGTGAGAGTGCATCACAAACCCTGTTGATGCTTTACTGCAGTCATTGCAAAACACTGTTTTGGAATGGTACCGAAGGTGAACTCACGTTCCTAGGTTCTACTCCAAACTTGCGAGAGAGGACCTCCTTCAGATGTTGCACTGTGGGGTCTTTCAACAGTCCCACTGTCAACTGCAAAAAAAAATTACAGGTTTACACGCCTGCAAGTGATCTGTAATTGTATAATTGTACAAAGAACAAGAAGGGTACAAGCACATACATAGAGCAATTTTCCTAAACAAACAAGTCAGTTAAAAATCCAAATTTTAAAAGTAAATTTGTGATTAATGAGCATACTTACCCTGACTCAAGGGTGCAACTAACTTGACGTAGCCTAGCAATCACCCACAGCGGCTCAACCAAAGATTTTCAGATTTTGAGGTTAGGTCAGCCAGGCTAGCTATAAATAGCTTCGCCGATACTTCCTTTCACTGGAAGGAGGGGTGCTGGCAAGCTATAAATAGCCCGCAGCATGCGAAATGCAGAGGCACTGAAAAGTGCTGCTCACATAAGAACTGAGCTGGTGTGCGCCATCACAACGGAAGATGTAAGATAAAGAAAACAACACGTGGGGTTACTTCCCTTCCCTCCTTATTCTGCACGTGCTGAGCGGGGAAGGAGGGAGGGAGTTAAATGTGAGTCAGGGTAAATATGCTTATTAAACATAAATGTACTTTTAAAATTTGGATATTAATTTCACATACTATAAACTGACTCACTGGTGCAGAACAGCATGAAAAAGAAGGAGGGAAGAAACTCACCTACGAGGAAGACATGGAAATGGCTTGCTGAGCCACAACCACTGACGAGATGCCAAAGGTCCCATCTGAATGTGTCCCGAGTGTCAAACTGCATTCCCAGGTATGAGAAACTCTGGGAAGGAGTCAACTTTGACTTTGTGAGATTGACAGTGAACCCCAACCGCTGGGCCCATTGCAGAACTGCCCCTGTGTGATCTAGACACACCTCCTGAGCCTGAACCTTGACAAGCCCGGAAGTGTTGTGTTCACTATGGCCGGGGGTTGAAACTCCATGATAAGGCACATCCTGCCAACACAGGAAGCGGAGTCTTCAAAGAGCAGCCCGCCTGCACCGGAAGTTGGCACTCCCTCAATCCCCCTGTAGCCCGAAAAAGAGAGGGTCAGAGGATGGCTGTGGAAAGCCATTGCAATGCCCGAGAGACAGGCCGCCAATGACCCCGGTCTGGCTATTGCTCCTCCGCACGCAGCTAGGCCCATATGACAAAAAGAGCACGCAAGGCACCCAGGTCGTGATCAGTCAGGGGTTTCGACCCTCTCCGAACAGTAGAGCCGACTGCACACTGAAAGTGGATATCTCATCCTTGTCCACATGCCCCTCAAACGGAAACAGCACTGTGGCCACTCCTGACACAGCCACAGCGTCCTCGCTCACCTGAGAACCTGGCAGCAGCCGAAAGGTGACTCAGGAACAGGCTTGGAGGAGGAAAGCTGTGCAGCTAGCCGCTACATCTCCTGCGCACTGGAGTGGGCTCGGCTGAGGAACAGGGGCCATCATGTCCTTACCATCCAGAAACACCACCTTTACCAACCTGGAGCTGGCCCTGACGGAACCAGCGGGAGCAGGAAGGGCTGTCTCCTCAGTTCTGCTGCCAGAAGCTGCCTTCACACAGGAAACACCCCTTGACGGAAGCTTTCCGATCGACTCGTAGGCCCTGAAGGATAAGAAACTGAAGAACCTCTTTTCTTCTTAGAAACCTGGGAAAGGAGAGAAGCCTGTAAAGGCTGCATCTCCTTACGGGGAAGGGAAGGGGCAGCAGGGGAGCTAGCCCGCTGGGAAGAGCAGCGCTCGGCCAAAGCCACCTAGAATAAAAAAGCGAAAGCACAAAGCTTACCTTGCTTCACAAAAAAACCAAACTAGATACCCAAGGAACAAAAGATTGCCACAAAGGCTAAATACATGATTAACCAAACAGCAGTGAAAACGGCTAAGTCCTAAACACTAATAGCTAAAAGAAGCTGAAGTGTAAGTCGAAACGAAGGGCATAGACTACAGGTCCGCACAAGACGAACGCCAAAGCTCTGATTGGTTTCAGTGCTGGCTGTGAGCTTGGGGTATTAGAGGCACGCTCGGCACATGCAGAATAAGGAGAGAGGGGAAGTAACCCATATGTTATTTTCTTTATCTTACAACTCCCGTTGTGAGGGCGATTGCTAGGCAACGTCAAGTTAGTTTCACCAGTGAGTCAGGGTATAGTATGTGAAATTAATACTACATTGAGCAATTATACTTACCCTTGTGTCAAGTCACTCACAACATACAGACGTGTATATAATTCATTGAACTCTTAATACCTTAATTAAAGAAGTTTCAGAGGATCAATGTTAAAAAATATTGAAACCCGCCCTGACACAAACAACAAACAAGCAATGTCCAAATGACTTTGGAATTGTGTATCAGTCAAATTACTACGTTATGATTCCAGCAGGCAGACATATCTAAATATGCATTAAACCATTCATAAATGCATACAGAATCACCACCTTTGAATTTCTTCATCCTTGTTAACTGTTCTGTGAGAAGCTACTGTTGATAAGAGGCACTGACCTTGACTGGTTTGCGAGCAGGGTCCCGCCAAAGAAAGGTCACAGTGAACAGTATGCGCTTGGGGATGGGCACAGAAAGGTTCAGGAACGGGTCAAATGTGATGGAGACCTACACAGACAAAACAAGTCAAACACTGGTCGAATCAGCTCACTGCGTCTTGCATTAATATGAAATAAAAACATAATTGGTATTTGCCTTCCACAGGGTGAACAAGTTAGGACACAAAATATTACCTTGAGGGATGCCACTAAGTGCTTTAATTTTCCTGATGTAGCATCACCTAACTTGAACAATTTGTTCTCTACCAAATAAAAAGCTCTTAATCCGGTTTGCAACGTTTCCTGTCCCTCCCTATATGACTCCAACATTCAAGGGTTTTCATGCTGAAAGTGTATCAAATGCATTGGGGAAATCTAATGATGCTATACCTTGTTGCAGATGGGACAGATGAGTTTGGACTTGTATTGCCCATGGAGCAGGTCCACAACAAAGGAGTCATTGCGTTGTTGGTACACATTCCATGCTTCCTCTGCTACCACCTGCGCCCACGTCAAGTCAAAGTCAAATCAAATAATATGTATTGTAATGAGCTCAGCACCGTTCATCAATTAGACCACCCTACCCAGAGTCTTCTCCCCTCCCACTACCTTCTACAGCCGATCATAACATTGGTTGATAGGGATCAAGCGAGACTTACTCTGCAGCCATAATAGTCCAACGAGCGAGACTTACTCTGCTGCCTTAATAGTCCAACAAGCGAGACTTACTCTGCTGCCTTAACTCTTAGCGTCCTATAACGCAGTACTGCGCACCTTTCCTCTATTCCCGAAGCGCAGTGAAGCGCACCTCGCTATTGTGCTATTTTTAGTCACGAATCACAGGAAGAAGGAACTCTTTAGTACGTGAGAGAAGCGTTAGTCCACTTCCGGGAAGCCTGGTGTTTGCTTTTCGCGATCTTTTCTGCAATTTTTAAGTGGTTTTGTGGACGATTTTAGCGATTTTTTTGTGAGGTTTGGTTTTGCTAACTTTTCGGCCATGATGGCAGGTGATAGTTCCGACAGTGACAGTGAGTATATTAATTAATTACAAGATTTGTACAGATAAAAACAGTGCTAAACTCAAAATGACACTTTAGGTATGCAGAATAACGACACAGTCAACAAATCCTAAAATATGAAGTAATTGTTACAATAAATAAATTTCTACTAACTTTTTAAAACTAACAACCCAATGTATTGCTCAAAACTTGAAATCCTTACAGGACTGAGGCAGAAATGTATGGAAAACCTAACAGGATAAGAAGAGTTAATAGTCCAACGAGCGAGACTTACTCTGCTGCCATAACAGTGCAATGAGCTGCAGTCCAGACATAAACTTCTTGTGTACCAGCCCTAAAAAGCCAATCACCAAAACCTTTTTTAAAAATTGTTTTTGTTTGGAATCCGGCATTGTTTAGAGCAATGCCCCAAGGCATGTGCTTTTGGAACTTCAGGTCGTAGCAGAGGTTTATGAAAGAAACATGCGTTGTGGTCACTTCGAAAACACACACAAACACCATCAACAAAATAATAGAGATCTCGCAATCCCAATTCATTGCTTGAACACTGCTTACCACAATTATTTTAATTAACAAAAACACGTTTTCTCAAGCTAGCTGGAGCACACCACAAAAGATTGAGTACGCAATTTCAAATTTTCTTATGAAGAAACAGATAGCAGTGGAGTTTTCAGAAAATGGGTCCCCATAATATAATTTGTCAAGGTCTTGATTCAGCAATAGCCATAATGAATCTCTCGAATGTCATAATGAATGTATTTACGTGATCTGGACGCCCTTCATCCTCTACAGCCTTGGTGTAGGGTTTGATCTTCACCCGGTTCAAATCCTGTAACAGATAATCAACACAATAATAGTCATTTGGCACCGAGAAAAAAAGGTTTTCATGTTATAAACAAAAGATTTAAATTCTTTCTTATATACTTCCTGATTCAATTCTATCTTATATACTTCCAGATTTACGCAGGATTAAAATAATATGCTTAGTGCCACGACTACGTCAGATTAGTAAACAGATGCACTTCCAACATATTTAACCAAACAAAAGTAACTTGATAGCAAAATGCTTTTTGTTGTGCAAGCCATCAAATCCTGTCCTATCCTATCCTATCCTGTCCCGTAACCCGGAGGTCGTAGGGCCACCACAGATGATCGTTTAACCAGCATAATCCATCTTTCTCTGTCCTCAGCAACCCTCATGGCTTCGCTCAGTGTCAAACCAGTCCATTCTCGAATGTTGTCCTCCCACCTCTTTTTCGGTCTCCCTCTTCTTCTACCTCCTTGCACTGTGCCTTGCAGAATGGTCTTTGCAAGGCCTGATGATCTGGTGACATGGCCATACCATCGGAGTTTCCGTTTCTTCACCACTGTGAGCAGGTCATCGTGTTGTCCAATGGCTTGTGTGATGGTCTGTCAGACTTCGTCGTTGGTGATGTGTTGGGTATAGGAAATGCCAAGAAGTCTTCTGTAGCACCTCATCTCCATGCTTTGTATTCTTCGTTGTAAATCTGCTGTGAGGGTCCATGCTTTGCAAGCATATAGGAAGATGGAGATGACAAGGGAGCGCAGCAGTCTTACTTTGGAATGTAGACTGATGGTCCTGTCTTTCCAAATGGGCTTCAACCTTGTCAGGGCAGCAGTTAAGCCATCAAAACAAAGAATAAACACAAATGGATTTGCAAAACACTCCAGTTTTGCAAAATTCTGACATACTATTAGTCAACAAATAAAGAGCAGAACATAGCAAGAATAACAAACGAAAAGAAAGCAACGTACCTCGTGCAAAATATCCAGTAGAAAGGCAAGGAACTCCTGAGCGTCATGCTGGGCAAATCCCTTGAACTGGTTGGCTTTTTGGCTAACTATCTCCTGTAAGAGAGCATTCAATCACTCATCCAATTACAGCTCACAATTTCTCGCTGTTGTATGTGGCTTCTTCTTTTTTTTTTTTTTTGGTGGGGGAAGGGGGGTCAAATATATTACCTGTCCCACAACATTTCCAGCATTACATTACATTACATAATTGTTGCTTTAGGTCCAGCGGACTCTTCCGAGCCAAATCAGGACCGGACAACCCCCAATCCGCATAAAAGATTTGCTGAAACAACCCTAGTGGGAAAACTGAATGCCCTCCACCAGCCAGTCACTTTACAATAAAGACATCCCACGCAGGGGACGGCTGAGGCTTCACCCCAACGTATCGAACCCCCGTTTACAAAAACAAAATAGAATACAAACATCATTATAAATTATCAACAAAACACATACATATAAAATGCCTACATTGCTAAATAATAACATCATAGGAAGCCCTAGTGACCACCTGGCAGAAAGCGTCCAATATTCCCAAGCTGATCCAACAGACCTCATACACAAATAAGGAGTCTTGTCCCGGAAGAGTTTTCAAGAAAAAAGGTAGGAGACTGGGCTAGCGAAGAAGATGATAGTATAGCAGATTGATAGAACAGAGCAGGAATGAGAAAGAGCAAATGAGAAAGACAGCGACAGTGGGAATTTAAAGCACTAAATTTCCAGAAAGTGGGGATACTATTTATACTGAAACCCCCGGCACCCCAACGGGGGTACATTTCCAGCATGTCCGAACTTTCCTTATAATTTTGATGAAGAAACACAACAAGTAAGATACTCAAGTCAATTGTATTGCAGCATTTTTGTATTGCAGCACACTGCAAAATCAAACACTTTTGCTTGGCGAAGCAAAACATAAAGTAAACAAAAACAAGTGGAAATGAAAAGCTAGCAGTCCCTGCTTTGTTCAGGGCACAGCCCTTCTAGCGGCCCTCTGCCACTACCTGTCCAGTGCCCTGGCAGTTTTAAGATCATTGACGGTGACTGACTTGGCAGCTGAAAAAATACCTGTCCTGTCAGACAGGTGGGTAAGTAGTGAACCAACCTGTCTGGCAGCTAGTTCTACCTGTCCCGGACAGTCGGTGGTGTCGAGGAATGCAATATTTCCTAAAACTGACAAAAAAGTTTTGATGTTGCAAGTAGTATCAATTTCTTTATTATATCCTATCATCTCCCGTAACTCGGATGTTGTTGTGGCACCACAGATGATCGTTAAACCGGCGTACTCCAGCTGTTCAAGCTCTTGTTCCTCTCCAGCCAATCCATCAATGTAATCCGCAAAATGGAGGTTGGAGAGAGTAGGCATTATTGACGCACACCGATTGTTGTTCTGATGGTTTCTTCTACTTCTCTGTTCTGGGGACATGCTAGAACTGATGAGTCTTCGTTTGGTGTGTGGTTGTAAAGGTCAGAGCAATACTCTGTCCACCTATCCAATACTTCTTGTTCTTCTGTAAGGCATATGCCAGACTTCCTTTGGATCATGGAGACCTTGGGCTGTTTAACACCTGCCACTTCCCAGCCTGGTAGGCCTTCTTGCTGTTGTTCTTGTTTAGACAGATTAATTTCTCTGCTTCTAGTAGAAAACCTGGAGTCTTCATTCTATCACAACAAAGGCTATTTCTGTCTTGTGTATTTTGAAGCCAGCTGCATTTGGAGGCAACTGTGTTAGTTTGTCAAACTTTTTTTTACTTTACATGCATCAGGTTTAAATTTTGTGTGAAAAACGGTCCACGAACCTTGAGTTTGCTGGGCACACAGTATTCCCGCGATCCTTGCCACAACTGCCTCAGTAGGACGGCAAAACACACAGCCAGCTGTCCTCCAGTGCCTAGTACATTGTCCTTGTTGATTTCCTTCTGGAACTCTGCACACACCCAATAATACCATGGTCTGTGTGCATATTACATCACCACCAGTCTTTGTAAAGTTTAATTATTTCCCTTTAATGAAGATCTTACTTAGTTTCTACTATGCATTTATTTTATTATGCATCTGTTCACAATCTGTAATTTTAAACAATCTGTCACCATTTGCTACTGCACAGAGACCCGAATCTACCACGCTACTGCACACAGAGACCCAAATCCACAACGCTAATGCAGAGATCCGAATCAAATCCTGCTAATGCACTGACCCTAATCCACTACGCTACTGCACAGAGACCCGTATTCATCATGCTACTGCACAGAGATCCGTATTAAAGCAACAACCACACCATGCACAGCAATAACAATCTCCAGTATTACACTTATGTCTGTAGCTTTGTCCATGTTGATGCCATCAAAGTCCAAGGACAATCCCTCAACAAAATGCGTGGCTTCAAATATTTAGGAGCCATTTATCAAACAATGGGTACCGACAGAAAGTCCTCTCCTGGATAGCACAAAAAACTGCTGCCCCGACAAGATTGTAGCCCATTTGGAAAGACAAGACCATCAGTCTACCCTCCAAGATAAGGTTGCTGTGCTACCTTGTCATCTCCATCTTCCTATACAGGCATGAGCATTGCCAAAAGGGCTTGGGGAGTACACTCAAGTGCGGGCCTGCGAAGCAGGCACATCAAGCTAGGGGGGTCCGGGCCCGGAAAATTTTCAAAAAAATTGTGCAAATCTATGCATTTTGGTGCATTCTGGCAGTGATTTTGCTGATGTACAAAGGCATGAGTCTTGAGATGAAAATATATGTGAAACAGACTTTTGGGAAGAGGACTGCTTTACTTTAGATACTTACTGAACATAATGTGGCTTTCTCAGTAGTTTTACGAAAATTGTGCATGATTTGGGTTTCAGTCAACTGCTTGTTTCATCCAATGCTACATTCACTTAAAAGTCACAACTATTTAGATTTTATAGCAGAAAAATCAACCCCACACTGGTGTTTAAAAAAAACTGAATGATCCCTCCACAAGAGACCCATGAAATGCACTAAGTAAGGCTTTAGCCACCTTTGTCAAGATTGGGTAAGACTGGCTGTCAATCTTAGCCCAATATCCATCAACCCATTTCCAATGATATCGCCTTTCGGCAGCCGTCATCACTGAAACTTTCTCCTCTTTTGATGATATCACGCCTAGTCGCCATTTTCGTCAAGTTGTACACGTGTGCGCATGTCAGAATCGCTATTTTCCGGAAGAGCCGAAGGTGACTAAATGCCCAAAACGACAGAAATTAGACTAGCATACGCTTTTTTTTCATATCTTGGAAGCGGGCGTATTGACTAAGGTCGGGGCGTTTTTTAAATGTTCTTGGGGCGTATATACGATCAGAGGCGTACAATGCTCATGCCAGCTATACTCTTGCAAAACATGGACCCTCACAGCCGACCTACAACGAAGAATACAAAGCATGGAGATGAGTTCTACAGAAGACTTCTGGGCATTTCTTACACCCAGCACATCACCAACGATGAAGTCCGACAGACCATCACACAAGGCATTGGACAACACAATGACATGCTCGCAGTGGGGAAGAAACTGAAAGTCCGATGGTATGGCCACAACACCAGAGAATCAGTCTTTGCAAAGACTATCCTGCAAGGCATGGCGTTAGAAGGCAGAAGAAGAGAGGGACAGAAAAATAGGTGGGAAGACAATTTTCGAAAATGGACTGGCTTGACACTGAGTGAAGCCATGAGGACTGGTGAGGAGTTTCAAAGTTTAAATCCCTTCAGCAAATATGGACAATAAAAGAGTAGCACACACTCAAGTCAATACATCTTTATTTTCGCATGCACACACTAATATTTTACCAGAAGGAGTCAACAAAGTTTTCAAAATCCGAGTACAACTGACCTTGACCCACAAAGAAGTCTCTAAGCTCCGTTGTATTGGCTAGGACCTGTATGACCGAGTTCATGAAGCAAGTGTTCCCCAAGTTCTGCAGCCCGGTATAGCCTGGAGCTACCGCCACCTCCGTCTGCTTGCTCAAAGGTTCCACTTTGGCTGTCGGTTTCTGTTCAACATAATCAGCATACACTTCGAGCTAGTTCATGTTCTTATAAAAGATAATAAAGCTGTCTTATCTTATCCTAGGTTCTGGAGCAGCTCATTGGACCTGGAAAAGCACTACAGAAGAACAGTGAATGCATCTCTCAGGGAGTCAGTGCAGATGTCAAAATGCTTACCTGTCCTTTAAAACTCTTGGCTGTTACAGACTGAGCTGAGAGGGGATCTGCTGGGCTACCATCATCGCCGACCATTTCGTCAAAGGCAACAGTTTTACCGGAGGCTGCTCCCGCTGAGGACGTCACAGGCCCGGAGGAAGCGGGTTGCACGGATTTCCAGCTTGCATCTTTCACAGAACTGGCACACACTGTAGACACCATCACTCTTTACACAAAACGTCAATACACGCCTTCAGAGATGGTGATGAAACTGAGCATGACTAAGCTGTGCTGTTTAATATTGCAACAGACAGCCTCGCCAAAGTTCTTTTTTGGGAGGTTACTATAAACCAAAAATATGTGGAAAATTCTCATTGGCATTTACCTTTTGTTTGGGTCTACATTGTTTTAGTCGGTAGAGTGCGTTGAGGCTGCTGTGGTTGAGGATGAGGGCGGGTTGGATGGAGGTGACTAGATGTCTGCGGTGGTAGGGGATGGGTGGGGTGGAGTATAGAAAGACGGGAGTTGGGTGAGGGGAAGGTGTGTGTGTGTGTGTGTGTGAATTAAGCACCCCAAAACACTGTAGCAAATATATTATGGACCTTTCGGAAGCGATTGGTTTTCGTTGTGAAAGTGATTCTGCCATACTTTCTGTCCATGTCGTCAGCAGTTTATGCTCTCTTTAGTAAGCAAAGGTGAAAGGTCACAAAAATCATTCTCGGTGGTTTCATGGAAAAGGACCTTACTCAACCATTTTAGATGTGAAAATGGAAATCTGCATTCAGTTAACATTTTCCTGCAAAAACTACTGTCTCCTCATTACTCAAGAATCATCCATACACAAAGTCTTGGGTTGTTAGCCATCATAGTATTAGGGATGGGAATGACCAAGACTTGGAGGGGAGTACAAATGGCCGGGAGTCCAGGGGTCCGCGTTAGGCCCCCTGGTAGGGTCAAGGGGCAATGCCATTGTGGGGGTCAAGGGGTGAATCCCCTGAAGCTGAGAGATTTTGCAGCTTTCAACGTAATTTTTACCACTTCTCAGCATAGAAATAAGTGAACAAATGGAATTTAAAAAAACATTTAATCAATTTACTTTTGGCTCATAAAATCATACTTTACACAAACATGTGATCAAGACTCCTTTCAGTAGTAAAGATGCATTCTTGTACTTTTTTTTCAAAAATCACCAAATCTATCTAGTTTCTGTTTTCTGTAAATTACACTACTTGCATCCAGTTGTCTGGCGTGGTGCAGCGGTTGTTGTGCAATTTTCGTAGATACAGTCCATATCTGTAATCGATGTTGCTTCCTTTACCACCTTCCGAATCCATCCACGACCAATTCCATTTGTATCGTGATCTTTCATCACAGAAAAAAATCACCTCTCGTGACGAACAGACTCATTTTGATTTTGAAACGCTTTCACTACATGCAGCGTAAAGTCAAGATGGCGGCAATCGCTAACACCGCATAACTCTCTGAGTGAACGGCAACTGACTAAAAGATGCTCGATCAGTTTATTTGCTTACGTTTTTCCAGGGGCGTACCGAAAACTTCAGGAGCGTATTTGGATTTTGGTTGGGGTTTATAATATACGCAAATAGGTGTACAATTCCCATGCCTGTATTATGGAAGACATTGTGACATCAAAATTTCATTTTTTTTCCTGTCGCTATTATGACTTTTGCGTTATGTTTTTCCACGTCATGTCCGTCTGTCCACGTCCAGAACTGAAGAAGGGGATTACATTACTCCCAACTATTTTATAATAATAAAAAAAAAATTCCTTTTGTTCTTTTTTCCTTTTGTTCTTTTTTTTTTTTTAAATTTCCTTTTGTTCTTTTTTTAAAATTTTTTTTATACATTTTATTAGTTTTAGATAGTGAGACATTTTGAAGGTTTCGTGGCATAGATAAATGATCAACAGTGCTAAAAAGACAGAAACAATGACTTTGTTCCAGAATTGTAACGTTATTGAGTTTCACATTGTGATAGGCCAGCATCCAATCAAACCGACCAATGGACACATCCCTCCACCAACCATTATCCTACAGGAGACACAAGGTTTGTGTAGAACACAAGTGATAAAGGTGTCTGGCCTGCAGAGAAGAGACAGGGGTTTATGGATAACATCCTTATTAGTTGCTGTCCTCCGTGGAATGAGGGAACAATATGGTTTGCATTTGTGGGTTGTGCCCTAGATAGAGATGGCCATTTCGCTGTGTTCAAACAGTATCCTAAGATGGTTTCCACCTTTTGACTGGTAAAACACAGAGGCACACACAAACAAAACATTTGCACATCTTGGAATTTGTGTAACAAAATATTAGGATTGCGATTACTATTTTCCAGCTTGTTCTTTACCTTTGCTCTGGACGGCTTCCAGCCCTGCCCATCTCTGTTTCATGGCTTTTGTCAGGATCAGTTCTATGTAAGATACGCAGGTCTTCAGCTTGCACTGTGCTGGCACTATCTCGTTCCTGTCAAAAATAATGCAAATTATCTGTTAAAATAATGCTAATTATCTGTTAAAATAATGCAAATTATCTGTTAAAATAATGCAAATTATCAGTTCCAAACACATTAATTTCAATGTTAATTTTTTTCTTTTTAAGTGTGTGCAAGTACAGTGGAACCTCTCTACAACGACTTTGAAAATGTTGACAAAAATCGGTCTTTATAGAGAGGGGTCTTTATAGAGAGGGGTCTTTACAGAGAGCATAATGGCCTTTTCTTGAATCAATTTGCCAGTGATCGAAATATTCTTTCTTCTAGCATCCAGAAACCAATCCCAAACTTTCTCATTTACTTCCGAGTATGTTGTCTTCCTACGTTTTGATCGCGTACGATCCGCTGGACCTAAAGCAATAACCTTGTATTGTATTGTATTGATCGCGTACGATCGGCATTATCACCACTTTCCCACCTTTTCACATTGTCATCTTTGTCTCGGATAATTCCTTGAATTTGTGTTTTTCCAACTTTAAGACTCTTTGCGATCGCAATGGCAGTCTCTCCTTTTTTGTGTCTGTTTACAACATTAACTCGATCTTCCAGAGATAAAAATTTTCTTTTCTTTGTAGACTCCATCATCTAATCACGCTTTCTTTGCTTCTTCTCAGTGCCGCGCTCGTGATGTGAATAAAGTGAAATGCAAACCCCAAACTTATAAAATATAGAATGTGACGTTACAAGATGACGTCAAACTTATAGAAGATTACTTTATCGGCTGGCGTGTCACATATAGGTACCTGTCTGACTGTGCTTAACAAGATCGTAGACAGTTTTTATTGTGCAGTCATGCCGAGAAAGTCGCTATACGGTCTGCAAAGATCGGTCGTTAGACGTTATAGCGAGGGAGTCGCTATACTGATGACAGCAATATAAGGAAATACATCGGTTAAAATAAAATGGGTAGTTGTAGAGGGGGAGTCGTTATAGAGGGGGGGTCGTTGTGAGAGGTTCCACTGTATATACAGCAAGGGAAAGCGAAACAATTCTTCTATCCACTTAAATCTAACACCGTATACAGATTTCATTTCATTCAAATAAGTTACAAAAGCAAACACTGTGCTTGGAAATTGCACCAAGCTTGATAAACAGTTAAGATACACGTCCTGCAGTCAAATAACATCATGACTATCAACCTATAAAACCTCAATACAATATTTTTCAGATAATACAGCAACAAAGGCCAATACAAATTGCCAAACTGGCCAACAAAATTAATTTTTTAAAAGCTTTTGGGACTTCTTTTAGAACGCATCTTGTGCATAATACCCCCCTCCCTCTAATTTCTAAAAAGGTTTTTAATTTGGAGATGAGCACATAACTCAAACAGCATGGAAGTCAAAGAGACAACGGTGATAGAAGATATTCACTCACTTCGTTTGAACTTGCCAACAAAATACTGTTTCCTCTGTAGCACCTTCATGCTGCTGCAAAAACCTGCCATCACTGAAAATCAGAAGCAGAAAATATACTACATTTTAATTTCCATACATCTCATGCATATATTTTATTTACATACACTTTATAGGTACAGACATTACAGCCAAAGTGGATGGCAGGATGGGGGTGTGCGTGGAGGAATGAGTCCAGTTGGAATAAAAGAAAAGAAAGTAGTTTGTAGAAACAACGGACGCGCTCCCAGCACTGGCCGCTATAAATCCATGCTAAAGAAAACACTTATAACTAAAATTTGGCACATTGTACTGACCTCGTTTGAAATTTGACAGTGAAGGCGTGCTTGTCAAAGAAAACTCTGACTGCATCCTTCGAGACGTTTTTCACATACATGTGTACTGTCAGGCTGTCGTCCTTTTCAAAGAAGTCGTGTTTAATCATCTTTAAGTTTAACACTGGCTCTGAAAGTCAAAACAAACATGGACCATTTCAAATTATTACCATATACATGCAACTTTAATGCTTATTTTTCTAATTTTAGGGTGTGGGAGGAGGTTGTCGCTACTATAGCTACTGCTGCTATTATTATCATTCCTCTTGTGTATGAAGCGACTGCTAAAAATTCCTTTGAAAACACATTTACATAGAAAACAAGTTTTCCAAATATGCAGATCTGAAAGAAATAAACTTTTACAGGATAAAAAAATACACACACACACACACACAAAATTATGTAATGCTATAGCTGTATATATATGTATGCCAGGATTTGGAAAATCACAATGTAGCATTCCCTTTCTTTACAGGCCACAACTGTTTCTCAATGTGCATGTTAGCTGTTCAAGAAATATTTAAAAGTGAACCCTCAAATTTCCAAGGACATTTTCCATGGTGAATATGAGCCCCTGTGTCTTTTTTCTCCCCCAAAAAAGATTAACACTAAAAATAATATATTATGCTAAACTATAAACCTGCCTGGGGACTTCCTAGGAACACACAAACCAACAGGAAAGTGCGCCAACCTTCTTCTTTCGAAAAGCGGACTTCCTGGCCTGCATCGCAGTCAGGCAAGTTGGCAGAATCCAGGTCCTGTGTGTTCATGTGGGAAGAATCCATGTCCTGTGTAACCATGTTGTGAGACTCTGGATCCTGTGTGACTATGTTGTGAGATTCTAGATCCTGTGTGACCATGTTGTGAGATTCGTGATCCTGTTGTGAGAGCAGGTGGGGAGAATCCAGATCTTGAGTAACCATGTTCGAAGAATCCAGGTCCGGTGTGCTGTTAGCCAATTCTGAGGATGGAAAGCATGGCGGGGCTTCCAAAGACGGCCAGCGGCCTGCCTCCTTCTTGGTCACGGTGATCGTGAATTTACGTTTCTTACGTTGCACGTGACTCTGGCTTTTTTCTATTTCTGCATACAAGGCCAGGGATTGACGACAGCCATCTGAAAAGAGTTCTAACTTCTAAGGTATCAGTTTGCTTCTGCATTCATTTGAATAATAATAATAATAATAATAATAATACAGATAATAATAAGGATAATAATAATGAATCAATTTTTTTATATTGCAGTTCTCTTAAAGGACTTAACTTGCAGTAAAGAAAATGATAATGATCATGTCAGTGATGCCGGTGATGCTCATGAATACTAGTGCATTTGTAGCTATATAGTGCAAAATCAGAAGGGAAATATCAGGAGTTCCAATAACCAACAACCCCTGTCTACAGTAAGTAGCTTTGCCTATTATATTTATAGCCGATAAGAAATATATGTAAACCAACTCTGGTGTTTAGTAGGTAGAAACTTCTTTCATTACTGATCTGGGCGTACAAGTATCACTGTTGATTGAACTGTTCTTATAGCTCTCTTCTAGCTCAAAGCTGATCAAGGCACTGGCTGAGAACAGGATCTAACTCAATCCACCACAGTGGCATCTTGCTGCTTCATGTGCATCGTCTAACAGCCCAAACAAATAAGCTAACCTGAAAGACCATCTGTTGGTGAGGGGTGGGCGGGTGGGTGGGTAGGGGGTAGGATACCTCTAGTCTAGGATTAAGAGAGACCGGAACATCAAACTCTGTGCGATGGGATGGAATGCATGTATGCACAGACTAGGCCTCGCTTTATACTCTCATCCGAAGGTGCATTGCAAGAGAAGAGGAATACCTACCAGCCAAGGTAATGGTCAACTCTTGCTCAGTAAAGGTCACCTCCACCTTGTCTGCCTCCCCGTACTCAGGCCCTATCTTGGTTGTCAATGACACATCACGTTCTGTCTGTGTCCAGTAAAACTTCAGCTTGGCTTTTGTGGTTTCTGGCACAATCAGTAACATATTAAATGGTTAAAACACTCATTTTTTCTATACAGATACTAGCCTACAATACAAATCATTTTTAGTTATGGCATAAAGTAGTGCTCAAACCATTCCATTTAATATTAAATAAATGATTTATTATATTTTTAAAATTTAATTTCTTCCTTTCTCTTTTTGAGTTTTTTTTGTGTGTGTTTTTTATTCCCCTTTTTTTTTCAAGTATACAAAAGAATATTACATATTTCTTATTATTGCCCAGAGGCAGAGCACATTCAGGTCATTCCCAATCTCTCACTGGGAATGGTCACCAAACGCCAACAAGCACCCATGGCTGCTGCACTAGTCTAGAGCCAAATTTGCCTCCAAATTTGAAAATAGTATAGTCACATTATTAAAAAAAATACCTAAGTAGTTTAAAAACGAAATCCTACTGAGCAAGCAAACCAGAGACCCACTTTTCGCTTGGCTTTGCTGTTGGACCACCGACCAAACTTTCTGCACATGCCATGATAATGATTAAATGAACAACATTTGTAAAATTTGAAATCGATTACCTTGTTCTTCATTCATATCTGTATCTTTCTTGCGTTTCCGATGATCGTGTCGATAATCGTGATCGATGGTCGTGCTCTCTATGATAGGATCGCCGTCTTTGTTATCGGCAGACCTCTCCTCCATAGAAACGGGTAGCGATTTCGGATTGGTGTTGGAGCTAGTGTTTTACTTTCGTTCCTTTACGTTTTCTTCCTAGCGATTAATGCAACCTCCGTATATGTTCTGCACTCTCTGAACGTGGATCTCCTAGTAAGTGAGTCGTCTTAGTTTTATCAACTCCAATATTCTTGTACTTTATATAGTCTATTTGTTTAGATAGCTTTGACACACGGAGTCCATGGCCCAACCACAAGAATCCAAACACCGGAAGTTACAACATTATTTTTTACCAGAATTTTATCAAATCATCTAGGAACGAAGTACAACAGGAAAATTCAAAGACGCGAAGTTGTTCCCAAAGGCTGTGGCATATTTCTAGGGATGGAACAAAAATAGCATTAGGCGTTATTGTTGTTGTAAACAAATTGCATAAATTCCCACTGATGAAACTTCATTCATGTGAACTGCGCAGCGAAACCAAAGATCTTTTGTGTGTGAGAAACAACTTGCAAAATGTATGGTGAAAGGAGTGTGGGTCACGCGTCTGTTAGTTGGTTCTTTGCCCAAATGCTATTTAAGAATTTAATTTTCCATTAATTTAGCAACGCCAGAACAAACTGCAGTTTTTTTTAATGGACAAAACAGAACATAACTTTTATCTTATCTTATCAATATCATATCTTATCCCGTAACTTAGAAGTCTTGGAGCACCACAGATGATCTTTTAACCTATCCTAGCCTATCCCGTAACTCCAAGGTCGTTGGGGCACCACAGATAATCGTTTAACCAGTGTACTCCTACTTTCTCTGTCCTCAGCAACCTTCATGGCTTCGCTCAGTGTCAAGCCAGTCTATTCTCGAATGTTGACCTTCTCATGTCTCCCTCTTCTGCCTCCTTGCACCGTGCCTTGCAGGATGGTCTTTGCAAGGCCTGATGCTTTAATGACGTGGCCATACCATTGAAGTTTCCGTTTCTTCACCACTGTGAGCATGTCATCGTGTTGTCCAATGGCTTGTGTAATGGTCTTTTGGACTTCGTCCTTGATGATGTGCTGGGTATAGGAATTGCCCAAAGTCTTCTGTAGCACCTCATCTCCATGCTGTGTATTCTTCGTTGGAGATTTGCTGTGAGGGTCTATATTTCACAAGCGTATAGTAAGATGGAGATGACAAGGGAGCGTAGCAGCTTTACCTTGGAATGTAGACCGATGGTCCTGTCTTTCCAAATGGGCTTCAACCTTGTCAGTGCAGCAATTGTTTGTGCGATCCTGGAGAGGACTTCCTGCCTGTCGGGACCCATTGTCTGATACAATGGCTCCTAAATATTTGAAGTTATGCACTGTGTTGAGCACTTGAGGGATTGGACTTTCATGTCCGTGTTGATGCCATTGTTGTTGGTCGTCATTTTGGTCTTCTCTGCACTTAATTCCATTCAAAGGCTCTGGAGGTGGTGTCATGCCTCTGTACCAGCTTTTCAAGTTCTTGTTCCTCTCCAGCCAATCCATCAATGTCATCCGCAAAACAAAGGTTGGAGATTGCTCTACCCCTTATGCTGACTGTGCCTTCGTCAGTACCACAATAAATTTAACCACCCTAATGTTTACCAGAATTTTAATTTATTTCCAGACTTGGTCAGGAATCAGAATGAACCAAATGTTGGTCTGTCCATCAATCTGTTGGATGCTATATCTCAAGAACCACCTAACAGATTTTGACCAGACTTTTTAAGAGCATTACCGAGCGCCGTATGTGCTCTACCACAAAGGTCAAGGTTGTGATGATATTCTGGGGAAGATAAGTTTATCTTACTAGGGGGTAAGACTTATTGATAGATGGGCGATGGGCTACCATTATCGATCGTTCTTTTACCAGAATTCCAAAGCTGTGTGAGAGACTGATCACGGCACTTTGGTCACATAAAATTTATATTTGTTCTCGGGCTTTTTAGTATCATTTGGCTCAACTTGAGAAACGCTGATTACTAATCAAAAGACTAGGTTATTATGTCTCGAGAGAAGAAAACTAATAGCTACACAACAATACAAATAGAATGACACCAGTCGTATGTATGTAATTTCCCTTTTTATATATTCAACACAACTTTTACATGTACTTCATTAAACAGGTAAGTTAATAATTCTAAGAGTTCGATGTGCTGGGAAAGTTTGTCAGCAGGTCTTCTTCATCATGTGCTACGCGAATATATTCATAGTTCACTAAATGATCTAGTGGTCGATTGTGTTTTCTCGAGGGTAGAACTCAGTTTGCATTTGTGGGTGACTTAGCTGCTCTGTCGTTGAGAGTGCTTGGGTCCTTCTGAGAAGTCTTGCCTCTCAGGTTGAGCGGGTGAGTCGGGTGACTACGAGGTTAGGACGTGGAGAGGTAGAATCTTGGTTGTTCTCCTTCTGTACCACGGGAGCAAGCGTCATGCGTTTGTCTCCACAAACCGTCCCAGAGCTGACCTGTAAAAGTCGGAGCTCTGGCTACAATATTCTCGTTAGATATAAGTGTGCAAAGTGTCCATAGCATCAGACACCTGCAAGGTTCCCATATGCACAATTCGATTCGAATCTTAAGGCTAAGAATAGATACATCAATCCACATGCATACTGTCTCAGAAACAATAATCTGTTTCTGTAACTATATATATATCAAGAACATATTATTAATACATGGCAATCAATATAAAATAAACATACACATATCAAAACTACTAATGTTATCTTACTTCTAGACTCTGGTATCCGTGAAACCGTCTCTAGTATATCTTGATGATAAGGCCGAGGATAAGCGTTCACTGCAGCTTGTTCCTTGGTTTGACCCTCACAGCTTCGTAGGTAAAAATCGACTGACGAGCTAAAGTTGAGTCACCAAAGGCCTGCAGGGGCTCCCTATAGTCTTCTGACCAATCGTTTAACTGTCGTTTTAGTTAATCTCGCCTATACGGGATTATTCGTTTTTATTTGAATATTTTCCACACCTGCCCTATTTACCAGACACGTATAATTATCCTTGAATAGGAGTGTCAGAAGTAGAATGTAGGATAGATGTAATCGTGATAAGCGGAGCCTAGGCTACTTAGTGTTTCAGTGACTCTGGTCATAGTGGAGTAGGCTAGTTAACGGGAACAACGTTCTGGTCAGTTTTTGGCTCAAGTACTCTAGTTAGTCTTGGATCGCTAAGTCTGTCAGATGTTATCTGGAGACTTGTCTGCGTGACTGTCTGAAGGAGGTTAATTTAACATGTGTGGGCTTTCCTTATCATTCGATGATATCTATTTTGCGCTAAGCTAATTTCCTACATTTTGTCATCACTATTTCTGCTGTTACAAAGGTCACTGGAGTCATTTTGTTGCTCAACATCTCAAAAACAGCTGAAGCGATTTTGATGAATTAAGTTCAGAGATCTGTATGCTTTTGTTTGTATGTTGTGTTTGCACATGGTCATAGATAATTAATAAATTATGTCTGTAGAGGTGAATGCCAATGTCTCAGCTTTTCAGGTACATGTGGTGCATGCATACATGTACAAGCACACGAACATAAAAACTCACATATATTACACAACTTGGAAAATAACTTTTTTTTTCTTTTTTTAAAATTCAACATAATATGTGTTAGCATAAGAATGTAAATTACAACAAGTACATGCTTGACCCCAACGGATGCAGAGTTCCCTTGCATGACGTCACTCGATATATACATTTATACATAAGTTTTAACAAAGGCTTAACGCATCTGTACATTCTCATTACATACAAAGTTTAAAGGAAATGGAAAAAAAATTATTATTATGTGGCGTCATTAACATTATGTCACTCAATTTGCATAAATTTTGCATAGAAAAAGTCTAAATATATACCAAATGTGAACCAAACACCTCCAGTAGTTTAGCAGAAAACGGGATTAGAAAAAAACTCCCAACAAATTATGACGTTGCTATGATCTTACACAATGACGCACTCAATATACCATAGTTTCGTTAAAGGTTCAAGGCATATCTGTACACTCTAATTTACAGGGGAATTTTTTTTTCAGAGATACTTATATTTCACATATATCTGGAAACTTAAAAAAACAAACAATGCTCACATTTAAATGGAAGATTCCTATTTCGAAACAAAATTATTGTTGGCTAGAAAAATATATATAAAAACCCTATAACCCAAACCAAATTGAAGCATTTCAATGGATAAATATACATAATGTATAAAATACTTTTAAAACTAAATACACGTACCAGTTAGTGTGGTAACTTTTTTTTTGGCTTTCTTTGTTGAATTTATTTTCAAGAGGAAGAAGGCTGGATGAGGAAGGAAGAAGGAAATAGGCCAATTTCCCCTTAACAAGCGACTGTGATGCTATCTTGAATGGTAAGAGATCTATTAAGCATAAGCTGTGTGTAGGCGTTTGCCATCATTTCGTTTGTTTGTTTGTAGATTATAGTCACACGACACTTTCGCATATAGGTGACTACTGGACCGATTTATACTGACATCAGCGGGCCAGTTGTTGGTAAAGGGGAAAATAATATGATCACACGTTGACCAATCCGGGATTCGAACCAGCGACCTTTCGGTTACTAGCAAGACGCTCTTACCAACTGAGCTACCCGGCCCCTCTGCCATCGTTTCTTTTAGCCAAGTGACTATATAACCTTAGGTTTACCTTAGTTACAGTCCAGTGGCAGCCAATGGTCTATTGTTTCTGTTCTTGATTGTTCATTAGTGTGCGCTCGCTTGTCCACTAAGTCTTGTATGTGAAGTTGGCAAAACAGGCGGTTTGAGTCCGGTCCTTCCTGTATGAGGATAGAGCTCTTGAAAAGCTCTTGAGCTAGAAGAAAGCGCTATATAAGATTAAATAAATTTGTTTATTTTAATATTACATCCTGCGTCAAGAGATTCAATTATTGATTACCAAACGCGGAAACGCATCCATTAGTGTTGCATCAGATCATATACACAAAGCGAAACAAGATGGCAAGACATTCAAATGTATTTCCAGACACTCTCACACGAAGCCCGAAAAATAAGCATTTTAAAAAGTGTTCAATTTTCTTGGCTTTGTTTTGACTTTATTCTAACGAAGCCACAGGAAAACATGGAATAATAGGCCACTATCTGAACTACCTGCAACAAAAAAGGAAAAAAATTGGCACTGTACATTTTGAGATACACCACACAACGCATTTAGAAAATGGTGAAGCTCAATAACCTTGACCTTGAAGAAAGTACAAAAATACAAATGATCCAACATGTTTAGTAGATAAAGTATCAGCAAAGAAAAAAAAAGTTTTAAAAAAAAAAAGACTTTTTGAGTGACGCACCAACTGACCAACCAGACTGTTACTGAAGGATGGCCCATTTTAAAGTACCTGAATACCAAAACTCAACAAAATCCCTTCAGCCATTTTTGAGATATTGAGCAAATTGTGTTTAGCAACAAAGAAGATTCCAGTGAACCATAACCTTTGCAGTAGAGCAATAATGAGAAACTAATATGTACATGAGCCAAAAGAATGCTAATGTGGACAAAGACGAGACAAGCTCTTCATCAGGCAGACAAAACACAAAACACAAAACAGTACTTCCCAACACAAGTCCAAGAAAGAATGAAATTATATTTAGAAAGGAGCAATAGTAATAGGTGAGTAAAGGTCAAAATATTCAAACTTGGAAGGGTGAAAAATACCCTGAGTAGAGTTTACCATTACAATAAAATAATAATAAATTAAAATAAATAAACAATTAATTACATATATTCCTAAAAAAAAATAAATAAATAAATAAGTAAACAAATGAATAAATAAATAAAAATTATGAATTCAGATTCAAATATTACATGGAGAGGAAATGAACCAGGGAGGGGTTGAGGCAAAACAAACTCACTTTCGAAGATACATGCAAACATAACTTATCCATCCACTTACACACACACACACAAGAAAGAGAGACACTGCAGCAGTGAAGCCAACCCCAACGAAAAGCCATTTTGTCTGACGATTACCGCCAATGACCAAATCAACCCCATCAGGCCTAATACAACCACTGACGCCACACAATGGTGCCCACAGGGCTCAGCAGCTTCCACTTGCATTACCAACCACGGGGCTGAGCATCAAACAGTTGGGTGTATGTCAATGAGAGTGCACTGCACCACAAACCCTTTGACAGGAATGGGGTAACTGAAGAAGTGCACAAAGCTCAGTGCACTGACCCACAAACCTTTGACAGGAATGGGGTAACTGAAGAAGTGCACAAAGCTCAGTGCACTGACCCACAAACCTTTGACAGGAATGGGGTAACTGAAGAAGTGCACAAAGCTCAGTGCACTGACCCACAAACCTTTGACAAAAAATGGGGTAATTGAAGAAGTGCACAAAGCTCAGTGCACTGCCCCACAAACCTTTGACAGGAATGGGGTAATTGAAGAAGTGCACAAAGCTCAGTGCACTGCCCCACAAACCTTTGACAGGAATGGGGTAATTAAAGAAGTGCACAAAGCTCAGTGCACTGATCCACAAACCTTTGACAGGAATGGGGTAATCAGAGGTGCCAACCCCCTAATCTTCTTGTCAGTATTTCCGGACCCGTTTGTCAGTATTTTTTAACACTTGTCAGTATTTTTTTTCTTCTCGCAAAACCTAGCCTATGACACTATAAAGTAACGACAGGCTTCCCTCTGAAACAGAAGGCTATTTTCAATCCTCTAAAATCACGATAAAAATCAGCTTGTTGAACACCACACTTGTTTTACTCTAAAATCACAATGAAAATCAGCTTGTTGAACACAGCGACGTTCAGTGAGTGCAGGAGTAGTATTATGAGACCAGAAACCAGTACAGAAGCACCGCTGGCAAAGATAAACGATCGGCAACTTTTAGTCCGTATTTTTATAAAAGCTACCGTATTTCCGTATTTAATTCACTTCGCCGGAATTAAATACGGTCAATCCATACTGGTTGGCACCTCTGGGTAATTGAAGAAGTGCACAAAGCTCAGTGCACTGACCCACAAACCTTTGACAGGAATGGGGTAATTGAAGAAGTGCACAAAGCTCAGTGCACTGACCCACAAACCTTTCACAGGAATGGGGTGGTTGCAGTTAAGCAAATATTACAGCAAGGGAGGCAAGCCTCCAACTTAGGTAATGTTCCAATGAAGTTGGGCCAAAATCGTTTCAGTATTTCCGAGATATGGCGTCCAACAGATGGACCACCAGACAAACCGATATTTGGCTCCAATCCCCCTCCCCACCTGTCATAAACTTCCCGTGCGTGTTATAAAATAATTAGCTTTATTCTCAGAAGATTTCTACAAACTTGATATTAGTTTGTAAATGGTTTTTAACTTTTCCAATTTCATGCATACACGTATTCATCAAAAGGTTTATCTTATACCATTACACAAATTGAGACAGAGAGATAAACTTGAAACAATGAAGACATAAAATACACAACAGTTGGAACACAACGCCAATATACATTTTGCTAAATTTATGGTTCTCTTCTTTCTCACTCAAAGTAATAGAATAATAATTAAAATGAAATTCAAGAAAACTATTAAGTCCTAAAGTAATAAAATAATAAATAGCTGAATTATAATCTTTTTTTTTTTCGAAGTTATCCTGTTCCCGGTCTGACATAAAATTACCTTTATCAATTTATGAAAATATTTTATGCATTTACAAAATTAGTTTCAATATTATATTTCCAACAAGTAAATTATAAAATGTAAATATTCAAATTACTGTGTCTGTCCTGAATAGAATCCAGAATCACCACAATGAAATAGAAGAAGCCTACACAGTAACATTTTTTAGTCTTTCTTTCATTCCACTAATACACCCTATGCTAGTCCTATTTCATCCAATCACAGACACTCTCAGATGCACACAAGAACAACCTTCTGTAAAATTATATTAAAATGAACAAAACAGATGGAATTAGTGGATCCACAGATTACACAATCGGTTCACCTGATGTACCTTTCAGAAGTAACAATCACAACAGGAATGGCACAAGAAAACAACACAAGTTATTTTTTGTTATGTTGTTTGCTAACTCATCATTGCACACAATATATGCGCTTCAGAAACAGCAATCACAACAGAAATTGCACATGAAAATAAACCACAAAGTTATGCTTCTAGACGCTATGTCATGTGCTGACATTCTCATACACACACACAAACACAACACAGGGCAGGAGTAATCACAGAACGAGTGTGGAACATAAAAATGAAAATGTTTAAGATGATCACAAAAGTCATAAAATCTCTCCAATTCAACAAAAAACAATTTGTATAACAATGCAGTGCTATACAAAACTGTACAATACAATAATTTTTTTATTGTCCAATTTTAGGACTCATGTGCAGATCTGCAAAAACCTGGACTTTTTGGAATGTCAGGGTATGGATTGGGGCCTAATTCAACCTAAAGCACAATGCCCAATAACACTACACATAAATAAATAAACAGTATGCCTCATGATGATTATCACAACTAGTGAAACAATCCACATATCATTAGTTCGTTCCTATTCCAAAACAAAAAAATCAAAATTAAAAGCAAGGTAACCTCAGTGTAAAGAATTCATCAATAAGCCTCAATCACAAATAAGACTTTGCAAAAAATTAATGTGTTTGTTGTGATTGTCAGCAATGTTAGACTGAATGTGTTTATGATCTGCTGATTTCATAGGCAATATAAGTGTCGATGATTAGTGATTTGGGTAGTGGTGTGCTACGGTGTTGTTTTTTTATTGGTCAGCGATTGGGAGATGCTGTCAGCAGTTAGTGGACATATCCGGCGTGTCTGTCAATGTCTTTCATCACTCTAAGCACCATCTCCTCTCGGTAGGGAAGTCCAACAACTTGGACACCGATCGGCAAACCCTCTGAACCTTCGCTGTCCTGCAACACAACAGCATCATGACTTGCTCAGACACAATACAGCAAAACATCCAACAAAGTGTGGTCACCCATACAACAGCAAGACCAGGCATGGTGTCCACTAAGGATGGCCTTGTAGCGCAGTGGTAGGGCCCTGGTTGAATTTGCCAAAAGTCGCGTGTTCCAACGACTTAGGTACAAGACTTTTCACACCAATGAGGATTTCTTGTGGTGCTCCGGTCTCCTCCCTCCTGTTAATAATAGTATCTGATGCAGTCAATCTAAATGTCAAAAGTAAAAGTTGACCTCTTTTCCGCCTTCTATAACAGCAATTTGTTTTAGATCGCTGCGCTTTGAGTTCATTGGACACAAAACCACATGATAGCATCCTTTATTAGTATTATTATTACTATTATTATTATTAATTTCAGGTCAGTGCCAGGTACTTAAACACCCAATGCAAACACTATGTCATATCCTATCACACCTTCCTCCCTCACCCTTCCCACACATTGTTCAGCTGTCCAGAATTGTCAGCTTGTCTGGGACGATGCACATCAAATGGCACCATATGCAACTCACGTTAAAAGTCCTGTTTTCAGTCAACCCCCTGAGTAACTCCTTCATATGGTTAAGCGCTATACAACAACAATTCAATGATGGAATTTTTTTAATTATTATTTTTTGTGTGTGGATAGGTACCAAGGCACAGGGATGAGGCCTATATACCTGGATGATAAACTTCTCCATGGCCCCAACCACAGGGTAGGCGGCAGGGTCTTTGAGGCTGGCGATGTCCTGGCTGGTCACTTTGGTGACCGGCAGCATGCCTGCTGGGTAGTTGAGCACGTTGTATAGCGTCATGTACGTTATCCCACCTAAAAATAAAATTTTTTAAATGTGGATACTTATCAGATAAGTCATCTTGATTTGCTATGTAGAAAGAAAAAAAAAGGTGGTTGTAACGCTGAATGTATTTTATTGTATTTACCCTGTATTGTATTTGATTGTATAAAGCTATGTTTAGTAATGTGTTAAAGTTTCGTTCATCTATTAGGACATTTTACATTGGTTTAATTGCATTGCACCTGTGTACATGTACGAATTTAATCTTACTGTTTTGGCTGCTTATATTGATTTTGTGTATGTTTAGTGTGTGTGCATGTGTTAGATGTATGTAGTTTAATGCTTTTAGTTTTTTTTAAATATGCGCCATGTTTTATTGTATTGTACAGTCTTTGCGAATGCTTGTGTGAGAGTATGCGTGTGAGCGCTTTGAGCAGACTTTTTAGTTTGGAATGGTGCTTTATAAAATAAATTATTATTATTATTATTATTATTATTGTGTTTACAAAACAAACAAAACAGGTCAGTTGTGCAGATAAAGAACCCTAACTTAATGTTCCCCAATGAAGAGGTACCATTGGAATTCACAGTATCATGATGTACAATTTTAATGGAAAAACTGAGTCAGGAGTTCCTTATCTACATAAGTGTTAAATATATAGTAACAAACATGTTCTTAAACTTTTAGGTACACCGAGTTCAAAGCAACAAAGCTAACCCTGAGAACAGGGAGGCGATAATATTATCACATGAACTCGAAAAGTCAGTTCTTCCTCAGGTCACCGAGTTAATAACCATAAAGCTAGCCCTGAAAAAAGGAAGGTCCCAACCGCCTCTCTCTCCGTAATGGCCTGTCCTAAATGGAAGGTTCAAGGGGGTTCACACACGTTTTTTTCAAGGTTCTCAGATCCTGAACCTAGGTTGCTGATCCTTTTAGACATATTGATTGATCGATTGATTGTTGCTTTAGGTCCAGCGGACTCCTCCGAGGTAAATCAGGACCGGACAACCCCCGATCCGCATAAAAGATCTGCTGAAACAACCCTAGTGGGAAAATTGAACGCCCTCCACCGGCCAGTCACTTTACAATAAAGACATCCCACGCAGGGTACGGCTGAGGCTTTACCCCAACTACTCGAACCCCCGGTTACAAAAACAAAATAGAATGATTGATTGATTGATTGATTGATTGATTGTTGCTTTAGGTCCAGCGGACTCTTCCGAGCCAAATCAGGACCGGACAACCCCAGATCCGCATAAAAGATCTGCTGAAACAACCCTAGTGGGAAAATTGAATGCCCTCCACCGGCCAGTCACTTTACAATAAAGACATCCCACGCGGGGACGGCTGAGGGTTTACCTCAACTACGCGAACCCCCGGTTACAAAAACAAAATATAATACAACCATCATTATAAATTATCAACAAAACACATACATATAAAATGCCTATATTGCTAAATAATAACATCATAGGAAGCCCTAGTGACCACCCGGCAGAAAGCGTCCAACACTCTCAAGCTGATCCAACAGACCTCATACACAAACAAGCAGTCTTGTCCAGGAAGAGTTTTCAAGAAAAAAGGTAGGTCATTGATCTAGCGAAGAAGAAGATAGTATAGCAGAGTGATAGGACAGATTGGGAATGGGAAAGAGCAAATGAGGAAGACAGCGACAGTGGGAATTTAAAGCACTAAATTTCCAGAAAGTGGGGATACTATTTATACTGAAACCCCCGGCACTCCAACGGGGATACTGTTGCCCCAGTCAATAGGTCATGCCTACAAAGTCAAGACAGGTTTTCAACTGGGGCTTTCACTTGTCCCTTTATAGGTTAGAACAATCTACAGTGGCAAGATTGCTCATGACCCCAAGGGGTACTTTTGGACATAAATAAAGTTCAGAAACCTAGGTTCGGGATCTGAATACCTAGAAAAGAAAAAAAAAAGGTTTTTGAACCTCTACAAACCTTGCAACTAAGACAGACCATCATGCCAGAGACAGTCCACCATATCTCGGGTTTTGCAAATATTCTCAGATTTTGCCCAGATTGACAGCATTACTGCAAGGAAACTAGAACTGTTGCATTGACTGCTGGTTACTGGATAACTACTAGGGCTTTGCTGACTTACCCAGACCATAGTCTTCATTGCCGTGCGATACGGCAGGATAGGGGAGGCCGGGGCAGATCAGTGCGTCCAACTGTGCCTCCTGCCACGCTTTCAGCATCTCGTGCCTGTATGCCTGAAACATGGGCATCGTCACCACATCAGAATGGAGATTGTCCAGAACCAGTTACAAAGCCATCTACTTTAAATCCCAAAGAACTAGAATAATCTGTTTAGCTGTGAGCCTGCTCATGTGTTTGTGTGTGTGCATGCGTGTGTATGTGGCTCTTGTATAGTACAAGTGACATGACAAAATGTCACTGTATTCTTTGTGAAAAGAGATTTCTTGACTTGACATGAATCTGTATGTCAAAAAAATCTCTTATCTGTTTGTGTACTTGTCTCTCAACCTCA
Organism: Oncomelania hupensis; assembly: GCA_036898135.1. Lineage (NCBI taxonomy): Eukaryota > Metazoa > Mollusca > Gastropoda > Littorinimorpha > Pomatiopsidae > Oncomelania > Oncomelania hupensis. The sequence goes on from CM072514.1 coordinate 21,271,558, forward strand.
TGTCGTCTAACCTAACCTAATCTAATCTAGTCCAATCTAATATAATCTACTCTAACCTAACTTAATCTAAACTCATTTAATCTACTTAATCTAACTTCATTCAATCTACTTTGATCTACACTAACTTAAAATATTCATCAGCAAAACCTGTCAAACATGCAACTTTCATCTCCGTAGAATAGGCCTTGTCCGCAAACATCCGACCACTGATGCTACTGTCAAACTCATTTCCTCTCTTGTTTTGTCACGCTTAGACTACTGTAACTCTCTTCTGGCTGGACTTCCTTCTTCTTCTATTTATCTGCTCCAACATATTCAAAACTCAGCTGCACGTCTGGTTCTCAAAAAGAACAAATATGATCATATCACTCCCCTTCTACGTTCACTCCACTGGCTTCCAGTGTCCCATAGAATTATCTACAAAATCGCTATTTTCTGTTACAAGTGCGTCCATGGCTTAGCCCCTTCCTACCTCTCCCAGAACATTATTTAACTAACCTAATCTCATCTAAACTAATCTAATGTAACCCTATCTACTCTACATTACTCTAGCCTAATCTGGACTAATCTAACCTACCTAAATCAATGTATTTTAATCTAAACTAATTTAAACTAACCTAATCCTATTTGCACTCATTTCATCTAACCTAAGCTCATCTAACTTAATTAAAACTAACCTAATGTAACCAAATCTACTCTACTCTCATTTACAGTGCTCTAACCTTAACCAATCTAACCTAACACAATTCTACTATAATCTAAACCGAACTACATTAACCTACTCAGTACAACTTACATTAATCTGATGAATTAAAAACTGATATAAAAACATCTATATCATGTGTTCATAGACTTCAAGAAGGCGTTTGACAGAGTCCGCATGCAGCTCTGTGAGCAACCATGAGAGTGTACAACATCAGCCCTAAAATTGTACACATCAGCCCTAAAATTATTGAAGTCATCAAAAGCCTGTATGACAAGGCTACCAGTGCAGTCCTCCACAACAGCGCCATCAGGAACTGGTTCAGAACAACATTTGGTGTGCGTCAAGGATGCCTACTCTCTCCAATAGTCTTCAACATCTTTCTAGTGCGCATCATGTCAAATGCCCTTGCAGATCACGAAGGCACAGTCAGCATAGGAGGTAGAGCAATCTCCAACCTTCGTTTTGGGGATGACATTGATGGATTGGCTGGAGAGGAACAAGAACTTAACAGCTGGTACAGAGGCTTGACACCACCTCCAGAGCCTATGGAATGTAAATAAGTGCAGAGAAGACCAAAATTATGACCAACAGCACCAAAGGCATCAACACGGACATCAAAGTCCAAAGCCAATCCCTCAACACAGTGCATAGCCTCAAATATTTAGGAACCATTGTATCAGACAATGGGTCCCGACAGGAGGTCCTCTCCAGGATCGCACAAACAACTGCTGCCCTGGCGAGGTTAAATCCCATTTGGAAAGACAGGACCATCAGTCTACATTCCAAGGTAAGACTGCTACGCTCCCTTATCATCTCCATATTCCTATAGGCTTGCGAAACATGGACCCTCACAGCAGATCTACAACGAAGAATACAAAGCATGAAGATGACGTGCTACAGAAGACTTCTGGGCATTTCCTATATCCAGCACCTCACCAATGATGAAGTCCAACAGACCATCACACAAGCCATTGGACAACACGATGACCTGCTTACAGTGGTGAAGAAACGGAAACTCCAATGGTATGGCCATGTCACCAGATCATCAGGCCTTGCAAAGATCATCCTGCAAGGCACAGTGCAAGGAGGTAGAAGAAGATGGAGACCGATAAAGAGATGGGAGGACAACATTCGAGAATGGACTGGTTTGACACTGAGCAAGGCCATGAGGGTTGCTGAGGACAGGGAAAGATGGAGTGCGCTGTTTCGACGATCATCTGTGGTGCCCCTACGACCTCCGACTTACGGGATAGGATAGGAAAAACTGATACAACAAAAACAACATAATCTAATACAAAGGAAAAAAAACACATAACACACCAGTTATTTTGGCAAATATTTCGGAGTAATTATAACCCTCTTTCTTCAATTCATTTGACCATGGACAGGGGAAATGACATGGTACATAATGAAGTCTAAGCTAATATAATCTATATTTTATCAAATCTCATCTCATAAAGATGCACCTGTTCCTCTGACTATTTGTCCTGTGCAACAAATCTCTTTAAAAAAAGTGTGTGTGCCTTGAGCATGTTGCCTGCCTGGAGTTGTGCATTTAACAAGTGTACATCATCATCAATCATCATCATCATCATCATCATCATCACCATCACCATCATCATCTCATTTAAGGAAACCAATATTTTTTTAAATGTTGAACCCAGTCCAATCTGTGTTCACGATAACATGTTCTTACCTCAACCCGGTCCTCCAGGTACCACCAGTCAATGATTTTCCTGTCAAAACACAAATCACCCTGGTTCTGTTGAATTCTTCATTGTCTCTGGAAATTTATCTAATTCCGAGATAACATCATGACATTACATAACATGATTATTGCTTTAGGTCCAGCGGACTCTTCCGAGCCAAATCAGGACCATCCGAGATAACATCTCCATTTCCTATTTTATCAAATATGAAGCAGAAAAAGAAATGAGTGTGCTGTTTGCCATACCATTGATGATGATGATGATGATGATGATGATGATGATGATGATGATGATGATGATGATGATGATGATGATGGTGGTGGTGGAGATGGTCGTGGGGGTGTGATGGTAGTGATGATGATGACAACGACAACAACAATGTTGATGGTAATGATAATGCTGGTACTGATGAATGTGTATACTCAGACACCCACACACAAAAAAAGAGTATTGTCACAGCCTATGTTTAGTTAGATATATGTGAGGAAAGGTGAGGAAGGAGATTATTACCTTGGCGGTGTAGCTACAGACTGTCCCATCTTCCCCACTCGTCTATCCTGTGACATATTTCAAGATAAACTATTTTTTCCTGCGGCACACATCAAGATTCGATTTTTTCCTTCGAAATACCTCCAAAACAACATTTTTCTGCAATATTTCAAGGTTTGTATTCCTCTTGTGTTCCAATATCAATAAAACGTGTACTTGCCTTTCTATCCTCATTCACAAAACTCAAAATTTCGTGACAATCCGTTCAGCAGAAAACCTCAATTCTTTTACACTTACACTACACCTCATATACACTCTTTCCACGCCAAACCTGTGACTTAAAATAAGGTTTCACCCCAGGGGCGTTATACAAATTGGGCGGATCCTTGATAGCGTGGCAGTAGCAAACAAACAGCCTTTGTATTACAAATAGAAGGGGGCTAACAAGGGTATCGCCATGGCAAAATGAATGCACCTCACTGCGGGACTAATAATAACATAATGACATACTAAAATTCTTAAATTCAGTCCTTCAAGCTGTCTCACAACACTGTTCATACGAGTTAAAAGTACTGTGTACAAATAAATATATCACCCTAGCTTTTCATCTTGGAAATTCTAAAGCTAATGATATCTACTTTCGTTCTTGCTGCGGGACTGTTAAATTAGGTCTTGTACTATTTTGTTATTTATGTAATTTTTTTTAATATAATATTCACATGCGTAATTATATACAACATATTGCAAACAAACATAATAGCAAAGAAGCAAATAAACATATAACTTGGTTTGAAAGGGTAGCTTTATTGCCCTACTGTATTGTAATGTAATGTATTGTACTGTTTTGTATTTCAGAACTCAGAATTTGCTGTGTGGGCCACCAACCTGTACAGAGTAGGGAGGGAACAGGAGGGGGATGGGGTAGTATGTACAATAAAGAATGTCCAGAGATAGATGAACAGGAAAGAAAAAGGTGAAAACGTCTCACCATGGTCAGTTCAATGAGTTTAGCTATCAGATATCTCAGCCTATGTGGCAAGCCTCCAATGTAGTAGGAAAACGCCACACACTGGTCCAACACTTCATGCTTCCTGAAAACACCGCATCATCATCATCAATTATCATCATTAACAAAAAACATCATCGCCATCAACATTATCATAACAAACCATCATCATCATTTTCTTTTCCACGACATTCGAGTGGTAGAACATGACAAACTGTACTTCCGAGAGTGGTTGATCAATGCCGACTGTGGTTATTATTGGGATCCATCCTTTGTGCACATTGATAACATAACCCTGATGATCATGCAGAGCAGTTCCTCTACTCTTTCTGGAGAGAGTATATAAACTCTATATAAGGAGTAAATAAGGTCTAGCCTGTAAACGAATGCATTTTCCAGCCTGCGGACACATGCATTTCATCTAATATCCACTTTAAAGATCCTGACACTAACATCCCAGAATAGGTAAGAGCCAGTTTAAAACTAGAAGAGCAAAGCCCATATGACTCACATGCTCCTTGTATAACTTGCAATATTTAACATGAAAATGAGTGCCTAGAAAAAAACCTAAATGAAATGGTGGAATTATAATGCCAAATACAGACTTTTATCTTTCTATGCTCCTAACCTTGAGATGACATTGATATCTGGCTACAAATAAACTCATCTGTCAAATAAAGTACACCAGAAGTTGTATTATGCCCCCCCCCCCCCCCCCTTCCCCTCACCCCTCCAAAAAATGGCAACTTGGGGTGACCTTGACCCTCATGTGATCTCTCACGTTCATGTCTGATCAAATAACCCAATGTTGTTGCATACTATGGGTTAAATAAACAGCCATTCAACTGTACGATTACCTTTTTGTGTATTTTTATTTTTGCAAGGCCTAAAATGACCAAGATCAATGCAAAAACAAAACATTTATGAAAGATCAATCATCTCTAACTACAAGTTTGGACTTTATATCTCTCATAGATTAGGGTCAAGGTCGCTTCAAAGTACCTATACAAACCACAGGTGACCTTGACCTTGGAGTGAGGCTGATCAAATTTGCATAGTACGTGTGTCTCATTGATATATATCATGCATCAAAAAATCGTAAGTTCAATATTAATAACCTAGGCAAAAGTGAAATATTGTTAAAAAATTGTCCTTTTTTAAACTAACATTTGATGACCCTGTGACGTTGACCTTGAAGTGAAGTCACTGATTCAATGTTTGGTTGTGACAGTTGAAATAAATTCTGAGGATTTACCCACTTTATAGATGGCAAACAGACAGACGGAGAGACAGACAGATATTTTTTTTTTATATCCTTTTTGGGACTATTTAGGACTCATCTCGCACAGACTTGCAAAATTATGGGAACTTTTGGTGTTTTTTTCTTGTTGGGGGGGGGGGGGTGAGGAGGGATGAGAGGGGGGGGGGTGGGATGGGTGAGTACACAGAATCACAAGTCATGCATAGCAAAAAAAAAATCAAAACAAAACAAACAAAAAACTGCTAACACAAGGTCCTATTCCCCTTTGGTCCTTCAGGACTGCTCAGTTGTATAGGAGGTTAGTGAGCGTGAAAGAAGCTAGAGCAGCTCTTTGATCTGTATGTGTTATGATAGAGACGCACACAATAATGGCAAAACATTGTGTTGTGAGCATGAGGCATGCAATGATAGTGGTTGTTTTACCTTGGAGTTGGTTGTAAGTCGTTGCTACAAAAGCTTTGATCAGTGTTTGTTTTGTTGGGTTGATATTGGTGTAGCAATATTAAGGTCTTTCTGGAATCACAGGTTTATCACCGACGGAAAATTCTAGATCTATTTCGTGTCAAGTAGTCAAATCTATGAGCATTATAAAACATTCTATGACATAATACAGTGAGTGCTTCTTGTGATAATCTTTGTTGGGATTGGTTTTTGAATACATCATTCTCGAATGTCCAAAGCTTTCTGCACTGTACCATAGGTTATAAATAAGGCACTCTCTTGGCGTTTAGCATTCAGTTTTCGAATGCAGCTGTTGAAGTTGTTTGCATCTTTTTCCAAAATAAAGTTGGACAATTTTTGTTATAACGATGGCTCTTGCCTCATTATTGAGCAAACGGGCTGCGTGGAGGCTGAACTGGTATTTGGCGTGTAACAATAAAAACAATTCCATGACATGGAAAGTCATAGAAAGGGCCGACATACATGTAATGATTACAGTCTTCACCATCATCACCAAAGCAGGCCTGGATGTACAAGTCGCACATCATTTGAAATGCTCGTCCAGGCTGGAACTCCACCAGCTGTCCACCATGCAATTAAAAGAACAAGTTTTTTAATTGAATTCTGGCTCAATGGTAGTGTCATACAGAATCCGCACATGCAACAACTCTTTTTCGGACATTCTGCTGTTAGGACTGACACGTGCTCAGCGCTTTCTTTGTTAACTGTACATACCTAAGTTTCTAAACCAAGCCTTCGTGCATTGCACTCTCCCATGTCGTAAGACAGTTGCGAACGAGCCAAATATGGCTCCAGTGAAGTAATACTCAAGATCAAGAACAAAGCAGCCAATGAATATTAATGATTACAAATAAATACTGCTATGAAAACCTTTATTCTTTTGTTGTTATTTTGTTGTTGTTTTTTACAATCATTATCATCGTCATTATTATTATTATCATCATATAAGTCTACATCATCATCAATATTATTATTTCTATTACTATTACTTTTATTATTATTATTATTATTATTATTATTACCTAAGCTAAAATACCGCATTGTCATTGTCATTACCTTGTATCCGTACTGTGTTTCCAGCACTTCCTTTGCCTGCAGGACGGCTCTGACGCAGGCTGGATGTACGCTGCCCAGGTCTGGTAGGCTGGTGTAAAACCCAATACGCAGTGGCCCTTTCTTCTCAAACACCTGTGCAGCAAAAGCACCAAGCATTGCAGAGACAGGTCCCTCACACACAACAAACATAAGTATTTAGTTCATGTTACTAATGCTATCTGTGTGGCTGGTGTGTACATGTGAATCTGTCATTTTATGATAATTTTTCATCTGTGAGTGCCTGATGAGTGGGGGTTGTGCATGTATGGGTATACAAATAGTTTGTGGATGCATTGGTGTATTCGGTACGTGCGATGTTATCACAGTGTTAGTTTAGTCTTAAGACGTTAATATAATAGTGTGGTTTATGATTTGATTTTTTTTCTTTTGTTTCTTTACCTGTTCTTGTATTGTTTGTCGATTTGCAAGACTAATGTTGCCCAGTATGACTGTGATTTAAGTTCATTATGAAATGCTGTGTGTGTGACCTGTAGCTAAGTGGATAGTGAGCTGGTTTCTTAGGCCCAAGGTCACAGGTTCGAACACAGCGTAGGCGAACTTACGAGAATTAGGTACGTCACTTTTCATGACACCAAGGGATTTTGTCCAGGTACTGCGATTTCCTCCCTCTCTGAAATACTGGTATTGGTTGCAGTCAATCTAAAATTTCAAAATTAAAAAGTTAACTCCTATTCCAACTTCTGTAACAGCGATTTCTTCGGGACGCCGTGGTCCGAGTTCCATTGAAAACCGTGCGTGACAACAGCCCGTATGATTATTATTATTGTGATCCCCACAGCGCAACGTATAGTAGGCACCCACAGCGCAACGTATAGTAGGCACCCACAGTGCAACGTATAGTAGGCACCCTTTCATCTCAAAAGAGCTTCAGGGTTTTGCACTCTTAATTACCTCTGCGGAGAGCAAACCTAGACAGTAGTAATTCAGAAGACCAGCAGTGGCGAAAATACATGAAACACATGTCAATATCAATATCAATGTGGTTGACAATATGACTGTAAGATTTTTACCCACTATTTCCAACATAAAACCTATTAATTTTTTGTTTCCCAGCTAAAAGCACTTTGATCTAAATACTATAAAAGATGCATAACATAAGTTGGCTTTTAAACTCCTGAAGAAGCTCTTAGCGATATACATGCATGGAGAACCTTTATTCTGGTACCTTATATCTCCTTAGGCTTTCAGCCCTCATGTTCCGTCTTCTAATATATAGAAGTAATAGTAGTAGTAGTAGTAGTAGTAGTAGTAGTAGTAGTAGTAGAAGTAGTAGTAATAGTAGTAGTAAATATTCACAAGAAGAATTGTGTGCATCAAGATATTTATTTTAAAAAGGGTTCAAAAGTGCAAAACAATCAGATTGACTTGAATTATTACATTACAAAATACATTTAAAACTGAATAATTATAAGAATACATTGATTAAAATTTGTCGACAATGACACTCTCACACATATGGTGGACGAATAAAATCACATACACACGCATGCCCGCCAACAAACATGCACTCCAAAGTGAGAAATGCACTGTCTAGTGTCATCGCATACATCAAGTACAAACCTAGTAGTAGTAGTAGTACAGTAAAACCTCCGTTTTGAGACCCTCTCTTAAACGACTTCCTCCAACATACGACCGGAAAAAAATTCACCGATGGTTTGTACATATAAACGACCTCTCTTAAACGACTACCTCTAAAACGCGGCTTGCGACCTTCAATTAAATTTTACGACCTAGCATCTGAAAAATTCAGATTCCAAACCAATACTATATTTGTGCGCTTGAAGAAAACAGCTTCGTTTACAACTTTTAACAGCAGACGATGCATTAAAACAGCTTGAAATACTCTAAGGAGCTGACCAGATTTGCCCTGAGCAGGGGCCTGTCAGATCTTGCCGACACCATGTCTGGTGTTCAAAGTGACATACTAAGAGAACATGCACGGGTGAGGGGATCATGCAAACAAATAGATATAACTGCATTCTTTAAAAAAAAAAAACAAACTATTCAATGATTGAATAAAAATAATTACAACAATATTAATGGGGTTATCTTATAAATAGTTATAAATCCAAACATGCACTCAGCACTTATATACACATTTAAATAACTATCATACAAACATTGATTTTTTATTTTGTAAATAATGAGGACAGGAAGATATTGACTGTATTGGTTGTGAGACAGAGTTTAATCTATATTTCTGAAAGATGGTACATGTAGATGTTCCATATACTTAATGGTATGTGGATTTTTTGTACACATTTTTTTTTAATTTAATTAATTTTCTAAATGTCTTTTTCGAAAATGTCCTACCTCATTTTTAAGACCCCTCCAATTTAAGACCTCGTTTTAATGGCAATTTAAAGGTCGTAAAAAGGAGGTTTTACTGTAGTAGTAGTAGAAGTAGTAGTAGTAGTAGTAGCACAAGAAAAGCAAGGTACCTCATCTCTGAAGTAAATTGGGGGTACCACAGGGTCCAAATGATGCATTCTGGGTGTGAACAGCTCCTGCATCACCTTGATCAAACCATCCATGTCTCGCGTCATCATGCCTAGTGTACAGCGAACTGCAAACACACCATAGGCACAGGCAAATAGGGCTATAATGGAGGCAGAGTGGCTGCTGGAGCCTAGCGGTATATGCCACAAACACCTCACAACCCTGGTCTAAAAGTTAAAGGAGTAACACAATATCTTGGTACAAAGACCAAATAAGTGAAGTGCTTGAGAACATGAAAGCAAGGGGTGCAGCCAGTATTTAAGCTGGCATCGAACTAAAGTTTTAAATCACCATATCGTGGTAGCTATTGTGTTAAATCCCCACATGCCAAGCAAATTTCAATAGCATTCACAAAGGACAGTGAAAATTAAACAGCAAGCACACACAAAACCAAGCAAAGAAATAAATTAAACACTAATAGCTAATTATTTATTTGAGAAACAAAAATTTACCTATCATTGTTGATGATACAAAACTGATCTCAAAATAAAGTCATCCTCTCTCTCTCTCTCTCTCTCTCTCTCTCTCTCTCTCTCTCTCTCTCTCTCTCTCTCTCTCTCTGTCCACAGACCTAAGTCTACATGAACTTTACAAATAAACTAGAAGGACAAAGCCCATATGACTCACATGCACATTGAAACTTGCAATATTTAACATTGTTAGTCATTGTTTACAGGGTCCAGCGGGCTGCAAAGAGTTGAACCAGGACCACAGTATTTAACATGAAAATGAGTGCTAAGAAAAAAAAACACTAAAATGAAACAATGGCATTAAAATGAAAAAGTAATACTAACTTTGATCTTTCTATGCTATTGGCTTGAGATGACCTTGACCTCTGTCTCCAAATACACTCACGTACTATCAAATAAACATCAAAAGTTGTATTATAATTTAAAAAAATAGCGACCTTGGGATGACCTTGACCTTCAGTTATTTTGACCTTAGGACGAGCTTGACCTTGATGTGACCTCTCATGCTCATGTTGTTGTAAACAATGGATTAAATAGAATCATTCCACTATGTACGATGACCTATTTTTTAATATGTTTTTGCAAGACCTAAAATTCCATTGACCTTCAAGGTCAACGCAAAAACGGAACATATATCATCTCTAAATACCACAAGTAATTGGACTTTATATTTCTCATAGTTTAGGGTCATGGTCACTTCAAAGCACCTATACTGACTTTGGACAGCTCCAGTGACCTTTATGTGAGGTTGATCAAATTTGCAAGAGTCATAACTTCAATATTAATAACTTAGAAAAAAAGTGAAATATTTTGAAAAATTGTCATTTTTTGACTAACATTTGTTGACCTTGTCACCTTGACCTTGAAGTGAAGTCATTCACTCTCTGATCATTTATGAGGTCTCATGGATATACACAATCTTATCAAGTTTGGTTGTGATATTTTAAATAGGTTCTTAGATATTAATCCACTTGGACGTTGTTCACAGATGCCAGATGGCCAACAGAGGGATTTTAAAAAAAAAATTTAATGTCATTTTTGGAATATTTAGGACTTATCTTGCACAGATTTGCAAAATGTTGAACTTTTTTTCCCTTGGGGTGGGGATGGGCGGAGGGTGGGAGTACATAGACTCACATTGCTATGCATGCGAGTCAAAAAGTAGGAAGAAGGGTGGTACACTTACTCAGATTCTGACCAGTTCCAAGTGCAATTATTCCCCTGTTCCTGTAAACCAAAATAAATAAAATTTTCTGCTGGTGTCTGGGAGATTCTGGCTCTTTATTTAATGATCTCTTCTACGGTCATGATATTATCTAGTGTACAAGTCTGAAGAAAATACAATAACCTCAGACTCACTGTCAAAGACGTTCAATCATTTTACCTTCTCCAAAGACTTGCTTGCCTCCCTACAACATCATATGTTCATTTATGAGACTTCTGGGAAATCACTTACACCATGCGGTCCACAGTCGGCTTCAGGCCGTAGATGCCACACATCTGGCAGGGAATGCGGATACTGCCACCGATGTCTGACCCAATGCCAAGGATGGACCCTTCACCACCAATCAGAGCTCCTTCCCCACCAGTTGATCCCCCAGGGCCCCGTTTGGGGTTATGAGGGTTCAGGGTCTCGCCATAAATGGGGTTGGAGCAGGCATACCTGACACACAAATGCGTCAGTTATGCCTCTGTCCTCTGCTTGTTGCACTGTGTACAAACTAGTACCAAGCATCACAATTAAAAAAAAATTCTCTTTTAAAAAAAAAACAAGACTCAAGCTAATATAGTTAAATCAGCAACAACACGACTTTGGCGATTGTCAGATTCAGATTGACGGGCGAGAGCCGGCCGGCTGCACAAATACACCCAGCAAGCACTTGGTCTCTTCTGCAACATACCCGGTCACCCAAGATTGTGCTCAGTTGTCTGGGTGTCAGACAATGCGACCAAAGGCTGCAAGTGGACGCCTCGAGTTAGATCCTGTATTAGCTGGCATCTGGAGCAGCTCTTGAGCAGTTCTTGAGATGAAGAAGCACTAAATAATAATAATAATAATAATAATAATAATAATAATAATAATAATAATAATTATTATTATTATTATTATTATTATTATAATTCCGCAATCCTAATACACAATTCAGAGCATCAGGCACACAAGTGAAAAAGGCAGCAAAACTTACGACATCAGCCCTTGCGGAAAATTGGTGCGCATGAATGGAACAGCCCCAAGACTCTTCAACAGCTGTAAAATGAAGAACAATTTAAAAACAAAAAACACATTTTAAACCCTTTTCCTGCCAGAGAAATATTAACAGAGTGGCGCTAACAGACTAGTACATAAAACTGTGGACATCTTATACCCTACTGTGAAGATATAAGATGTAAGACATAAGACACAAGACATAAGACACAAGACGTAAAATACAAGACACAAGACATAATACACAAGACATATGACACAAGATTAAGACACAAGATGTAAGACATAAGACAAAAGATATAAGACACAAGACGTAAGACACAATATGTAAGACGTAAGACTAAGTCATAAGAAATAACAAAGGATTCCATTGGGAAAATTATTTCCGGCAATGCAAAACAGAAAGAATAACAATAAAATGAATATCAATCAAAACGTACTTTGAATATTAACAAAGTACCATGAAATAATGATGAAATAATGATGAAATAATGATGAACTGAATAAACATAACGGTGATGCGGCTGACGCGATGACAATGATGACAGTGATAAAAATGAAGATGACGATGATGGTGATCATGATGATGACGACAACAAAGATGATGAGGTTTATTGATAATGAAGATGATGACAACGATATAACAATGATGATGACGACCAATTTGATGGTAAGGACTGAATAAGTCAATGATATAAGCAGTTAAAAACACACACTTCACACTGTAGATAATAATAGGACTAATGAGGATACAAAGATAAAACAAAGTAAAATGAAAACATTGAAACGTTATTCATAATGACCGGATTTTTAGTACATGGATCATTCTGCTCTCATATGCCTGTGATTTCTATGATGCATGATTAACGTCAAATAGCAAGAAAAGAAATGAACTAACGTCACAGGACGTTGTATGGCCAGTGATCAGTTTGCTTTATTTCATTTAATTCCTAATCACCCAAATGATTTGAGACTTTGCAGCCAGAAGTAAAGTGAAGGTGTGACTGGGACAGACCAATGTTCCAAATTGTGCATTCAACGTAATGGATATTTTAAACAAACATTTCAGGAAACGACACACATTTACTAGGTAAACTGCCATTAAAAAAAGCTACTTAAATTTTGCCATACTACTAATAATTATAAATAAATATATTTTAAAAATAACATACTACACAAACTTCTATTACTATATACTACTACTAATCGTACCTTGACAAGGTCAGCATCCTCCGTGGCCGGTTTATTGGCAAAATAAGCAAAACCTCCATTACAGTCATAACCCTGAAAACAGCCGCACAACATTCACAACTTTAAAAGAAAACAAGATGGGGGACAATTCAAACGTATTTTCAGACATTCAAAAACGTAGCCGATGAAAGCCTGTGCCAAAGTTTTAATTTCCTGTTGGCGGTATTGTGATTTGGCATTATCCTAACGAAGCAAAATGAAAACATTGAATGAACTATCTGCAAGCCAAAACCTATCACAATCAGCTCAGACAATCTTTAGATACAGCGCAAAACGTATTTAGAAATGGAAACCCAAAAGACCTTGACCTTTGTGAAAGTACAAATACGAACGATAAAACATGCTTAGCAGTAGTTGAAGTATCCCAGAAATAACAAGATGGCAAGCCCGTTAAAAGTATTCCCAGATGTTCACACACATAGCCGAAAAATAAGCATTTTCAAAAGTGTTCATTCTATTGGCGGTGGTGTGATTCGGCTTTATCCTAAAGAAGCGCAAAGGAAAGAAAACCTGCAATGATAGGCCACAATGTTTAGACACAGCTCAAAACGTGTTTAGGAAATGGTGAAGCCCAATGACTTTGACCTTTGAGAAAGTACAAACGAGAATGATTTAACTCTTTCCCTGCCAATCGACGATATATTGTCGATCTGAGCCGCCATGTTTGTGACGATATATCGTCGATTTCAGTATTCCGTTTCGTTCCGGTTTTTTGCGCAGTCCAATCCAAGTTTTATGTTAACCAAAGAGAGATAACTCTTTCTACTTTCGTTCTCGATCGACACGCGCTTGGTTTCTTCAAACTGATTCGTTTTTAGAGTGTTTTTTTGTGCATTTTACTAAGCATTGTGATGGGCACAATCGACAGTGTGTCAAACTCTGCTAATAATCAATATAATTTCAAACTGTAAAGTGTATTTTGATCCTAAATAAATTTTATTTCTGGTGTGTGAAGCTGATTCAGTGATTGGAATTATTCCTCCCGATTTTTTTTAAATCACTGTGGTATGTAGATATATTTTTATTTTATTTTATCATTTCAAAAAGATCAACATGCTTTCAAAACACATATTTCAATAACATAATCAAATTAACATTTTTGTGGTTTTTTTTTTTTCTTATTCTTCACTCTTTTACCTTTAATTTGATATGAAATATGTCTATTTAACAACTATTATTGAAAGAACAGTAGCTTAAATGCCTAAGGTACTGAACTTTCTTTCCGGTGCCAGAGAAATGTCTGGCACAAACGTGGAAACATGCCTGGCAGGCAAAGAGTTAACATACTTAGCAGTGGTGAAAGTATCTGCGAAGTAAAATTGATAAATTTCAGTTCAGTTATTCTTGAGGTAAGGCCAAAAGTGTGCTTTGAACCAAAAAGTGAAATTCAGGGTGAGGGATTAACCGAATGACCGACAACTGGACTGTTCGTCTGTACTGTGGAATGCGTGCATACACAGAGTAGATCTCGGTTTATACTCTCATCTGAAGGAGTCATGTATGCACATCCGTGTGTCATAATCGTCGCGGTTGAAAAAAAAATCCCTGCATACATGTGAACGTAAAGTGACAACAACGCCACTTACCTCAATGGAGACGCTTTCCTTGACGCTGACGGGGATCCCATGTAGAGGCTTACGCTGGTTTGGTTTCAGCAGGTCCAACTCTACAGCAATTGCCTGCAGGCACAACAAGTCACTATTCCCCTGTGTGTGGTTCCTCCATAAATATCATATCATAGTCATGAGAGCAATAATAATAACAACAATAGTAATGAATAACATTTACATAGAGCAAAACTCACAAAGACACATTGCGTAACAGCACACCAATATTAACAGACAGCAAGCCTTCTTACAAGGAATTAGTTTTCATTTTGTTTGATAGAGGAAACTACTTATGTCAGTGATATCAGCAGTTCATTAGTATTAGCTTTACCATCCAAAAGGCAACAAGCTCAAGAAGTTCATAGACCACATTTGTTCAGATTGTGCTTTCTCAAACACCCTGGTTATGGGGATATTTTATCAAATCGGATTTTGTGGAAGGGATTTTGCTCAAACCAGTTTAGAGATCAAAAAAGGAGATCTACACTTTTCGGGAGACTCAGAATGTAGTTTGAATCAAAGCACTGGAAGAGGATCCAACTCCAATGACTACGGCCTTTTAGAAAACAACAATGAGCCTATTATTTAATTTTTTTTAAAAATCATAAGCACAGCTCGTTTTAATTTAATAGATATGAAATTCTAGGTTAGAATTCGAAGAAGCTTAGGGCACACGCCCATCCTTTACCACACATTAAGTCCCCACGAAACACTAGAACCTGCACTGAAAGTGCATCCAGCAAACTTTGTTCTGTTTAAATTCATCACACATGAAGTGGCTGATCATGAAGGGATGCACAAAATGACACCAAAAAACAACTGATTTTACCATTTTACCATGATTTTACCATTTTACCAAGGCTCCAGCAGTCATCTTCCATTTTAACTTTGTTTTCCTCTATATGTTGGCTTGTAAATCCTGATGAAACTTTTTAGCCAAATACGTACACAGAATCTTTTCATCTGGTATATTAGATCTCCTTCCACCATTTTATTTGTCTTCCAGCTCCATTTTAGATAGTAATATTTCTACTGCAAAGGGAGAATCCAAACTACTTACCTCAGCTTCAAAAATAGGTTCTGTCACACAGTTGAGTCTGTTGGTGACCTCCAAAGCCTAGGCCAACATATAAAAAAACAAAATAAAAACAGTATGTTCAGTTGACCAAAATACGGAACATTTTTCACAGGCACATTTTGAGAGTGACACCCAGAGCTCACATCTTGTCATATGATGTGTAATTATGCTAAAAATATCACAGCACCTTCGCAAGACAAACTGTTGGGCCCCATTATGACACCACTACTTCCATGCTCTCATCTCGTTTGTTTCTCAAATCTTGCATTAATATTAAAAAGAATCACTACAACCCTCAATCACACATTTTAACAGAAAAAATTATTGCGATATATCTATGTTATCACCTTGTCTTGTTTTTCCACAGATGCCCACAATCACACTTGTAAACAGTTACTCTGGCACTATTGTCTAACCTTTCACTGCACGGTTGGCAGGAATACCTATGCATATCAGCAAACCACTATGCCTGTATGGTGATGACAATGCTGGTACGGTGAGGACTATGCCTATGTGGTGAAGACTATGCCAGTATAGTGATGACTATACCTGTTTGAAGATATGAAAATGATCAATTTTAATTTACACGACCCACCGCAGAGCAGAATCCCGAAGTGTCACAATGGATCTCTCCATAACACCCTCTAGGGACAGTTTCCACTAAACGGGCAACCTTGAGGCTAGCCGAACGTCAAGAGCTCTATCAAGCATAATCTGTGCAGGCCCATACCCTCAGCAGCCTAGGACACTCAGACTGGGGTCAGCATCCCTTTAAGGCTGACTGCCTCTATAAGCTTAGCCGCAGCCTGACAGTAAACAACAACCTTCACAAAATCTAATAGTTGTATGATGCACGTGTGTTGAGTGTGGGGAAGAAGAGCATGCTCACCACAGGCTGGTACAGATCACCTTAATTTGAGCTTTCAATCTGAGGGAAAGCGCATGTCCAGCATCCAGCGTTACAATCATTATAATTATTAAATAACTGTTATTCAAAAACACAATGCTGCATACTATTCTTTTGTTGTTGTATTATTTTAGGAAATCGCTTAACAAGAAAGTTCAGTTTTACTATTATTATCATCAGTATTATTATTATTATTATCATTATTATTAGTATCATTATTTATATTAGAATGTTGTATAACCTTTCTTTGATATGCTCTCAACACCTGGAGAGCTGTGAGTTCTCCTTTCCACAGTTTTTGCTGGAGCTCTGTAAGGGGCAGTCCTATGATCATTGCCTCTTTCTCTTCGTCCACTGGTCCCTCGCTCTCCTGCACAGCGGTGAGATGGTCACTCAGCAAACGAATGGCCAGGCGGGCGCATTCGCCTCTCTCTCGCACGATGACACGGTTGCGATAGTAACGCAAACCCCGGGCAGCCAAATAGCTGACTGCGGCACTGGTGAGCACACCACCAATCACCTGAAACATCAATGGCATTTATAACAACAACAGTACGCATCATTTAAAAAACTAGATAGCCTACTATGGTGTTGCCTGGTCGTACATATGATAGGACGCTGGTTTCCTATGCCGAAGGTTCAAACCCCGCCTCAGACGAACTTACCTGACTTAGTTATGAGACTATTCAATACACGGAGGGTTTGCTCCGGATACTCTCATTCCCTCCCTCCCTTACAATAATGGTACATTAGATGCAGCTAGTCTATCTAACATTCCAAACATAAAATTACTAGCTCACTCAAGTGCTTTCCTAGCTTGCAAACGGCGTAAGCCACATGTTATTGATCAATTTTGAGTTCTCACAGTGTGTTGAAATTACTTGAGAGAAGCTGTCGCTCACAACCACCTCCGCCAAGGTCCAAGGAGTTGTTTGTCTGTGAGAAGGACGTTAAATGGCAGAAGCTGTATTACAAATAGAAAACTAACTATAGGTAATGTTGTCGGTGTAGTTTTATTCTCTCTGTGACAGCGACATGCAGGCCAAATTAATTAGTTAGTCATTGTTTATAGGGTCCAGCAGACTGCAAAGAGCCGCATCAGGACCACAACTTGGTTGAAAGAAGAATCACCCCCAATCTGCATAAAAGATCTGCTGAAACAACCCTAATGGTAACATTGAAGGAAGCCCACCAGACGCTCACTTTACAATAAAGGCATCCCATGCAAGAGATGCTGAGGCTGTACTCTAATTTATCGAACCCCAGTTTACAAAAACAAAATAAAATATAAATAGCATTATAAAATATTAACAAAACACATACATAACAAGTATAAAATGCCTACATTACTAAATAATTAATTTCATAGAAGGTCCTAGTGACATTTGGCAGAAAGTGTTCAATATCCACAAAGTGACCCAACAGACCCATCTTTTGGGAGAGTTTTCAAGAAAAAAGGTAGATGACTGGTCTAGCGAAGAAGATAGATTGATATAACAGAGTAGGAATGAGAAAGAACAAAGGAGAAAGACAACAACAGTGGGAATTTAAAGCACTACATTTTTAGAAAGTGGGGATACTATTTATACAGAACTCCCCGGCACCCCTATTAGAGGAGGGAGAAAAGGAGGGGAGGGGGGGGGGAGTAAGGGTGAGGGGCAGGCCAAATTGCTGATGCATGAAATATATATAAATGTGTGTCAGTGGCTCACAAACCTTGAATGTCAAGCCAGGTTGAATGCCTTCCAAATAATCATACACAAACAGCGCCGGTTTATGGCCATTTCTGCAAGTGAGTTGCCACATATTGATGGTCCAGCCCTCCAACAATGTTCACCTACAAACACAGACTGCAGACATGAAGATCAGCACTCTATGCTCACCTGCCAAAACCAAAATCTTACGAAAATAATCGAATATATATATAATATATATATATCTCTGTATTATAATATATATATAAACTATTGTTCGCCGTTACTAACCCTGATCCTAGCTAGCCTTCTTCTTCTTCCTGAAAAGTAACCACAATCGTCGAGTTGATCACACCGTTACTATTACTATTAGGAGTCTGCGCAATTATGAATTTAGAGATTAAGGGTAGAGGGGTGGGGAGAGGGGAGAGGGGAGGGGTGTAGGGTAAGGACAGGGTGTTTGAAGATCAGAGGTGGACCACAGGTTGTGAAGTCCGTAGCCCTCGCCTCACTTACACATACATATGTAATTGAGGCGAGGCCTACGGACTTTACAGCCTGTGGGTGGACCGTGGTCCCTGAGTTTGGAACCTCTAGCCGACGGCTTCCTATCCTATCCTATCCTATAATTCGGAGGTCGTAAGGGCACCACAGATGATCGTTTAACCAGCATTCTCCGTCTTTCCCCGTCCTCAGAAACCCTGATTGTTTCGCTCAGTGTCAAACCAATCCATTCTTGAATGTTGTCCTCCCACCTCTTTTTCTGTCTCCCTCTTCTTCTACCTCCTTGCACTGTGCCTTGCAAGACTTGATGATCTGGTGACGTGGCCATACCATCGGAGTTTCCGTTTTTTTCACCACTGTGAGCAGGTCATCGTGTTGTCCAATAGTGCTGTTGCAAAACTAGTGCAGATAGAGTTATCCGTCCCTGCCTTCACCTATGCCAAGGACACCGGCTAGTTCCGGTTGAGTATTAAGCATGGCCGAACATAGACGGAAGACTTGTGGCGGAGGAAAACAGTATTGCGTTTGCTGCCCTAATTTCGCAGGAAAAGTAATTGAAGGGCGCATTGTCAAGTTACACAAATTACCAGCTAACAAAACACTGAAACTGTGGGAACGTTTGCGACTGATTCGGAAAGATTACAACAATGTAAAATAATAAGACATAATTGCAGTTGCTTCACTGAATTAAAAACAAAAATTATTCTACTGTATAATAATGTTATCTTCTAGATAAACTGCAACATTAACATTTCTCAATTAAAAAATTAAAGCAAAGAAAAAGAAAGAGACTTCGAATTTTTCGTGAATGTAGGTCACTGACAAACGAATTAGACCTACTGAACAAACAAATCAGCAATCAATGTTTAGGCAGTTATTGTTAAATTTACTTTTACAATTTTAATAAATGATTTATCATGATTTTGGCTGAAGACAGCTAGTTATTTGGTTGAGATTACTTATGACAGTGTTCCTTGGGCTTGGAGCTGACAAGACACGCTTACACAGTAACACACGAGGAGGCACTGTGGTCTAATGGTAGTGCTTCGGCTTGTGGATCTGAAGGTCCCGGGTTCGAGCCCTGGCCGGGCCATTGTGTTGTGTCCCTGGGAAAGACACTTTACTCCTGTTTTCCTACTCCTTCGGATGAGAGTATAAACCGAGGTGTAGTCTGTGTCGCATACATTCCATCATATCGGACTTTAAAGATCCTGACGCTCATGTCCTAGACGGGTGAGTGCCGGTAACAAGAAAACACTTGGTAAAAAGTGCCATAATAATCAAAATTGATTGTGGGCATCTACGTAAGAAGAAGACACACTACACAGCACAGTACATCGATTCGATTAATCAACGCAAAATTACTATTATATTTACTTGTGAAAAGTTACGCCTCGTTTTCTATCACGTTGAGGTCTGTTCGTACATCCATATGCACAGCAAGCAGCAATCCTGAGTAAAATTTGAACGATTGTACAAGAGAAATATAATTTATATAACCCTCTATCTTTCTTGCTTCAACCGGAACTAACCGAACCCAAGGGCCGCAACCGATCCGCCACTTTCGTTTTCATTATGAAACAGCGCTATAGCTTGTGTGATGGTCTTTCGGACTTCGTTGTTGGTGATGTGTTGGGAGATGCCCAGAAGTCTTCTGTAGCACCTCATCTCCACGCTTTCTATTCTTCGTTGTAGATCTGCTGTGAGGGTACTTGTCTCGCAAGCATATAGGAAGATGGAGATGACAAGGGAGTGCAGCAGTCTTACCTTGGAATGTAGACTGATGGTCCTGTCTTTCCAAATTGGCTTTAACCTCACCAGGGCAGCAGTTGTTTGTGCGATCCTGGAGAGGACTTCCTTTCGGGACCCATTGTCTGATACAATGGGCCGATGGCTCCTAAATATTTGAAGCTATGCTTACACGAACTCTAAGGGACTAACAGTAATGACTATGTAAAGCCATTGATTACATGTTTTTCTGGGATTACGATAACGTTTGCCAACACACACCACGATCGTGCGCGTGGCATGGACTGCACAAATATATTTTTTGTGTACAAATTCCGTAAGAAAAAGCTTCCTGAACTTATTTGGCTTGGTGCGCGACGAGCTTAATCAATATATTGATCTATTGTCTTTTTTTTAATGTGCTCTTTTTGTACATAGACGAAATCCTTAAAGAAAATTCACACTTTAAGACAAATACGTATCTGTCATTACCTGAACGTTAATTTTAGCCTTGCGGTAGCGTCGGCATAAAGTTTTCGTTCAGCTGTGCTCTGCTAGTTTCATTTTTCTTTAGGACTTCCGGTGAAAAAGCGGAAGTGCACGTATTCAAAAAAGCTGTATTAAAAAATATGTAAAAAAAAAAAAATAATAATAATAAAAAAACACTTTAGTAGGTAAAAACAGAGCATTTTGAAAGCTTATTATTTTTTTCTTCTTTTTTTTTTTAAAATAGTATCTCTTATATAACATGAATTAATGACATAGTCCCCTGTATGCTATGTATCGGGGACTATAAACGTAACCAGGTGTAGTCTAAACCTATAGGGAGTTAACACTGATCTATTTAGTTCAGTGGGAGTTAACCCTAACACTAGCCCAAACCCTAATCCAAATTCTAACTCTAATCCTAACGCTAAATATCAAAATTTGTCGTTAAAATAGTAATAGTTATTAGATAATTATGAATGCGCAAAACGACGTGCATGCTCCTATAATATCACCGCCAGGTTTTGGGCATTTCCCTACTTTCACGGAGCACTAATAAGTATTTATTTGGGAAGAAGTAGGATGCTTAATGATAATTATATATGTGTGTTTCATTATAAGTTATTTAGGGGAGGAAGGTTTATATCTTTTAAAAAAAAATTATCTAGAAATAGGAAAAACAAGCCTGCTGTAGCCTTTGTAAATTAAAGTCGATGCCAAGCAGACGACGCAAGTCAGTTGTGTGCTAAGCATGTGTACGCTAATGCTGGTTCAGTTAGGCAGTGACCTCATTCAGCTGACGTAGGGCCAGAGACATCAGCCAGAGGCGCCACTTGTAGTCTACTTTTCGCGGGCTTTTGCTGACCACTACACTATAGGTTGTCATTCTGTGCCTAACTCTCACACGAGACGGAGAGCGTCTTGCTAGTAACCGAAAGGTCGCTGGTTCGAATCCCGGATTGGTCAACGTGTGATCATATTATTTTCCCCTTTACCAACAACTGGCCCGCTGGTGTCAGTATAAATCGGTCCAGTAGTCACCTATATGCGAAAGTGTCGTGTGACTATAATCTACAAACAACAACACGAGACGGAGCCACGCTCAGAAAGATCGCTAGCAGAAGACTAAAGCAGGGACGGGTAAAATTCAATTCAACCTAGTATAGCCACAGCCTGACATTGTCAAAAAGGTAAATGATCTATCTTTTGTTTCATTGCGCTTTATTGATATTATTGCTGTATCATGTTTGTGAAGTTTTGCCATGTTTAGAATTGTGAATGTTAGTCAAAATTTGCTTGACCACGTGGCGGACACGCGTTTTGCCACCATGAAGTATCCCCTACGGACCCACTAGCACGTTGTTTCTCTTATGTGTATTCTTGCAGACCAGTGTCTGTACCGGAGAATATGTATATTGGTAATTACTTCTCCATGTGTTTAGTTTAGCCATAATGTGTATATGTATAGGAATTAGAGTGGAGATTCCAGTGGACCATGGACATAGAACATTGTTCATCGCTTATATATATATATATATATATATATATATATATATATCTAAGTGGAGCTATCACTGAGGGATGTTTCTGCCATCAGGAGACGCTCTGCACACCCTTAGTAAACACGATGTTGCAGAAATTCGTCTCATATTTTTCAGACGAGCAGGCATCGTTGGCCCGAGGCAGGAGGAAGACCACTAAGCGTCACCCCTGACATTCGACCTGCAGTGGAGCATCTAGCACTGAGCTACGATAGCCCTATATAGTCTACAACCAAGGAGGAGACACCAGCACCACACCTCAACTGCAGTTAAGTGACACCGAAAGCGTGCACCCACACTGACATAGAAGGACTGTGCGGTAGTCCTTTCTCCTGAAATCAACATTAGGCCAGACAGAACAAATAGCCCAATGATGAGACATTAGCAAATATCAAGAACAGTAGCAGCATAGACCCATCAAGGAACGAACTATTCGAAGTTAATTTGGACATTTAAGTTAATATAGAGTGTTTAGAGAATTATGTATAGAGTAGATGAAATAAATGTGTTATATTTACTGTTAACAAGGGGCTGGACTACCTATGTTTCATAGCCGTGCGAGAGCTAGTGTGTCAGTGAAGCTATTACACTTTTCTCCCTATCACTGTAGCCCCATCCTAACACAGACTGAGCTAAACTTATAAATGTATTAAGATTAGTCACAGGGTGATTACACTAGCCGATCCCCGCAGACAAAGACGAGTGGGTAATAGCCTTCCATTGTGCAAAGCCCAGTAACAATAGACCCACCGTCACATCTTAATTGGCGAGCCTTGCCAGGATCTGTGTATAATAGGAACTGGGTATAACAGGATCTGTGTATAACAGGATAGGAAAAATAATAGTGGTAGTTTATAGTTTAAACTAGTTGTAAGTGTATCAAGGAGACAGTGTTGGTGCACAATTCTTTGGTTAAAAACTTTTTTTGCTTCTTTTTGTGCTTGTATGTTGCATGGTTCTTTTGTAGGTTTTGCTTAAGTAACTATTGTATGCCATTTGACTTCTTGTTTTATTCTATAATTGATTACGAATTTTGTTGTCTTTGCATTATTTTTATTGAACTGTCATATTGATAGTGTTTTTTTTTTTTATTCCGCCTGAGTCAGAGGTTGATCATAGACACTTTTGACAATGTCAGACCCAGTGTTCTTGAGATTGCGCTTCAAGGAACTAGGAGAAGCATTATACTTAGCAGTAGCGGATTTAATTGCATATATCAATGAAAAAGTAGAGAAGCAGGAAGCTAATGCAGAGAGGGCAGCAAAGAGAGAACAGAAGAAGCTAGAAGCGGCAGAGAAAGCAGCAGAGAGAGAGAGAGAGAATCAGAAAGAGAACAGAAGAAAATGGAAGCAGAAAGAGAAGCAGCAGAGAGAGAACAGAAGAAAATAGAAGAAAATAGAAGCAGAAGGTATGCGATTGGAATTTGAGCGGGCAGAAAAGGAACGAGATAGACAGCATGAGTTAGGATTGAGGAGACTAGGATATGGACCCTCAAGTTCCGCCACACACACACACACACACCCTCCCTTCTCCCAATCAGATCAACTAGATGTAGCCCCTAACCCCGTACTAGGTATGTCGTTTCCACTGGGGCCATTCAATGAAAGAGAAGAAGGTCTAGATCTCTATCTGACTAGGTTTGAGCGCCTAGAAACAGAGTACAATCTGGAACACACCCATTGGGTTTTTAAGCTTAGTCAAGGGCTTAGAGGAAAAGCATATGACATCTACAGTAAGCTACCGACTGAAAGAGCGACTGACTATGACAGAGTCAAAGAGGCACTCCTAACGGGATTCGAACTCACAGGAGAATGCTACCGGCAAAAATTCCGCACCAATCGGAGAATGAAAGGAGAAAGTCCACAATGCTAGATAAGTGGGTTAGCCAGTCAGCCACTGCTAAAACATATGATGGACTGACCGAACTATTAGTGTTGGAACAGGTACGAGAGACCATGTCCCTCGAGCTGAAAACATTCTCAGTAGAGCAGGGCGCGGAAAGGCTGGATGATCTGGTCAAGGTCGCAGATAGGTACGTGGCCGCCCACGGAGAAGCCAAGAGCTTCAGGGGAGACCTAAAGCCTATCGGGAAAAGACGTCCCGCAGAACAGAGACGGGATTGCTCGTTCTGCAACAAAAATAATCACTCCACCGCGGAATGTTTCAAGTTGGCAGCACAACGTAGAGATGACATCGAACTACAAGGTGCAGACTTGACGAAATCGACGACCACTTGCGCAATAGTGTTACGTTGAAACGCGAAGGATATATGTCTGAAACGCGCACGATAGATCTAATCGTTTCGCTTTGCAAAGTATTCAATAATAATAAGAATAATAAGAATAATAATACAGGATGCTATGTTCGCGCCTTTCCCCAAGGCTCAAAGCGCGGCGATCTATACCAACATACACGCTCACCTGTCTCATTTACCCTCACACACACCAAATACACATATATCACTCAAACAGGTGGTGTAAAGGCAGGGAGATCGCTATTAGAAGACGGAAGAAAATCGAATTTTTATTTTTGAAATTTTTATATTGACTGCATCCTGTACCATTATTGTAGAGTGTATTTACCTTTGATTTGAGTTTGTATTGTTGTTAGGAGAGGCTTTGTATAACGTTGATAATTTTCGTTAGTCGATATTATTGGAGAATTCTCTAGATTTACTTGTTTACTTTCGATCGAAGTTTCTTGATGGGCGTAGATATTGGAGAACATTCTTTTGACAGAAAGGAAGGTTGTATGACGTAAAACAGTGATGAAGAAGTTAATTCTGATTGGTTGTAACGCGTCATTCTGGAACGTCCTGAGGTTATCTCGAGTTGAGAGAAAAAATATATAATGGACACACTGTGTTGTGAAAGAGAGAGAGAGTGAAAAGGCGATTGTATGCAGTTGTTGATGAACGCTGAATAAAGTCTGAAAACTTTATACGACTCCGTGCCTTGTGGCTGTTTGAACGGGTTGCGTGGATAAACGAATCTGGGCTACACTCATCAGTACTTCAGCATTGGGGCTGAATCAACTACTGATAGAAAAACACTAACATCAAACGAGTGTAACAAATAGCTTGGATAGAAGTATAGAGCAGATACGTCACAGGACGGATCTAATCAGCAGTTTTACAGAAACCCCTGTATGATCTAGTGCTAGGCTGTAGGTATGTGTTTTTAGGCACGCCCCCTAAAACTGTAGAGATAGCTGCAGTGCAAACCAGGGCCCAAGCCAAAACCCAACCACCCCAGCCCGAGTTAGCTCCGAATCCAGCACTCGCCGAGATCAAGACTGCACAGAAAGCGGACGCCTCGATAGCCAAGTGCTTTCAGAAGTTACCGAAGGCGCACACACCCCCTCACAAAGGGGACTTCTACATGGAAGATGGAGTGCTACATAGACAAGGAGATGGATATCACACTCAGCTAGTACTGCCAGCCACCCTTCGAGCCCAAGTACTAGAGTTAGGCCACAACATACCACTCAGTGGACACATGTGAATTGGTGCCACAGTACAGAGGATCAGCGCACACTACTATTGGCCAGGAATCACGGAGGATGTTAAGCGGTACGTGAAATCTTGTCACCAATGTCAACGATATTCCCCGCGCCATCACACCGTACCAGTCACCTTAGAACCATCGGTAGTAGTCCGCGTGCGATTCCAGCAAGTCTCAGTAGACATAGTAGGACCATTGCCCATGACGAAGAAAGCGGAACAGATTTCTCCTCACTCTCGTCGACGCCTGTTCGATGTGGTGCGAAGCAGTCCCGTTGCCAGCGGTCCACACCAGGAAGATTGCAGATGCACTCATCGCCATCTTTACCAGAGTGGGATTCCCTGACAGCATTAGGACTGACAACGGATCTCAGTTCGCCGGCCGCCTGATGCAAGAGGTGTTTGAGTTGCTACAGGTACATCGCATTCGCACGCCACCATACCACCCACCCAGCAACGGTCAGGTAGAAAGACTGAATGGTACCCTTCTCACCATCCTCAGGAAAGTCGCCGACGACAACCCAGAAGCGTGGGACACCTGCGTGAATGCGGCACTGTTCGCATGCCGAGAAACACCCCATGCAGCTACAGGTTACACCCCGTCAACATTGCTTTTCGGTAGATCACTAGCAGGATTGTTAGAAGCTCTACGCAGAAGCTGGACGGAAGCCAAAGTAGACGACACACCCAAAGGTGCAACCAAGTATGTCGCAGACCTGCAGGAATCACATAAAGCCATGTAGAAGAAAGCTGGTGAAGCACTGAAGAAGGCAAGAGCCCGTCAGGCGAAGTACTAAAACCGCCACGCGAAGGACCAAGAACTGCAAGTCGGCGATCAAGTGCTACTATAACTCCCAAGCGGCACCAACAAACTGGACATCGCTTGGAGAGGACCGTATCCGGTGACTGCCAAGAAATCCAAGACAGTCTACCAAGTAGAGGTAAACGGGAAAGCCCGATACCACCACATCAACCTCCTCAAGAAATATACGGACCGACCAGCTACCCCCAGCACTCACAACAGGATGGCCATCGCCATCGCTGAGGAAGTTAGGCCTCGGATCAGTACTGCTACAGCGCGACCCTGTCACGTGGGGTTTATGGGCTCTGCACAATGGAATTATGGACCCTCACGTTTATTCGGTGGGAACTGCTAGTACGTCACCCTATGAACTACTTTAATAAATTTATTTGTTTAGCTCGTTCTGTGTTAAGGTTGGGGTACAGAAATAGATAGAAAAATGGTAAAAGAATACTGTCACACTAGCTTTCACACGGCTATGAATCATATGTAGTCCAGCCTTTTGATAACAGTTAAAATCACACATTTATTTCTTCTACTCTATACAAGATTCTCTAAGTACTAATCTAACTTAAAATGTCTCAGTCAATGCTAATAGTTCGATCGCTGATAGTCTAGGTAGCTGTTATATCTTCCTTGGGCACTTTCTATTCGAATTCATGTAGATTTGGACTACTGTGGTCCGTTTTACAGTTTCTGAATAGTTGGACTACTGTGGTCCTGCTATGATCAGTTTAAGTGCACCTTCGCCTTATGCACTTAACTCATGTGTGGGGTGTTCGAAGTCCTTCTGTGAGGTAGCTTCTGGTCCACCTGTGTCGTTGTGTAGTTGGGTTCCCTTGCCACGCTGTGGGGTCTGACAGGGAGTTTTCCAAGGCAGCTCTTTCCGTCTGGTGCGGTAGAGTCTCCTCACCCAGCTAGTCGTTTCTGTGGAGTGGGATAGCTCGGGATAGCTCGCCTGCTCGTCTGCAATATAAGAGACGAAATTCTGCACAACCCTGAATAATCGGTTTGTGCAGAGCGTCTCACTGAAAGCCAAGTAGCCCTCAGTGATAGCTCCACATCTCTATACATAAGCGACGAACATTCTGCTACTTCCGGGTTCCACTGGAATCTCACTCTAAATTCCTATACATACATAAATATCAAACGTGTCTAACTATACACATACAGAATTAATAATAATATAAACATTCAGTGGTACAGCCACTGGTCTGCAAACATACATATAAGTTAAACAACAGTGGTTCCGTACGGGATACAACATGGAGGCGCAACCGGTCGGGTTTCACCTCGTGGTAGGCTCTTCCACGTGGTCCCGCAAATTCGGAGTAATAATTCACATTTATGCATAGCAAATTCCACAAACATAATTTCAACAATAATATAAACATATCACGATGAAACAGAAGGGTGTTCATTTACCTGTTTGACAAGTTCAGGCCCGTGATGACTTGAGAGAATTCTAAGATTTCAAAGTCCTGCTTCCTGGTCTATGAGTGAAGATAGTTCTCTGCTAGCTAAGGAGATGTTACTTCTTCCTCGTCCCACACACGACTGACCAAAACTGTGTGTAGGTTCTGACACAGTCAAACTGGCTCGTACCGCTTAGCCTACTGGTGATTGGGTAAAATGGTCAGATTCAAAACTCAAGTGCCTGACTCACTGCGCAGCGTGGGTCGGGCTCGCAGTGTGCTGTAATTTAATTGCTGCTGTGTACTATACTAACTCTCTACTGTTACAAAGGCTACACAATGCTAAATAGTAAATGTGCAGAGTTAAAGCTAGCCAATTCGTGACAGGCTCCCTCAACTGAAAAAAGGCGATGACTACTGGATTCGACCTTTTTCTACTACAGAGCCTAGTTTAACACTGCACTATCCTAGGGTCCTATTTACAAACTAATTAAGTTGCTCTACCTGAGCTGCAATGCTGTGCCAGGTAGCTATGGACACTAGTGACAGGGTTTTTATTGGGCGGGGACGAATTCTGGTGCTGTGGCCCTTAGTTGTGTTGGGTGGGCGACAGCTGCTGTGTCCTCCACGAGATGGCGACTGAGGTAGTCGGCTCCGTGGTTCTCTTTGCCGGGGATGTACTCGATTTGGAATGAGTACGCCTGAAGGGTGAGTGCCCATCTCATCAGGCGAGAGTTCAAAGACTTGGAGGCTGCCAGGAACGATAGTGGTTGATGGTCCACCTGAACTGTGAAGTGGGTCCCATACAGGTAGAGTTGAAACTTCTGTATGGCCCAGACTAGTCCAAGACATTCTTTCTCCGACGTGGCGTAGTGGGTCTCGGCGGGTCTCAATTTTCTGCTGGCGTAGGCGACAGGGAATAGCGTCTCTGCATTCTTGGGGTCGCGCTGTAGCAGTACTGCTCCGAGGCCTAAGTCGCTTGCGTCGGTACGAAGAACGAATGGCTGAGTCAAATCGGGTAGGTGGAGTACTGGCGCCGATGTCATTCTGTCCTTGAGTGTTTGGAATGCTGTCTCACATTCCGCTGTCCAAACTACTTTGTCCGGGGCGATTTTCCGGGTTCCATTTGTCAGTGGCACGGCGATGCTGTTGTAGTTGGGGATGAACTTCTGGTAGAAGCCGCAGAGTCCTAGAAATGACTGCACTTCCTTCTTTGTCTTGGGCCTAGGAGCGTCGAGTAGGCGTTTCACTGTCTTCTCTACCGGTCGCAGGCTTCCTTGACTGATGGTGTGTCCCAGAAATTCTAGTTCGGTGAATCCAATCTGACATTTGGTGGGTCTTGCCGTCAATCCTGTGTCTCTGAGGCGTGCGAGTAGTTGTTGTAGGAGCGTGACATGTTCCTCCCACGTAGGTGTTGCGATGAGGATGTCGTCCATAAACGAATGTAGGTGCTCGCTGCTCAGGGGTGCCAGGAGTTTTCGCATCATGGCGCTGAAGATGCTGGGGGCGTTGTGGAGTCCGAATGGAAGCACGTTGAATTCGAAGTGTCCTTCCATAGTGCTGAAAGCTAGGTACTTTCGGACTTGTGGTTGTACTGGTATCTGATAGTATCCTTTGCTGAGGTCGATGCGTGAGAAGTACTTCGCTCGCTGTAGCTTGGCAAATAGGTCGGTCTGGTCCGGGAGTGGCTCTGGCTGGAACTGCGTTACCGCATTCAGGAGTCTGAAGTCGATGCACAGTCGATGCTCTCCGTTGGGTTTTCGCAACAGTACCGTGCCTGCGCTGTAGGGTGAAGTAGACTCTGAGATGATTCCGGCTGCCAGTAAGGTGTCTATCTCTTCCTTGATGGCTCGCTGCTGAGACAGTGGCATCGGGTAGAGCTTCTGGCGGACGGGTGTTGGGTCGGTCACCGTTAAGGTTACTTCGACGAGGTCTGTCCTCCCTGGTCGGTCTGTTAGCACAGTCTGATGTTGTCGACTGACCTGTAGTACTTGCTGTTGCTGTTCAGCGGCTAGGTCTCCGTTGAGTATCACGTCTTTGTAGGTTTCTTTGGAGTGCAGGGGATACTCTACTGCATTGGTCTCCATGCTTTCTCCTTCTTCCGCGATGGCGATGGCTAGCAAGTTGTGAGTGCTGGGGGTCGCTGGTCGGTCCGTATACTTCTTGAGGAGATTGATGTGGTGGTATCGGGCTCTCCCGTTCACCTCTACTTGGTAGACTGTCTTGGATTTCTTGGCAGTCACCCGGTACGGTCCTCTCCAAGCGATGTCCAGCTTGTTGGTTCCACTTGGAAGTAAGAGTAGCACTTGATCGCCGACTTGCAGTTCTCTGTCCTTCGCGTGGCGGTTGTAGTACTTCGCCTGACGGGCTCTTGCCTTCTTCAGTGCTTCACCAGCTTTCTTCCACGTTGCTTTGAGGGTTTCCTGCAGGTCTGCGACGTACTTGGTGGCACCTCTTGGTGTGTCGTCTACCTTGGCTTCCGTCCAACTTCTGCGTAGGGCTTCTAGCGGTCCTGCTAGAGGTCTGCCGAATAGCAATGTTGACGGGGTGTAGCCTGTGGCTGCATGGGGTGTTTCTCGGTATGCGAACAGTGCCGCATTCACGTAGGTGTCCCACGCTTCTGGATTGTCGTCTGCGACTTTCCTGAGGATGGTGAGAAGGGTTCCATTCAGTCTTTCTACTTGTCCGTTGCTGGCTGGGTGGTATGGTGGTGTGCGAATGTGATGAACTTGTATCAACTCGAACACGTCTTGCATCAGGCGGCCGGTGAACTGAGATCCGTTGTCCGTTCTAATGCTGTCCGGGAATCCGACTCTGGTAAAGATGGCGATGAGTGCATCTGCAATCTTCTTGGTGTCGATCGCTGGCAACGGGACTGCTTCGCACCACATCGTACATGCGTCGACGAGTGTGAGTAGAAATCTGTTCCGCTTCTTGGTCATGGGCAGTGGTCCTACTATGTCTACTGAGACTTGCTGGAATGGCACGCCGACTACTACCGATGGTCCTAAGGTAACTGGTACGGTGTGATGTCGCGGGGAATATCGTTGACATTGGTGGCAAGATTTCACGTAGCGCTTGACATCCTCCGTGATTCCTGGCCAATAGTAGTGTGCGCTGATTCTCTGCACTGTGGCTCCAATTCCCATGTGTCCGCTGAGTGGCATGCTGTGGCCTAGTTCTAGTACTTGGGCTCGAAGGGTGGCTGGTAGTACTAGTTGGGTGTGATCTCCATCTCCTTGACGATGTAGAACTCCCTCTTCCATGTAGAAGTCTCCCTTGTGCGGGGGTGTGTGCGCCTTGGGTAGCTTCTGGAAGCACTTCGCTATCGAGGTGTCTTCTTTCTGTGCTGTTTTGATCTCTTCGAGTCCTGGGTTCGGAGCGAACTCGGGCTGGGGTGGTTGGGTTTTAGCTTGGGCCCTGGTTTGCACTGCAGCTATCTCTACAGTTTTAGGGGGCGTGCCTAAGAACACATACCTACAACCTAGCACTAGATCATACAGGGGTTTCTGTAAAACAGCTGCTTGGATTCGTCCTGTGACGTACCTACTCTCTACTTCGATCCAAGCTATTGGGCAAGTAGTCGTCGGTTTCGTCAAGTCTGCTCCTTGTAAGTCGACTGTCTTGTCTGTCAAGTCCGCGCGCGATACAAGAGATTCGCTAACTATCGCGTCGTATGATAGACCTGTGTCATACAGACAGTTCGCTTCTTTTCCGTTGACCTTGACCGTGTCTGTCACCGATGGGTGATCTCCGATCGTGTGTGGCTTGTTACCGCTGCTTTGAGTTAGAACTCTGTGCGCTGGCCGGCTTTCGCGCTCTTCCCTACGTTGTGCGGCCAACTTGAAACATTCTGCGGTGGAGTGATTGTTTCTGTTGCAGAACGAACAATACCGTCTCTGTTCTGCGGGACCTCTTTTCCCGAATTCCGTGTTGGGTCCTTTATTTTGCCCAGGTCTGGGGTTATTCGGCTTATTCGCGGTGCGCTCTTCCCGGTTAGGGCTTCGTTTCTGTGCCTCTTTCCCGTTAGGCTTTAGGTCTCGCCTGAAGCTCTTGGCTTCTCCGTGGGCGGCCACGTACCTATCTGCGACCTTGACCAGATCTTCCAGTCTTTCCGCGCCCTGCTCTACTGAGAATGTCCTCAGCTCGGGGGTCATGGTTTCCCGTAGCTGTTCCCATACTAACAGTTCTGTCAGTCCATCATACGTCTTAGCCGTGGCTGACTGGCTAATCCACTTATCCAGCATTGTGGACAACCGATCCGCGAACTGCGCATAGCTCTCTCCTTTCACTCTCCGATTGGTGCGGAACTTTTGCCGGTAGCATTCTCCTGTTAGTTCGAATCCCGTTAGGAGTGCCTCTTTTACTTTGTGATAGTCAGTCACTCTGTCAGTCGGTAGCTTACTGTAGATGTCATAAGCCTTTCCTCTAAGCCCTTGACTAAGCTTAAAAGACCAATGAGTGGGATCTAGTTTATACTCTGTTGCTAGACGCTCGAACCTAGTCAGATAGAGATCTAGACCTTCCTCTCTCTCATTGAATGTTCCCAGTGGAAATGACATTCCTTGTACAGGGTTGGATGCTACTTCTAGCTGATCTGAGTGGGAAGGGGTTGAGGAAGAACTTGAAGCTCCTGATCCCAATCTTCTTAGCTCTAACTCATGCTGTCTTTCTTTTTCCTTTTCTTCCCTCTCTTTTTCTTTTTCTGCCCGTTCATACTCCCACCTCCTAACTTCTGCTTCTCTCTCTGCTGCTACCTTCTTCTGTTCTGCTTCTAGCTCTAATTTCCTCGTTTCTCTCTCTGCCTCTAATTTCTTCTGCTCTGCTTCTAATTTCTTCTGCTCTGCTTCTAGTTCTGCTTTTTTCTGTTCTCTCTCTGCAGCTCTCTCTGCCGCTTCGAGTTTCTTCGCCTCTCTCTCTGCTGCTCTCTCTGCCTTAGCCTCCTGCTTCTCTACCTCTGCATTTATATACGCAATTAGGTCTGCCCCTGCTAAGTGTAAAGCTTCCCCTAATTCCTTGAAGCGCAATCTCAAGGCCACTGGGTCCGACATTGTCAAAAGTGTCTATGAACAACCTCTGAATCACGTGGAATACCAAAACACTAGCAATATTGCAAGTCAATAAAAACAATGCAAAGACCATAAAATTCGTAATCAATAATAGAATAAAACAAGAGTCAAATGGCATACAACAGTTATTTAAGCAAAACCTGCAAAAGAACAATGCAACATACAGGCACAAAAATATTTGAAGCAAAAAAGTTTTTAACTAAAGAATAGTGCACCCAACTGATCAGTGTTATACCTTTACACTATTCTAAGTTCTTCTACTTCTACTGTTATCTAATTTTATTGTACTTAGGTCCGGTTATACCCAATTCCTATTATACACAGATCCTAGCTAGGCTCGCCAATTAAAGTGTCACGTGGGGTTTATGGGCTCTGCACAATGGAATTATGGACCCTCACGTTTATTCGGTGGGAACTGCTAGTACGTCACCCTATGAACTACTTTAATAAATTTATTTGTTTAGCTCGTTCTGTGTTAAGGTTGGGGTACAGAAATAGATAGAAAAATGGTAAAAGAATACTGTCACACTAGCTTTCACACGGCTATGAATCATATGTAGTCCAGCCTTTTGATAACAGTTAAAATCACACATTTATTTCTTCTACTCTATACAAGATTCTCTAAGTACTAATCTAACTTAAAATGTCTCAGTCAATGCTAATAGTTCGATCGCTGATAGTCTAGGTAGCTGTTATATCTTCCTTGGGCACTTTCTATTCGAATTCATGTAGATTTGGACTACTGTGGTCCGTTTTACAGTTTCTGAATAGTTGGACTACTGTGGTCCTGCTATGATCAGTTTAAGTGCACCTTCGCCTTATGCACTTAACTCATGTGTGGGGTGTTCGAAGTCCTTCTGTGAGGTAGCTTCTGGTCCACCTGTGTCGTTGTGTAGTTGGGTTCCCTTGCCACGCTGTGGGGTCTGACAGGGAGTTTTCCAAGGCAGCTCTTTCCGTCTGGTGCGGTAGAGTCTCCTCACCCAGCTAGTCGTTTCTGTGGAGTGGGATAGCTCGGGATAGCTCGCCTGCTCGTCTGCAATATAAGAGACGAAATTCTGCACAACCCTGAATAATCGGTTTGTGCAGAGCGTCTCACTGAAAGCCAAGTAGCCCTCAGTGATAGCTCCACATCTCTATACATAAGCGACGAACATTCTGCTACTTCCGGGTTCCACTGGAATCTCACTCTAAATTCCTATACATACATAAATATCAAACGTGTCTAACTATACACATACAGAATTAATAATAATATAAACATTCAGTGGTACAGCCACTGGTCTGCAAACATACATATAAGTTAAACAACAGTGGTTCCGTACGGGATACAACATGGAGGCGCAACCGGTCGGGTTTCACCTCGTGGTAGGCTCTTCCACGTGGTCCCGCAAATTCGGAGTAATAATTCACATTTATGCATAGCAAATTCCACAAACATAATTTCAACAATAATATAAACATATCACGATGAAACAGAAGGGTGTTCATTTACCTGTTTGACAAGTTCAGGCCCGTGATGACTTGAGAGAATTCTAAGATTTCAAAGTCCTGCTTCCTGGTCTATGAGTGAAGATAGTTCTCTGCTAGCTAAGGAGATGTTACTTCTTCCTCGTCCCACACACGACTGACCAAAACTGTGTGTAGGTTCTGACACAGTCAAACTGGCTCGTACCGCTTAGCCTACTGGTGATTGGGTAAAATGGTCAGATTCAAAACTCAAGTGCCTGACTCACTGCGCAGCGTGGGTCGGGCTCGCAGTGTGCTGTAATTTAATTGCTGCTGTGTACTATACTAACTCTCTACTGTTACAAA
Source organism: Oncomelania hupensis (assembly GCA_036898135.1). Taxonomy (NCBI): domain Eukaryota; kingdom Metazoa; phylum Mollusca; class Gastropoda; order Littorinimorpha; family Pomatiopsidae; genus Oncomelania; species Oncomelania hupensis. The sequence goes on from CM072514.1 coordinate 21,306,878, forward strand.
GGCTACACAATGCTAAATAGTAAATGTGCAGAGTTAAAGCTAGCCAATTCGTGACAGACCCCCAGGACCCAGAGACGCTATTCCCTGTCGCCTACGCCAGCATAAAACTGCGACCCGCCGAGACAACTACATTACATTACATGATTATTGCTTTAAGTCCACGCCACGTCGGAGAAGGAATGTATTGGACTGGTCTGGGCCATACAGAAATTCCAACTCTACCTGTATGGGACCCACTTCACAGTTCAGGTGGACCATCAACCGCTATCGTTCCTGGCAACCTCCAAATCCTTGAACTCGCGCCTGATGCGATGGACACTCACCCTTCAGGCATACTCTTTCCAAATCGAGTACATCCCCGGCAAAGAGAACCACGGAACCGACTACCTAAGTCGTCATCTCGTGGAGGACACCTCAGCTGTCGCCCACCCAACACAACTAAGAGCCACAGCACCAGAATTTGTCCCCGTCCAGTAACCTCTTGTCACTATAGTGTCCATAGCTACCTGGCATAGCATTGCAGCTCAGGTAGAGCAACTTAAGTAGTACGTAAATAGGACCCTAGGATAGTGCAGTGTCAAACTAAGCTCTGTAGTAGAAAAAATGTCGAATCCAGTAGTCATCACCTTTTTTCAGTTGAGAGAGCCTGTCACAGAAGGCTATTTAGACCCTGCACTAAGACTTCTCGCCTTAAATAGTTCAACCTGCTGTAGCCTTTATAAATTAAAGTCGATGCCAAGCAGACGATGCAAGTCAGTCGTGTGCTAAGCATGTGTACGCTAACGCTGGTTCAGTTAGGGAGTGACCTCATTCAGCTGACGTAGGGCCAGAGACACCAGCCAGAGGCGCCACTTGTAGTCTACTTTTCGTGGGCTTTTGCTGACCACTTCACTAGGTTGTCATTTTGTGCCTAACTCTCACACGAGACGGAGCCACGCTCTGAAAGATCGCTAGCAGAAGACTAAAGCAGGGACGGGTAAAATTCAATTCAACCTAGTATAGCCACAGCCTGACATTGTCAAAAAGGTAAATAATCTATCTGTTGTTTCATCACGCTTTAGTGATATTATTGCTGTATTATGTTTGTGAAGTTTTGCCATGTTTAGAATTGTGAATGTTAGTCAAACTTTGCTTGACCACGTGGCGGACACGCGACCTATTTCGCCACCATGAAGTATCCACTACAGACCCACTGTTGTTTCTCCTATGTGTATTCTTGCAGACTAGTGGCTGTACCATAGAATATGTATATTGTTAATTACTACTTCTCCATGTGTTTACTTTAGCCATGATTTGTATATGTATAGGAATTAGAGTGGAGATTCCAGTGGACCATGGACATAGAACATTGTTTGTCGCTTATATATATATATAAGTGGAGCTATCACTGAGGGCTGTTTCTGCCATCAGTGAGACGCTCTGCACACCCTTAGTAAACACGATGTTGCAGAAATTCGTCTCATATTTTTCAGACGAGCAGGCATCGTTAGCCCGAGGCAGGAGGAAAACCACTAAGCGTCACCCCTGACATTTGACCTGCAGTGGAGCATCTAGCACTGAGCTACGAAAGCCCTATAGTCTACAACCAAGGAGGACAACATCGATGTTAACACTTTGTTTCAGTTGAATATTAACTCTAGAACAAGAAATTCACAGGACAGTATTCTTATAAAACATTGCCGCACAAACAAAAGAAAATACTTATTCTCCTACAGAGTTGCGCCCGTGTGGAATAAATTGCCAGTTGATACTAAAAGAGCTAAAAACCTGAACACCTTTAAAAATCTTCTGGAAAAGGTCATTTCCACACAAGAATCCAAATCTTGTAAGTTTGGATCAGATCACCTCTCAATCTTCTAAATTTCAGAGAGGGCAAATCCAAAACTCTCAATCTCTCTGACTATGGTAAATGTCTTAGCGATTTAATCATTCAAGTCGCTTTTCTTTGTACTCTCACCAAGGCAGACGACTGCTTCTTAAGATACGGAAACCCAATCGCATTCGTATACTCAAGATGTGGCCTTCCATGCGATGTATACAGGCGGGTTAAGGTATCACCAAAAGAGCTTAATGATAGAAACAGGGGGAACTTGGTACAGAACCGCGAGACGAAATGTACGAGTTATGCTCCCTTGTCGACATGCTGAAAATGGCTGTGGCAGAAAGTCAAAAGGCGACCGAGTGAAACAGGGCGGTGACTTTTGCACAGCTATCAATTGCCATAATGCCAGATACAAGAAAAGTTGTGTTGGCAAGTCCTTTTTCAAATTTCCAAGAGACAAAGAAAGGTAAATTGCAATTGAAAAATTTCTTCAGTTTTTTGTGTTTATGTAGGCCTAAACTAAGATTGCTGCAGTGTTGTTAGTGTTAAAACAATGGGAGAGCGGCTTGAATGATTCATGTTATACCTATGTGCTAAATCCAAAACAGTTTGCTTGCTGACAGTTTACGTTCAACAGGTCGCTCACTGTTTACGTTATTGCTAGGTTGTTTGACTATATTTGTGCTTATATTTCAAAAGTAGATGTCAGATTGGCAGTTTGGCATCGTCAAACTGCTTATGTTAACAAGTTAAATTAGACTAAGTCTGTTTTCTCCTCGTGATCAAATACTGTGCAAGATAACCCCTTACCTAGGCACAAAAATGGTCCTTGATCTGTTGTAGTCCCTTTTCGTTTGAGTGTAAACGGGAAAAAAATGTAATGTAGAAACTCAGTCCTTGTTCTGATCTGGGAATTTCTGCGCATTAGATCTATATTGCGTGGAATGTTGTAGTCTCTAGGTTCTGATTGTTCTGTCTGATTAATTATTATTTTCCATGAAGTGACTGATGTTATTAAGCCAGTGATGTGGGAGGTGAGAGGGTTGGGGTAGGGGGACACCTGATATAAATTAAATTCACACTATTAATAACACATAACACAGGATGCTATGTACGCGCCTTTCCCCAAGGCTCAAAGCGCGGCGATCTATACCAACATACACGCTCACCTGTCTCATTTACCCTTACACACACCAAATACACATACATCACTCAAACAGGTGGTGTAAAGGCAGAGAGATCGCTATTAGAAGACGGAAGAAAATCGAATTGTTATTTTTGAAATTTTTATATTTACTGCATCCTGTACCATTTTTGAAGTGAAACATTTTGTTATTGTGCTTTATTGTGATTAATTGATTGAATGACAGAGCCCTCTCTCTCTCTCTCTCTCTCTCTCTCTCTCTCTCTCTCTCACGATTATGGATTTACACAGTTTCGGATAAATGAAACAGTCTGTCATGCATATTTTAATTTTAAAATATCTGCCGTTGATTAAAAAATAATAAATTCCAGGGAAGAAAACGAACCTATGACATACACACATAAGCAGCATAAAAGCACCTAATAAATGTCAATAAGTAAACATAAACAAAAAGACAAAAAAAAGACAGCAGTAGCGGAATGTTAATAATAATGATGGTTAAAAGTTTGGTTTTTGCACACGTTGCCATAAAAATGTTCTTTTGCAATGGCATAGGCTCAATAAGTTACCACGCACAGATCATTCATATAGCAGATGGTGAAATATAACCAGCCCGAGCAAATCCGTGAGAGCGTCTCGCATTTTTGTATAGGACATAATGGAAGTTCCCCCTCTTTCCATAATAAGCTCTTTGGTATCATTGCACTATCCAAGTAAGTAAAAGATCGGCGTATGATACCGAGCATTTTATTACCCTTGGAAATCGCATTGTTTATGTGTTTAGCAAAGTTTAGGTTCGTATCAAAGTGTTACACTCGTTTGATGTTGGTGTTTTTCTATCAGTAGTTGATTCAGCCCCGATGCTTGAAACCTGATAAAGTGTAACTCAGATTCGTTTATCCATGCAGCCTGCTCACTCAGCAACAAGGCAAAGTCTTCGTATGTAGTTTTCCAACTTTATTCCGCATACATCAACACTGCATACAATCGCTTTTTCCACTCTCAACTGTTTTCTTTCAACTCTCTTTTTGAAACAGTGCGGCATTTAGTCTCTACATACTCCAGAACAAGCGAGAATACCCCACATGAAACACCACAACCAATCAAAAGTAATTTCATCATCACTGTCTCACGTCATACAACCCTATTTGGAATGGAATCTTCCATGGTTACCACTAGAACTATCCATACGCTTCGATCAATAGTAAACAATTAACTGACTCGAGAAAATTCTCAAATAATATCGACCAACTAAAATCATCAACGTTATACAAAGCCTCCCATAACAACAACATAAAATCAAATCAAAGATAAATACACTCTATTGCTGCATGCTTAGCAAAACAAAACGATCTGATCTATCGCGTGCGTCACACACGTACGCAAGCCTATTATTGTGCGCATTTCACACTAAACCTACCATCGCACGCGTCTCCAACGTAACACAAAGTAACCCCCAAATCTTTTTCCTCACTATTATGGTCAATCGTCATTTTGTCGTCACCTGTACATAATATTTCACAGAATAGGCCAAATTAGTTCTCAACAGTTCTTTCAGATAAATAACAACTAGACTAGAAACCAGCAGGGAAAATTGGTGGTAAACAAATATTCTAAATTTTTTTTTATAAATGCAAACAGGGTGTTGAAAAATTGGAATGATCTCATAGTTAACACAAAATTGGCAAAAATTTTCAACGCTTTTAAGAATCTTCTTGACAACAAATGGTAAGGTAAAGGTGGTGGTAAAGGTGGTCCCGTAGGGGAGCGGTGATGTTAATTGGAGATCACACTTATCTTGGGCCAGCGTAATGAGGGTGATGCCCATCTCTCTCCCTCGCTGCTTTACCTTCCCCACCCTTAAGAGAGTAGGTACTCAGTCACAGTTGAGTCAACTGATGGGGGAGTTGTTATTTGTCGCTTCACGTTTTGCGGTCACCCATCCAAGTGCTAACCGCACTGGACGGTGCTTAACTTGCGACACAGTAGCGAGTGCTCCAACCACTGCGCTATCCGACACCCCAACAACAAATGAACAATCCTAAATTTATAGCTAATTAAAAGAATATGACGATATATGATGCGTCTCCCTTTGGTTATCTATAATAATATATTCTTTATAATATGTTATATAGATAACCAAAGGGAGTCGCGTCAAATGCATAGGCGCTCGCGTGTACAGATACAAGCGCCTGTGATATATATAATTTTATTTTATTGTATTCACTAGCGTGACCAACGCACATATGTAAGACAAGGAAGGTAGAGACGTGGAATAGGCCGCGAGGTCTAAAATTAAACCTCTATTTACAAAACTAAACTATCACGAGTTTGAAGCCGAATGTTTACATTTGCATACGTATAGTCAGAGAAAATTTTGCACGGTGTCTTTATCTTTTAAGGATTTTAAAAGCACTTAAAGCATTTGGGTTCAAGCACATAACTGTTTAAGAACAATATGAACAATCATAAAAGCTTGGGCTCTCGTGAGAACGCCAACAAAAGTGTTACGAAAGTATTACGCCCCTAATGACTTTACTTTATGTGTCACTTCCGGTTGTACTTCCGCAATCATCGGCAACTTTCACACCATAGAATGGAACTCACGCCCGGCTGTTTTGCTGTATTATATTAAATACAAAGGGTGCCTAACCTTCTACGGAATTTAATCGGTTAAGAATGGACATGGAAGAAGCTGTTGTATTACGAAAAGGCTATCTTCTTGTTCAAGTGAGTCAACCGAGTGGGTGTGTGTGAAACTGAAACTTGTGAAAGAGGAAGAGTGCACTGCACCGCTAGTACGGCGCTAGTTATATTCTGCAGCAGCATGAACAACTCAGTATTCCAACAGTTTTGGCCCTAACCACAAATTCAGAAACTTTAAGAAAGTGCAAATATTATGATTATCTTTTACCATGATCTCACTCTCAGTAACGAGTAGGCCTATGTGTTGGCAGTGTTCATCCGACAAATTGTTGATTTGACCATTATCATTATAATATATGGCATTAATTTTCAGATAGCATAGCATAGAAAATTATGGCATGCAGGCATTAAAGCATGTGGACCTCATTTTATAACCACCTCGTCCTCACGCCCCCCTTCTTCTTTCCAGATGACTGCCTCCTCCTTACATACCTCCACCCACTTGCCTGCACACCTACTCTACCTCCATTCTGCCATATTTATTATGACTCTTTTTTTGGTTTCATAACTCATTAAGAATAAAGTAGAGGTAATAATAGGCTTGGGACATGCTCCATAAAGATGAGAAAAGGAGGGAGCAGTGGAGGTCGGGATTAGTTTTAGAAAACGCTACGGTAGCTGGATTAGTAAGTACCATGGAAGTCTGACAACGATCTTGAGCATTGTTGTTGTTGTTGAGGAGTGTTGTTGCTGTTTAACAGTAGATGCACACCATCGAATTGTTGCCCCGTAGAGGGATTGCCACACAAAACTGAAGAAGAAAAAGATGATAATCACATTCACAGCCAAATAAACCCACAATTTTCTTTGTAGAACCCACAGTTTTCTTCGTAGAGCATCTTTGAATCCCTTCCATGGAATTAATATATTTTCTCAGGTATATACATCCATATATTTTTTTTTCATTTTTTAAATTGGACGGATAAAAGCTTTAAAAAGTGGAAACATAACTATCTGTTCACATGTTACTATTGTTAGTGATCGTTCTCTACTAAATAACAACCCAGCTAGTAATATACTTCCTTTTTTGACAGTGACAGGTTTCAAAACAAAAAGTCCATATCAACAAGGACACCCAGATCCTTCTCGACAGAAGTTGATTCAAGCTGCCGCCTCACATCCCCATCTTTCATATAAATATTAATAATAATATTATGATTTCATTCTAATAATCTGGGCAGTTAACACTTGTCTAATGTTCCAAACTTCAGTGCTAAGCCTAAAGCAGTGCTTCAGATTGTTGGAGCGCCCGCGCCATTGGCGCATATTTTATCAGAATGGCGCGTAACAGTCAACGTGAATGCGCCAGCATGGCGCGTCATAAAAATCAAGAAGGACTAGGTGAACATACGATACGAATACCTTCGATTGTCAGTGACCCATCTTTTTCAAAATTGACCCATCATTTTGCATGGCCATGGGTCATTGGGTCCATGATGTCTGAAAACAATCTGAAGCACTGCTAAAGCCATGAAAGCCTACAGAATCTTCCCTTTGTCTTTGATGATGGTGGTAGTCACCATCTGAAAGAAGAAGTTACACTTGTCCAAATTAAATGAGAAAGGAATAAAACTTGTATTTAAAAATGAGATTGTGATTTCATGTTGTAAAATATATTGAAGTAGGAAGATAAAACTGGCTTTTCTGAGAAACTCTTTCAGTTGTTTAAGATGTTGACACTGACAGGTAAAAGCTCTTCAGGCAAATGAGAAAGCCTACACAATCTTCACTATGGTGATGATGGTAGTCAATGGAAAGAAAAAAAAGATTGGAAAAGCTAAAATTTTCCACAAGAAGATATTGTTTGAACAAGGAGAAGAAAGAAAAATAGGGGCCCGATTTTGTGGGCGGACACATTTTACAGAAACCTGAAAACAGTTCTCTTTTCTTCATGCTGAGCTTTATGTTTTACTATCTGGTCTCACATTTCATTTGCAAAAGTCACTGTGTGAATGGACTGCATAAATTATGCTAATTGTCTGATACGCTTGTTACTATGTTAGAATGTGTTGAGTGTTGGTCTTGGTGAAGAAGTAAAAGTGTTAAGTTAGGTTCTTGGCCCCTACCCGCCTCTGTGTGTGTGGGCGGGGAGGGGGAGAGGTAAGGGGGAATTATTAATTAATTAATTCAATATTCTTCTATAAATGTATAATACTATTACTAGTATTAGTTGTGTAAACTTGTGCGTTTGTAACATGTGTTAACTATTGTGAAGTTGACAGGTTTGTGTGCATGCATGCATTATGATGGGTTTGTGTGTGTGCGTACTTATGATGGGTTTGTATACATGGGTTTGTGTTTATTTGTTATGTTGAATTTATGTTGGGTAAATGAATTTTGGGTGGCAGGCATAAAGTTGTAGTGAAATGTCTGTTTCAGAATGTCAAAAAGAAGTGGAAAGTACGGTGGTTTGTGCTGGGGGAGGACCAGCTTTGTGGCTATCACAAGTCCAAGTCCGTCCTGATCAGCACTCTACCTCTTATCAGTTGCACCATCACCTCACCCTGTAATGACCTTCAGGACGCTAATCTGCATGTACGTAACCTTCTTTATCGCTAGAACAGAGCAGATTCCTGCTCCCACTTATATTTTTTTTATTCATTTTTGTAAACTCTCCAGATTTTTGCCCATCACACATCTTTGTGAGGGGTATCTGGCAACACACAAACACCATGTTCTCAATAAAACATTCCTAAGTCAATGGCATCCCTGAACAATCGGTGTGTGTCAGGGGTGCCTACTCTCGCCAACACTCTTCAACATCTTTCTAGAGCGCATCATGTCAGATACCCTTGCAGATCACAAAGGCACAGTCAGCATACGGGGTAGAGCAATCTCCAAGCTTAGTTTTGCGGATGACATTGATGGATTGGCTGGAGAGGAACAAGAACTTGAACAGCTGTACTGAGGTTTGACACCACCGCCAGAGCCTATGGAATGGAAATAAGTGCAGAGAAGACCAAAATGATGACCAAAGGGATCAACACGGACATCAAAGTCAAAGGCCAATCCCTCAACACAGTGCATAGCTTCATATATTTAGGAGCCATTGTATCAGACAATGGGTCCTGACAGGAAGTCATCTCCAGGATTGAAGCCAATTTGGAAAGACCGGACCATCAGCCTACATTCCAAGGTAAGACTGCTGCACTCTCTTGTCATCCCCATCTTCCTATACGCTTGCGAAACATGGACCCTCATAGCAGATCTACAACGAAAAATACAAAGCATGGAGATGAGGTGCTACAGAAGACTTCTGGGCATTTCCTATACCCAGCACATCACCAACGACGAAATCTGACCGACCATCACACAAGCCATTGGACAACACGATGACCTGCTCACAGTGGTGAAAAAACGGAAACTCCGATGGTATGGCCACGTCACCAGATCATCAGGTCTTGCAAAGACCATCCTGCAAGGCACAGTGCAAGGAGATAGAAGAAGAGGGAGACCGAAAAAGAGGTGGGAGGACAACATTTGAGAATGGACTGGTTTGACACTGAGCGAAACCATCAGGGTTGCTGAGGCCAGGAAAAGATGGAGTACGCTGGTTAAACGATCATCTGTGGTGCCCCTACGACCTCTGAGTTACGGGATAGGATAGGATAGGATAGGATAGGAAGTCAATGGCACGGTGTCAGCCGTTGCCAGAAGTTATGGCAAAATTATAATGTCAGCAACATCATTTATTAAATCTATGCCTGAGGCTTGTTGTACCATATTTATACACAACAAATGTAAACAATGAAACAAAACTAATTTACTTGTGCATGCAATTAAACAATAAATTATTATCCTGTACTATAAATAATATGTATACTAAACATAACAAGGAATAGTTTAGGACAGGCTATAAGACTAGTGTTGTTGTTTTTTTAAGGCTAAAACCGCCATCCTTTTACTGTTTCTTTCTCTCTGTATCTGTCTGTATGTCTCTGTCTGCATGTCTCTCTGTCTGTCTCTTTCCCTTCTATCTCTATCTCTCGCTCTCGCTCTCTCTCTCTCTCTCTCTCTCTCTCTCTCTCTCTCTCTCTCTCTCTCTCTCTTTTAAAAGTATACTTAATGAACTTACTTGCAGGGCTTGTTAAAGCTGAGTTTGCCAGATGGAGAAGCAATCTATTTTGAGGCAGCAGGGTCAGAGGACCGTGATGGCTGGGCACACGCCATTGGGGCTGTCATACGTTCTCTCTCTTCCACTGTGCAGGTTAGCTTTTTTCTTTCTTTGCACAATCCAGAGTGTGTTACAGCAAGTCTTTATTATGACAGAAGAAAACTAAATGTTTTCTCTCAAAAGCAGAGAAAGTTGCCATACCCCACCCTTGTAGATTTCAGTTTTCTGTTGACTACCTTCTGCATGAATTAGCAGTTCTTTTTGCCCTGTATTAGCAGAAGAAAAAGAAAAGAAAACCAAATAAGTCATATAAAAATTTCCCTTGCTGTCATTTCATTTGCACATGTATACTTTTGTGTTTCCTGTGAGTTGGCATGCTAGATAGAGTAGGATGCTTCCATTTGCACGTTTTGTGCAACTCTGTAGTGCATCACTATTAATAATGTTGTCCCTAAGTCCTTATAAAGGAAACGTTTTCTGACTGTGTTTTACACCACTTTTTGTCTTTCTGGTGTACATTTTGCGATAATTTTATTTTCAAGGATTGAATGTGTTTGTGTGTCCCTCAGAAATCACAAGAGCAGCTGCCTTTCCGGAACTTTACAGCTTATGCCAATGTCAGGTGAGTCGTGTGTGTAATTGTAAAACTGACTATTGAAGATGAGCTGTAAAAGTTGGAGGAGATGAAATGCCAAAATCGAGCTCTTGTATTTCACTAATGGCTTTGACTAAGGTTTACAAGCCAGCTGAAGAAAGTAATCTGTGTGATTAAGCAATCAATACAAATGTACGCAGATAACTTATTTTGAAGGCAAGACTTACCAATTAACCACCGTCAACATCAATTTTTTGTAATTTTTCTCTCCAAGTAATTGAAGTAAGTAGTGTCTTGCTCTCTTGTAAACGGGTAATTGGGTACCTACTGTTTTGCTGCAAAAATATTTCTTTTAATTTTACTTTTGGGGCAGAGCTTGAAAATTATTTATTTGTGTTACCGAATTTAGTGTGTGTCTTGCAGTGATTAATTTTTCTTGCAGTTAAATATACTTGGCTGGTTGTCTTTGCAGTTAAATTACTGACTTCTCTTGGGATTTGAGGATTTGATTGTTTTTCTCTCTCAGTGAAATAATTGGTGCCTTGCAAGATCCTGATGCAGGAATTGCTACAGCAACACACCTCCGAGCTGGCCAGGTCTGCAAAGACTGCTTCAAAGGTAGGCATCATATTTTGTTTTTTTTTGTGTTGTAAAGTTTAAACAAATTAGGCAGGCTTCATCTTAGAGAGTATTTTTTAAATGTCCTGTCAAATTAATAGTGATAAAACTGATAAGGTTCAACCACAGGACTTAAAATGCTCTAAAAGGTAAAAGTTTTCCCATAATTTATTTAGTAATATGGGGAGAGCAGCATTTCCACCCTCTCTTTTGCCTAAGGCAGGTTTGTGAGTGTCTAAATCTCCTCTCCATTGCTACTTTATCTTTCTAAGTTCCGATAACCATGTACACAAGCATGGTAGGGCCAGTTGTGGTGATGAGCTGTATGGATTTTAATTGCTTTTTTTTTTTTGTAGACTTGTGTTTTGTTGTGTTTGTGATGTCATGTGTAGTTTGCTGTAGCTTGAAGATGTACAGAATGTCTCACACAAAGGTTTTGTCACTGTTGCGAAATGTGACCTGGTTGCAGTGGTTATAGTAAAATAATGTTGTTGGGTTTTGAATGGTAGCCTGTTTGTGAGGTTTGTATTCCTGTCACAGCTGTGTTGCTGACTTGACACAGAGCCTTGTGTGGGATTTTCAGGCAGCGAGATTGTGGACTGGCTACTGCGGTGGTCGCTGGTTCGAAACCGAGAGAATGGTAGCGCCATGGCACAGACTCTGTTGAGATTGGGTCACCTGCAGCAAGTCTGCCTAAAGGATGGATCGGTCACCAGCCCCAAGTTTGCTGACTCTGACACTTTGTACAGATTTGTAAGTTGATTTTGTTCATTGCAAGTAGTGCAGTCAAGGCTTCATTGCTGCTGCTATTTGTAGCCTTCAAATCACTTTCAAAGATAGACTAGGTTAGTGTCCTTTAATAATCTTATCTATTGATTATCCTTGCTGCTGATGGGCAATAACATAACGTAGACTAGCGGAGTGGCATGGTAGCGCATTTGGTTAAGGCATTGTTTTTTTTAGATTGCAGGTTCAAACCCTGCAGGGGTAAACTTACGTGATTTGAGTATCAGAAGTTTCCGGTCACTGAGGGTTTTCCTCTGTTTCCTAATGGCCACTTACCCTTGCACACCATGCTTTAAAAGGTGTTTGAGGGATGAATGTGTGTTTAGGTGTGTGTGTCATGTCAGCATGTATGCTGGTTACAGATCGTCGCTCTTCGAGTCTGATTTAGGAAAAAGAAGCGCATTGCATCTGGTATTATTATTATTATTATTAATAAATATACAAATAAAGAACAGCTTTTACGACACACAATTTCTTTACTTTTGATGGGGTAGTGAGGAGGTGGGGGGTATTTGTCAGTTTGCTTTGCCAGTGAATGAAAAAGCCAGCAAAGCTATATTATCTGTTTCGTCAAAGTAAAGAGGGTTCTTTACTCTTTTGCAATACAATACAATACAATACAAGGTTATTGCTTTAGGTCCAGCGGACTCTTCCGAGCCAAATCAGGACCAAAACTCTCTTTTGCCAAGTTCAGTCAAATGTCCATTGACATAGAACAACACACTACCAACAACAAGGAGGATTGCTCTGTCATAGACATTTTAGCATTTCCAACAGCTGCTGTTATAGTTAAATTTTTACAGAACTTGGAATAAATCCAAGACCAAGTCTACAAACGATGTAGTCAACTAGTACTGTAGTATTATTTTTTCTTAACCTCTTGTTTCTGATTCTAGTAGTATTAGCAGCAACAATAACAGTAGTAGAGTTATTTCTATTATTACTGTTTGTTGTAGTAGTAGCAGTTATGGTGTTTCTGGAATTTTTATTGTTTGTTTTTTTACGTTCCAATTTATTTATTTATGCTCTGTATTTATTGTACATAAAACTATAAATTTGAGTTGTTGCCAAATAATTGTGTGCCTTGAACATGGACAATGAATTTGGCGCTATATTTACAAAGTCATTGTTATTATCAACTTACTGTATTATTTTGTACATTTTTGGAACAGACGTCTATGAACCTCGGCTGCAAACGGAACAGTTTTTACGACAGCACGGACAGCGACTCGGGCAGTTCTTCAGATGATGAAGATGATGCTGGAGAGGAGGTCAAGTCCAAGAAAGGACGATTCCTCAAGCAGTCATTCCTGGCCAAGAAGGTATCTCTATTTGATGTGTAATGAAATATATACATTTGCAGGTGTATAGACCCAAAACAAAGTGTGGAAGAAAAAGTCCGTTCAGAAAGGCTTCACGGTTTGTTTCGTCCTTTACCTATTGCTGCTGCTGTTCTTACTACTACTACTACTACTGCTTCTGCTGCTACTACTACCTCTACTACTACTACTACTACTACTACTACTACTACTACTACTACTACTACTACAAATACTATACTTTTTCTTCTTTAACCCTTTAACATGCGGAGCGACCTAGAGCGACCGATATTTTTGCTATGTGCACTCTCGCAGAGCGACCGGCAGCGGCCGGTAATGACATGGTCTGATCAGAGGCTGCCATGTGGAAATCTATTTATAGCAAACGTGCGAGATTCTCGCACACGTGATCGTAATTTACTGCTGTTTCCGGCGGAGTTTTCACTGCAGTTTTAGAGTGTGTAGAACGCACACAGCGAATTTTCAAAGTTTGATTAAAGTTTGAAGTTTGAGAGGCGGAGAATTATGGCGTCAGATTCTTGCAGAATCTGATGAAGAAAATGACCCATTTGAAGGATTTTAGGAGGCTGATTTGGTACAGGTTAATGATGAAGAGGAAAATGATTTGGACTTTCACTTTGACGATCTTTTTCTGTCGGATTTGAATAACAGAAACGCTGAACAATCGATGCTTTATTATTTGTGTCAGTGATCGTATTGCTGCATGTTGTGCAGTATGCAATGTTGACATTCAGATTTTTGTTTCCAGTTGCAACACATTGTAAAAATGTATGTGTAACATTTCATTTTGAAGAAAAATATGTGGTTGATTTGTTAATAATGATAAGTGGAACATAATTTTGGGTGGTGCATTTTTAATTAATTTTTGTATGTGCATGGTGTAGCATTTTGACGGAGTTACTTGCCTTGACCTAGGAAATAGAAGTAGACTCCTGTGGGGGTTAGAGGGTTAACTACTATTTCCCTATTTCCATCATTCCGTTGTTCATTTCTCTGAGGATTCAGTCTTACTGCAGTAGCTCAGTGGTTGAGCGTTGGCTTGGCACGCCTGGTTGGAATCCCATGGTGAGCGAGATAAAAGTGGCCATTTTTTTTGCCGTCTGTCTGCCCTTATGATTGCTCTGGTGGTTCAGTTTTGATTTAGGTCCTTACCCCCTTTTCTCTGGAATGGTTATCAAGGGTGGTGTGTATAGACATTGAACTTCAATGTTCATTCATTCATTCTGAGGATTCTGGATAACAATCTCTGCTGTAGTTTTTCAAGAGGTGGAAAACTCTTCCCATACAGTACTGCACAGTAGCTCAATGCCTATGTGAGCAGCACTCTTAGGTTATCCCACATTTTGCTTGCTGCGGGCTATTTATAGCTTGCCTACACCCTCCCTTTCAGTGAAAGGAAAGGAAAGAAAAGCACTGGCAAAGCTATTTATAGCTAGCCTGGCTGAACTAGCTTCAAAACCTAAAAGCTTTGGTTGAGTCGGTGTGACTGGTTTAGGTGTGCTTTTGTTGCATGTTCTGTGTGCTGGTCAACAGTGACATTGTAGCATGCTCAGTGTGTTTGCAAACAATGATCACAAAACGGCGCTTTCGTTGAGAAGACAGCCTGAATTTCATCATGGGTGATGAACACATTTTTTAAAACTCCAAAATATAAGAGGTTTTAAAAAAAGAATTGGGGGGCTCAAATTTGTGCTTTTATTTATTTTATTTTGTTCTCGTGCCTTTTCAGAAACCTTTGCGTAAGGGATGGAGAGTGGTGAAGGTGAAGCTTCAAGAAAGTCCCAAAGCACTTCAATACCATAGGGCTGTGTTTGCATCAGTATGTATAGCCTTCTACTATACTACTACTACTACTACTACTACTACTACTACTACTACTACTACTACTACTACTACTACTACTACTACTACTACTACTACTACTACTGCTGCTGCTGCTGCTGCTGCTGCTACTACCACTACTGCTAATGCTACTGCTACTACTATTACTAGTATTACTACTACTACTATATTATTAGTATTATGCCTCTGCACTGTATATTCTTGCTGTTGTTGTAATTGTTCTTGTTCTTCCCCAGCATGTCTTGTTTTTTTGTGGGTTATGGGTTACAAAGATAATAAAATTCAATGTGAACTTACAAAATATTTCTTTGAGATATGTTGACTTATGCAGCCTCAGTGGAGTATAGTCTTCAGTTAATTTGTCTCAAGAGTCGTAAATGGCATCGTAGTTTAGAATGTAGCTCTGACAAGAGAACAGTAGTGTGAGACAAAAGTTTTGTGCAGAACGCTTGGAAGGAGCTGTATTGCGTACATATTAACATTGGGGATTAATAACAGGCCAAATGTGAGTAAAAGTAATTTTGGGCGACCTAAAACCTTGTAGCTCATTCGCCAGACTTATTATTTTTATTGTATTATTTTGTTTTGCTGTCTGGTCTCTCCATGCATTCCATTTTGAAAGATTCTTCACTGAAACCTTTCTGTTGATTGTTTTTTATGAAAGTTATTTTCTGACTGAGAAATTTGGGGGGGGGGAAGGCGGTGGTGGCAAGTAGCACTAGACCAGTGGAAAAGCAGAAATGTCCAGCTCTCAGCACCCCTGAATAATATTTGTTAATAAAAATCAAACTAGCATGTTTTGAGTGTGCGTGTTCTGACATTTGGCAATGAGAATTAAATTCCCTTGACGCTGAATAATTTTTTATTTCTTTCTGCAGTATACTGATGACCAGATGTATCCCTGCAAAATATTGCCTTTGGAAGGCTGCACGATCACATCGGCAGTGAAAAAGTCTAAAAGCAAAGGTAGGTACATCTTTTTGTTGCCTTTTGGGACAATTGGACAACTGAAATTTGGGTATATCCAGGACACAAACTAATAATAAGACAACAGACATTTATTTGCCGAAGAGTTGACATTGGAAAAGTTGTGGTTGCAAAACAAAAATAATAACAATCTTCACAGTACTAGTTCTTTGAATAACGGCAAGTTACTATGAAGCTAAATTGGCGAGTGAAACATGTAAATGTTGCATGAAAATGTTGACCCAATGAAGTAAAAATTGTTCTGTGTTGCAATGTCAGGTTTTGTTTATTGCTTTATGACTACTCAGTAACTCTCCTGCTATTCCTCTTTGTCACAGCTGTGGTACCCAAACCACCAAGTCACCGACTGTGCTTCCGCACCTCGCGCGGCAAGACCCTGACCTTGCAAATGAAAGATGAACAGGAGAAACAAGAATGGCTGGCCCTATTGCTGAACCAGGAACTGAGTGCTCCTGCCAAAGTCAACCCAGAACCTATTGTCCCTGCCAAATTGAGTCAGGAACCACATACTCCTGCCAAAGTGAGCCATGAGCCAAGTGCCTCTGCCCAAATAAACCCAGAAGCAAGTGCTCCTCGGAAAAAGAGCCAAGAACTAAATACTCCTGCCAAAGGCAGCCAGGAACAGGATACTCCTGCCAAAGGGAGCCAGGAACAGGATATTGCTGCCAAAGAGAGCCAGGAACAGGATATTGCTGCCAAAGGCAGCCAGGAACAGGATATTGCTGCCAAAGAGAGCCAACAACAGGATATTGCTGCCAAAGGGAGCCAGGAACAGGATATTGCTGCCAAAGGGAGCCTGGAGTCAAATGCTCCTACCAAAGTGGACCAGGAAATAAATACTCTTGAAAAAGGGGGCCCGAAATAAACACTTCTGCAAAAGGGAGCCAGGAACCAAATAATCCTGTAGAAGGGAGCCAGGAACCAAATGACCCTGTAGAGGAGAGCCAGGAACCAAATGATCCTGCAAAAATGAACTCAAAGAGTCCTGCAAAGGTGAACCAAGAACTTAATGCTTCTGCCACAGAAGCCAGTTCCTAAAGGATCACTTTGTGCTGCGATAATCTGTTCTGGTCCTTTTCTTGCCCAAAGGAAGTTGCACTATTAGCCTGAGCCTGCAATGGTTTGACATGGTAGCTATCGGAGTGGTGCCATTCAGCGTGTGATTTTAATTAAACAGCATACTCATGGTGCAAGCTCACGGAGCTGCAACACTGTTTTGATATGTGTGTTTTGAGTGTTGAGATTATTCAGGATGTGGCTATCATCATTTAACAAAGTGAAATTAGGTTTTCAGTGTTCACTAAACTTGTTACTGTTGTGGGGACTTTTCCCCTTCTCCCCCCTCCTTCTCCCTCCTCCCCTTTCTTTAAACTCTTTTTTTCTCATACCTTCCCTCCCTTGGGGGTGTCGGATAGCGCAGTGGTTGGAGCACTCGCTACTGTGTCGCAAGTTAAGCATCGTCCAGTGCGATTAGCACTTGGATGGGTGACCGCAAAACGTGAAGCGACAAATAACAACGCCCCCAGTTGACTCAACTGTGACTGAGTACCTACTCTCTCAAAGGTGGGGAAGGTAAAGCAGCGAGGGAGAGAGATGGGCATCACCTTCATTACGCTGGCCCAAGATAAGTGTGATCTCCAACATCACGCTCCCCTACGACCACAAGGCTATGGGACTACCTTTACCTACCTTTTACCTTCCTTCCCCTTCCTTTTGTACCCCACTCCCCTCCACCCCATGTTTGGTAGTGGCGAGTTTAATAGGTAGCTATGGGGACTGGGTTTGAGTTATTGTGCCTGTACATTTTCCTTCCCTCTATTCTCTTTCCCCCACCTTCGTTCTTCTTCCTCCACCCCACCTCAATTTTTTTTTTCATTACGAAAAGTATGTCCGTGAGAGGTGGGGGACTTTTTTGCCTGCAAACTGTCCATTTTTCCCTTCTGCCAACCCACGTATTGTTGTTAGGGATATGACAGTGAGGTGAGGTGTGGAGGCAGGGCAGGGGCGACTGGTGGAAATGGGTTTGAGTCATTTGTACCTACATATTTGGCTTGTTTTTTTAATGCTATATTGAGGAACAACAGCTTTTCTTATTTGTTTTCCTCTATGCATTTACACACCTCTGTGATCCAGTTTATGTTGTCTCTGACACATTGCTCTCTTTGCCTTGTATTTGTAATAATGCTTTAATACTAATACAGACAAAATTTCATAATTGGGGGTGCCGGAGTTTCAGTATAAATAGTATCCCTGCTTTCTGGAAATTTAGTGCTTTAAATTCCCACTGTCGCTGTCTTTCTCCTTTGTTCTTTCTCATTCCTACTCTGTTCGATCAATCTACTATACTATCTTCTTCGCTAGACTAGTCACCTACCTTTTTTCTTAAAAACTCTTCCTGGACAAAACTCCTCATTGTCTGTTGGATCAGCTTGGGAATATTGGAGGCTTTCTGCCAGGTGGTCACCTATGATGTTATTATTTGGCAATGTAGGCAATCACAAGTATATCAACTAACTAGTTAGTAGCTCGTATTGCCCCCCAGTCGACAGGCGGTGGTCCAGTTGCCCTTGGTTTTAGCCACAAGCTGAGACGGGGGTATCCCAAACCTAAAAATAGAATAGAGAATTCTGGGAAATCTGTTCAAGGGAAGTAACTGATAACTAGCTACGGTTGCAGTCATGGTCGCCATTTCTCGCGAAGATGTGCTGGCTGAAATTAAACAAAAGTTGGGAGAGGAACTGCATATTTCTGGTAGTGAACAAAGGCTTTGCTCAATTATCGAAGGAGAACACGATGGATTTATAGAAACATGCACACATGTATGTGAGCTCAGTGCAGGCGATCGTGAGTCTCAGTGAACGATTGTTCGCCATTGTCATTGATTCAGCTGCTCAGATCGTTCGATGTGATGGTTTATTTATCGCTTGAATCACACTGTATAATGCACATGCAAGTTCTGTCAAAGATATGATGATTTGAGCATATGTTCGATTCCGTACCGATTGGAAGGTGGGGTGGAAAAATTCAATCATGGTGATGATCAATCCTATTTTGCAATGGTGGTTAGGCCTACTTTATTGTGTATGGTCACGGGTACTTACCTTTTGTAGTTTGTGTGCTTTTTGTTCTGTCGGCCTTGAGTGTTTGCGTCGCCGTGGCTCGTTGTACTTTGTTGTGGTCTCGCTCTCTTTTGATTTTTGAAAGCAAATTCAAATTGCATTGTTATCCAGCAGCATGCGAGGTCAAATTAGACGAATTCAGATCTAACCAATCTTCTTGTGACGCCATTTTGCGTGTGTCTCGTGGGCCATGCACCAATTGCAAAGAGTCCTGCCGACGTCATTTCAGAAAAATTCCCCTGGGTTTTGAAGTTTCTAAAAAATTATTTTATGCCGTCGACGCTCTATGGAGCGCAGAGCATGTAAAGGGAAGCAACCGGTTGTACGCGCACGTCGACAGAGACATAGAATGGAGATACTAACTTGTTAGTTGATATACTTGTGAGGCAATTTATATATGTGTTTTGTTGATATTTTATAATGATGTTTAAATTCTATTTTGTTTTTGTAAACGGTGGTTCGATAAATTAGAGTATAACCTCAGTGTCCCCTGCGTGTGATGTCTTTATTGTAAAGTGACCGGCTGGTGAAGTGCCTTCAGTGTTACCTCTAAGGTTGTTTCGGCAGATCTTTTATGCGAACCAGGGGCGAGTCCTGTTTCAGCAAAGTTGTGGTCTTGATTTTGTGGTCCTGATTCGGCTCTTTGCAGTCTGCTGGACCCTGTAAGCAGTGAATAACTAACTAATCTTTGAATAAATATAGGCAATAAGTATGTTAAGTCAATTTGAATATATTAAATCTTTGAATAAACATAAGCAGTAAAAAAAAACACCAGCCCAGACCATGACCGGATTTGAATATAAGCAGTGTTTGAATGTAAGCGGACTTGGAAAATAGCCAATTTTTACTGTAGGTCTTTTGGTGCTTCATGAGTGTAGATGGGCCATGTGTGTGCGTGTGTGTGTGCATGTTAGAATGTGTGTAAGGATGCCTTCGTTTATGTGAATGCCTATGCATGTGTTTTTGGAATGTGTGGGTGCATAAGCTTATTTGCGTTAGGCTTGTGGAAGTATGTTGTTTTAGTGTGGGTCTTTTTGTTTCTAATTCAGTTTTAAATGATTCATTTGTTGAACAATTATGGTCTCTGCTTTTTGTGTCTTATTCTTTTCTTTTTTTTTGTTGAGGGAGGTTGGGTAATAGTAAAATTCTATAATGTTGTGAGTTTTGAACAATTTGCCATTGCACCATTTTGAAACGGTTTCGCACAAACAGCCTTCTAAATTCTTACCAAATTGACATAACAAATTTTCATGTATTTATGTAATTTACGATGATTAAAAAAATGTTGTCACATAAAATATTCTAATGTCTTTTCAGTCTGCCTTGAATGAGTGTGTTTGTATGCCTAAGTGAATGTCATAGTTTTCTTGTTCAACCCTTTTATTATTTCTTTGCAATCTTTCTTTCTTTATTCTTTTTTTTTCAGTCTTGAGAGTTTTTCTTTCTCTCTCTCCCTCTCTCTACTATGTCTCTCTCTCACACACACACACACACAATAATAAAAGTAATTAAACCACAGCATGCCAGATACAGGAAACGACCCCCATTGGGGTGCCGGGGGTTTCAGTATAAATAGTATCCCCACTTTCTGGAAATTTAGTGCTTTAAATTCCCACTGTCGCTATCTTTCTCATTTGCTCTTTCTTATTCCTGCTCTTTTCTATCAATCTGCTATACTATCGTCTTCTTCGCTAGACCAGTCTCCTACCTTTTTTCTTGATAACTCTTCCGGGACAAGACTCCTTGTTTGTGTATGAGGTCTGTTGGATCAGCTTGGGAATATTGGACGCTTTCTGCCAGGTGGTCACTAGGGCTTCCTATGTTATTATTTAGCAATGTAGGCATTTTATATGTATGTGTTTTGTTGATAATTTTAAATGATGTTTGTATTCTATTTTGTTTTTGTAAACGAGGGTTTGATTAGTTGGGGTGAAGCCTCAGCCGTCCCCTGCGTGGGATGTCTTTAATGTGAAGTGACTGGCTGGTGGAGGGCATTCAGTTTTCCCACTAGGGTTGTTTCAGCAGATCTTTTATGCGGATTGGGGGTTGTCCGGTCCTGATTTGGCTCGGAAGAGTCCGCTGGACCTAAAGCAACAATTATGTAATGTAATGTAATGTTCTTTCTCTCTCTCCCACTGAACTAAATAAACTTTTCTTTTAGATCAGTGCTCTCTCCCCCTCGATCTCTACTATGTCTCTCTCACACACACACGCACACAGATTATAATAAAAGTAATTAAACCAAGCCTATAATTTAACACAGCACGCCAGATACAGGAAACAAAATGGCTGTAACCCAAGCTTAGACCGAAATCACGCTTGCACAATCTATGATGAGGCCTATCCCACGACTGCGTGACCTCACCTGTAGCAGACGATCGATATCTCAGGTGCTACGCACAAATGGACCAATCAGAGTGGTCGTGTCACATTGCTTGCGCCATTGTGAACTTCCGTTGTCATTTCCCCCAAACTAAAAATTGTCGTCTGCGAACTGTTTACTTTTGGCTCATCGTGTGAACAGCAGGTGGACATCTTCATGACAAGATCGAAGTGGACATTTTAACCCATGTTCTTGACTGTAGTGTAGGGGACCCGAGGCGTTTTTGTAACCTACCTGTAGACATTTTTTTCAGTAGGTGATTGAGATCCTGTACAGTCTGTACACAGTAGACGTTCATTTATATTTCATGCAACGAGGAAGAGTTATCTGACTTATCATCCAAATTGTAAAACACATACTACGCGACATAAGTCTGATCCGTTTCTCAAGTGTTAAATTTTGTGGAGCAGCGACTTGCGGACTTTAAAATAAACAAATACATACACTTCTGTGTTGCCTGCGGTTAAGATCATTCTAGATCATCCTACTCAATGATAATGGATATATTTTTTATTTTATATTAATTAGACTCATTTAGAGATAACCACAATGGTCAGGTGTGTGTGTGAGGGGGGAGGGTGGTGGGAGGAGGAGGGAGAATAACAATTAAAATACAGACTACTTAGATTTTTGTTTATTTTTATACAGTTGTCACAGAAGCTGTCATTGCGGTTCAGTAAATTTTACCTGATCCAAGATTTGGAAGAAATGTGCAGCAAAATCTAATTTAGTTATCATTTACGATCTCACATGGAGAATGTTGTTTATACTGTTTTCTGTTTTAGTGTGCCAGATATCTGACATTGTGAAGTGCAAGTATTAGATTTCATCAAAAGAGAGCATTTTCATCAATACACGACACATAAAGCTTCTAATATTGACGATGTCTAAGAAAGACAGGAGAAGAGTGCTTGCCAAACTATGGGGTACACCATCCAGCCGAGATCTTGACCTTTTTGATGAAGGCAAAGAGGTTGTAGTTGTGTCATCATCCAAAGAAATCGTGCCATGGTGGCTTGAAGTCTTCCAGGTTGGTGCTCTTTTGTTTTCATATAAAATGTTGTCATGTTGTGGTCAATAATAACATTAAATATATAAATAATACTATTCTGTGGGTCAGATAATGTAAAACCATAATCAGCAAAACTGTGGAAAAAGACACGACAGCATAGCCATATATATTATATATATATTATGTGTGTACTTTGTGTGAAACTGAAAATAAGTAAATATTATATATTGAGCAGTGTGTATTAATACTATTATAATATATAAATAATACTATTCTGTGGGACAGATAATGTAGACCCATAATCAGCAAAACTGTGGAAAAGGATATGACACTTGACAGCATAGTGTACTTTGTGTGAAACTGAAAATATGTAAATATTATATTGAGCAGTGTGTATTATGTATGATTTATTGTTATTTTAGTTGCTTGGATGTGAGCGAAACCTGAGCATGACTAGCCAGTATTTATAGGGCAGGCATGTTAGATTTATTAATTATTAATTGAATGTAGACAAAAGTTATTGTTGGATTTTGTTGTTAAATCATTACCACAGGGATTGCTCAGTCGTCAGAGCGCACGGCTTGTGTACGTGCGTCTCGGGCGATGTGGGTTCTAATCCTGGCTTCAGCAAACTGTTTTGTGATTGCTGGATAGTAGTGGCCAGCGCTTTGAGAAGCTCTCGAGCTTGTAAGTGCGCTATATAAGAGTAATCTCTTTTCTTTCATTATTGTCTCTGTGTGTGTGAGAGAGAGAGAGCCTGCATGTTGACCTGTTACAGATTGCTGCACTTTGAATCTAACTTAGGAAAAACATCCACATGTATAGCATCCATTATTATTAATATTATTATTATTGTATGTGCAGACGGTGTACCCCAACATCAAATACTTGGAGAAAGGGGAGGTAATCAAGCTACGCCCCACAATGGATGTTAGCATAAAGCTAAACAAGACCACAGGCATTATGCGAGTGACGGGCAAGAACCACTGGCCCTGGCTGGTGGAGAACTTCGCTCGCCTTGTGGAAGAAGGCAATGCAGAAGCTGAGACGCTCAGCAACGCTCCGTCAGACGAAAATTCCGTTACCCGCTATCTCCAGCTTGACAAGGATGATGACATGGTATTGCTCCTTTACTTTCTCCACTGTACATCACTTTCTTTTACATTATGACCTTTGACCTTTTAAGTTTTAAGTCTAAAACCTTTATCCTATAATATTAAATGTTCCAGTGTTTAAAAAAAAAGTTCATTGTTCTTCTTTTGTCATTTTAGTTGCTGTTTTTGCAGCTAAAGAAAAGCTTGTTATAAATTTATTAGTGTGTTATTATTAGTGTAATAGTTGTTGTTGTTTTGTTATTATTATTATTATTATTATTATTATTATTATTATTATTATTATTTATTATTATTTATTATTATTGTAATGATGATGATAACTATTTATTATCATTAATATTATTGTTATTTTGCTCACAAAACCATTTCTTGCCTTGATACAATTCTCAAAATATAGAAACTCAAATGGCAGCATGGAGTTCTTTAAAAAAAAAAAATTCATCTTGTTTTGTTTTGTTTCCAATACTGAATGACTCAAGGCCAACTTTATCAAACTTTTAATTTGTCAGGAAAGTGGGGTGCAGTTGGGAGTGTGGTAGGTAGATACACATATTTGAAACCAAAGCGAGAATCCACATGCTGGTGTCTTTTGTGAGGGTGTGATCTATTATATTTGCAAAACAGTAATAGTGTAAATGTATATGTACACACACACCATTACTTATTTATAGTGGTCCTGATTCGGCTCTTAGCAGTCCGCTGGACACTATAAACAATTACTAACTAACTTATTTATATTGTGTGTGTATGTTTACAAATGACATCTGGCCGTAAATTTGACTTTGCAAACGTCAATAACTCCTTGTATAGTGACATATCTATAGTGTGTGTTATAGACCTTTAGGATATACTTATGTAGTAACCAAATGTTATTTGATGCTTGATTAACACACACACAAGCACACACACACAGTAATTTTTCAGTGAGATAATAAATATTTTCATATCATGGCCAGGTGCAAGACTTGCTGGACCAGATCCCAGAGGGAGGTGGTATAATGCAGCACGACTTCATCATGCGCCTGTGGAAGACGTTGTTGGACGACTGGTTTGGGGTAGGGGCCTGTGTCTTTGTGGTCACGCCTCGCATTGATTCGGAGCGCCTCTTCCAGATGATGCTGCTGATGCTGAGGAACAAAGGCACAGGATTCCTCGTAACCCTTGTCACACCTGTCAAGTCCGCTGATGGAGAAAAATTTACCAAGGTCTGAGTTCTAGTGGGCGTTTTGTGTATATGTGTACAGAGTGATAAAAAAAACCCAAAGAACTATTATAAAAAATTTAAAAATCTCTCTCTCTCTCTAGATATATAGATAGATAGAAAAATAGATAGACATACCTAACCTATCTCTCTCTCTAGATATATATGCAAAACTAAATACATTTTCATGTTAGAGTTAAAAGACATGCATGGGTTTGAGGCTAGGTACTGTTTATGTTTTGTGTGCCTGTGTTGATGTTGTGGTTGTTGTCTTATTTTTACACAATTTTGTTACAGTTATTATGTAGTACAGAACATGAATATAGCTGATGTTAAACTCAGTCCAAGAACAACTTGTTTGAGTAAGTAGGATTTGAATAAAAGCAGCATTTGAATTTAATTGGAACTTGAAAATGACAATTCTGCGTTGTTTGTATAGAAATCTTTTTTTTAAAACAAGCATTTTGAAGAATTTGGTGTTGCGTAGTTTTGCTATTCAAAACGGGTTTAGCTCTTTCTGTCTAAATTTGTATTACCCATGACACCGAAGAAAAAAAATTAATTAAAAAAATAATTGTCCATCTTCTATTATAATTCTTGTTGATGTGGCATATAATTTCTTAAGATGAATTTATATTGCTATATGAAGATTAATGTATATTGCTATATGAAGATCAATGTTTATTGCTATATCAAGATGAATGTGTATACTCTTATATGTAGATGAATGTATATTGCCATATAATAAAAGTTTTGTTTTAAATCTAAATGTGTGTTTGTATTACTAATATTATATGATAGAATTTGTTTTAACCACGACTTGTTCCAATCAATGTTTAATGTAAAACGTAAGGTTTAATGTAATATTTTACAAAATAGTTGATCATTGATGTGATGTGTCTGTGATGACAGGTAATGGAAATGACCAAACGGCGGCTGAAAGAAGTGAAAGTGCTGGCACGGACTGGTCATCAAAAGAGGCTGGTGTCTGACGTCAAGATTCAGTGGGCCATGGATACTCTGGAGGTAGGAACGTGACTATGGGTGGAGAACAATGGTGATAGTCCCCTTCTAGGGCCAGTCCTTGATATTTACAACTTCAAGGGGCAGGTATACAGCGGCTGAGTACTAGCTTGGTTTATTGACTTGGTACTCGGTGCCACAGGCCTACATAAAACCCACTGCAGCTGGGTAGGTGGAATAGATGGTTCTATTGGCCCTATTGTGTGATGTTGGTTCCTTGTATAGTTTATGCAGTCCATGCTATATTAGCATATCCAGCGCGCTCCAGAAGAAAAATAGAGATACAAAAACTTGCCTATGAAGTCAGTTTCTGAACAAATGTGTTTTCAGTTGCCTTCTGGGTGTATCTTTTTTGAACTGATCTTTCAAAGAGATTTGAGCCAATTTGTTCCAAAGCTTAGGAGCTGCATCTTCAAAGGACCGAGGATACCAATGGTCTTTTTTTGTGTGTCCCTGTCCACACTTGCCACACGAATCGTTGACTACAGATTTTGTGTGTTATTGCTTGAAGTATTTTTATCTTCTTTTTTTTTTCTTCAAATTCTGAAAGTCCTTTTTTAAATGTGATAGTACTCCTGACCCATGTTTGGTTGCAGGTGATCCATCAGGAGTTTTCTACAAACTTCATCGCCGCCTATAAGGACGAGGAGGCTGAGGTGCTGACCACTACCGCCCACTTCCACAAGTCTCACTTCCACTTCAACCAGAAAGACAATGTCTGCTACAACCGCGTCCCTACGCATGAACTCAAGCGCAACTACCTTCTTCCACTCAATATAACCTCCAACATGCTGTAGTGGAACATAGCCTCCAACATGCTATAGTGGAACATAGCCTCCAACATGCTATAGTGGAACATAGCCTCCAACTTGCTATAGTGGAACATAGCCTCCAACATGCTGTAGTGGAACATAGCCTCCAACTTGCTATAGTGGAACACAACCTCCAACATGCTGTACTGTTAGCTAGCAAGATGATTTCAGTCAAACAAAGAACAGCGTAAAACACCGCTAGAGCACTCAGATATCAGTTCAAGACCCGTTTCTTTCACAGCAGTACTTGATTTGTCAAGAAAGGGGAAGGACATTCAGGTATTAGTTTCAAGACCCATTCTTTCATAGGGGTACTTGATTTTGCCACCTGTCCATACAAACTGAAAAAGGAAATATTATCTCTTCAAAAAATAGTTGAAAGTAAATTGGTAGATCCAGATCAGGATTTAGATCTGGATTCCTGCTGTATTGTTTGTGACAGGTATCGCCAGTGATGACTGTAGTGGTAGCTAAGCTTTGCCGTTGTGTGTTGATTTTCCTTATCACCACAGTAATTGTGTCACTACATAAGAAAACCAGGATAAAGTGTCAAATTTAGCAAATTTACTTTTTTATGAAATAACAAATTTTTATGAAAGCAAAAAAAAAAAAAAAATTCACTAAAGAATTCAATTATCCATAATTGTTTGTTAAGATTTTAAAAAGTATTTAATTTTAATTCGGTTTAGGTTTAGAAATAGTTACCACAGTTTGACAAATTATTTTCCAAACAAACCCGTTTTTCAGTTGAACCTACACACAAAAAAAGATTAACAATGGAATAAAGTTCACAAATCAATTACCTTCCAGTGCGAAAAGTGTACCGCAAATAAAATGACATGTGTAAGGCATCTGGCTAAAGTTGCTTTCAAACAGCTACGATGTTTAGATATTTAAATATTCGTATGCTATCCAAAAAATAGCTTATTTGGGGTCTTTTTACTTCTCTGACGTTTTAATATCCATCCATTTCACAGGTTTTCCTTCATAATTGTTTCGAAAGTGGGGAGCTATCCCAGACCAAGTATTTCTTTTGGTTTAGTCAAAATCTATTAATAAAACAAACTCATAATTGTTTTTTTTAGAAAATCATTTTGGAATATGATAAAAGAAGGTGAAAGGAAACGGATAAGCATAAAAACAAGCTTGTTTCTTTAATTTAACGTCTGTTCACCTAAGTGATTTTAGACTTACTTAAAAACAAATAATTGACATTTTGAGCCAATTTTGACTTCGTTTAGCTTCATGTAGCTTGGAATAGCTGCTGGCGACTTTGGCTGAATATCTCATGCAGTGTCACAATTGTTTCCCATGGTGCCAAGTGTGGGTACTCATGGCCAAGATTTTTAATGGATTCATACTTGTAGTGCTTTTGTTTTCTTTTTTTTTTTTTACCCCCTGTGTCTCACATGCATATCTTTAAGGGACACTGAGATTTTTATTGGTACAATTGGACATCGATATTATCGTTCCTAATAACTCACATGGACTTCATTTCTTAGCAGTAACTGCTTTGCCCAGTTCCCTGAGTGTGTCCTTGTGGGAGGAAGTTGGGTGTTATGCAACAGGATTTCCATTAAACAGGCCACCTTGACGCTAGCCGAGTGTCGGAGATCTATAAAGCATAGACTGTGTGGGAGACGTATGCCCTCAACTGCCTCCGACACTCGGGACGGGGGTCAGTGTCTCTTTTGTCCCGAAATGTCTTTGTCCGATGGCAGCAGGTCTATTGGACATGCAGTTGTGATTGTGGAATGAAGTTAGTGTGTGTGGATTGGAGTTTGTGAGTGTTGCATGAAGTTTGTGAGAATGAAGCTTGAGTGTTACGGACAAGCGTAGTCGTAGAACGTACAGCTACGCAGCTTTACATTCTTCAGAGCACTACTCTAGAGGACGTTTGATTAAAATAAAAATAATACATTGATAATAAAGCGCACATCTCTTACCATTACAGCGATTCAAGGTGGGTTAATTTGTGTGAAAATGACCTTTAGTGTCCAGTAATATGGAGTATGCACTGTTTAAGTGGACATTACATTGGCTTGCTTTTCTGTGCGAATGGAGCTTGAATCGTTGTTGGAATGAGGTTGAAGTGTCAATGTTGCGCAAGATGGGAGTGTGCAGTGATCAGTGAACATTGTGCGTGAGTGAAGTTTTAGTGTTCATAAGTATGGAATATGCACTGTATAGTGTATTGTGTATTTAACATTGGACTCGACTCTGTGTGTGTGATTTGGAATGTTTCAGTGTTGAGGCGAGATGGAATGTGCACTATTCCATTGCTAACTACAGATCAAAACTTCATGCCATATAATAAAACATTTGTAGGCAAAGATGTCTTACGTTGATATTGGTTTTGGACAGTATTGCCAAATTTTCTATATCTTTTGGATTTAGGAAGACAAACATTTTGTGTAAAACACAAGTAGTAGTCGTTTTACCCTCAAGAGATGGGACTTAATTGATAACTTGTTGGATATAATCCTTAATGGATGCTATCTTGTGGGTAATAAAGCAATGATAGGAAGGGTCTGTCTCCTCCTCTCTGCTGTCAATGGTTTGCATTTGTGAAATTGTGCCATAGGTGCAGATGGTCATTTCACCAAGTTCTCAGCTCGTCCGTTTCTATCTTTGGATCTGGCAGCTACAGCCCTTGATGCTAGCGTCTTTAAATATAATGGATGTTTGTGTGAGGAGTGATTGGCCTCGGTTGGTTAGTTAACTCTAACAGCATTTTAAACCTTCGCATGATACTGAAAACTGTGAATGCTATCTGTAGAAGAATGGGTTTAAGATTTTATACTGTTTAAATATCACTCAGAAGTTCTAGGCTTTGCAATTTTCAGTACATGTCATTCATTATCTGTCCACATGAAACAACCCTTCTTCTATGTTTGTACAGGTATTTGTGGTTATTTTAAAAAAGTATTCATGTGTGATATTATTTTTCTTTTGTTTGAATACCTTTTTACAATTGTGGCAGTACCGAAAGTGCACTTTTTGTTTTGGATTTATAATTCAGCATTTGAGAATAAAGTGAATGGGCTGGAAATGCTGAACCATCGACCTTGTTATGAAGCTTAGAGGACATGTACAGATGGTTAATATGTTTAAACCGTGGTTTTTCCAATTGGTAAAGGTAAAAAGGTAAAGGTAGTCCCATAGCCTCGTGGCCGTAGGGGAGCGTGATGTTGGAGATCACACTTATCTTGGGCCAGCGTAATGAGGGTGATGCCCAACTCTCTCCCTCGCTGCTTTACCTTCCCCACCCTCAAGAGAGTAGGTACTCAATCACAGTTGAGTCAACTGGGGGCGTTGTTGTTTGTCGCTTCACACCTTAGCGGTCACCCATCCAAGTGCTAACCGCACCGGACGGTGCTTCACTTTCGACACAGTAGCGAGTGCTCCAACCACTGCACTATCCGACACCCCTTTTCCAATTGACTAAGAACTAAATTTTTAAAGTCCGTTATCTCTTCCCCTACCCCCGCTTCCCTTCCCTTCATGTTCTAATTCCAATAATTATACACACATTTGTCAAATTTAATACATATCAAATAATCAGTTTATTTCGATTTTTGTGGGCCAGTGATCTCTTAATATATTTTGCTCCAATTTTACTAACAAGTTTTATATTATGGCACAATTCATTGGAAAAATGTTGTACACATTAGTGTGCAAATGTAAATACCTTGTTGTGCATACGTGTGCAAGGGATCTTAGGGAGGAGAGAAAATGGAGAATGTGAACTTTGATGTGTGTTTATTTTTAAACAAAGTGTATCAAATTTTGTTGCTAAATAAACTGCTCTAACAGTTCGTGTTTATTACAGTGAGGATTAGCAAGTATGTTAAAGTTACTGTGTGGGTGTAAAATGTAATTTTGCTTGAAATGCACGTTTGAACATTGGACAACACATGGCAATGTCAATTGTATAATCAAACTCTGTATTTTAAACTATTAGCTAAAACAGGTTAGAGCAACAACACAATTTAGCATATTGCACCAGATATGTACAATTACATTTTTTTGTAAAGTTACATTAGTTATTTATTTATTTATTTATTTATTGTTGCTTTAGGTCCAGCGGACTCTTCCGAGCCAAATCAGGACCGGACAACCCCCGATCCGCATAAAAGATCTGCTGAAACAACCCCAGTGGGAAAATTGAATGCCCTCCACCGGCCAGTCACTTTACAATAAAGACATCCCACGCGGGGGACGGCTGAGGGTTGACCTCAACTACGCAAACACCCCGGTTACAAAAACAAAATAGAATACAAACATCATTATAAATCATCAATGAAACACATACATATAAAATGCCTATAGTGCTAAATAGTACAATCATAGGAAGCCCTAGTGACCACCCGGCAGAAAGCGTCCAACACTCCCAAGCTGATCCAACAGACCTCATACACAAACAAGGAGTCTTGTCCAGGAAGAGTTTTCAAGAAAAAAGGTAGGTCATTGATCTAGCGAAGAAGAAGATAGTATAGCAGAGTGAAGGACAGAGCAGGAATAGGAAAGAGTAAATGAGGAAGACAGCGACCACGGGCGGATCAGTTAGTTTTTGGGGGGGGGGGTTTCCAAAATTCGTATAAAAAAAATAAATAAATAAAATAAATAAATAAAATAAATAAATAAATATATATATATATATATATATATATATATATATATATATATATATATATATAATTTATTTTATGTTTATTTTTTTTTATAATTGTATTCTCTCTCTCTCTTTTTCTCTCCTTCTTCTTTTTTTCCTTTTTTTTTTTTTTTTGGGCTGGGGGGGGGGGGGTTCCGGAAACCCCGGAAACCCCCCCCCTCGTCCGCCCCTGGCGACAGTGGGAATTTAAAGCACTAAATTTCCATAAAGTGGGGATACTATTTATACTGAAAACCCCCGGCACTCCAACGGGGGTACTGTTGCCGCAGTGAATCTGTCTTGCCTATAAAGGAAAGACAGGTTTTCAACTGTGGCTTTCACTGTTCCCTTTATAGGTTTGAACAATCTACAGTGGCAAGATTGCTCATGACCCCAAGGGGTAGTTACATTAGTTACAAAATGAAATAACCAATTACAAATAATCAGATACAGTAATAACAAACAACAAACAAAACCACCATCACGGGAAAAAAATTATTTGTACCACCATTTCTGAAAACGAATGAAAAAATATGTGTCAACTTATTAAAAGTGAAAAATAAATAAAAACGTCAACTTATTAAAAGTGAAAAATAAATAAAAACGTTTATGTAGCCATGAGCGTACATCAACACGCAATAGACTTTCTGTCGCAAAAGAATGTGCTTTGTTGATGATAAGAACACCTCACTGCAATAATTATATTGCCCAACATTCTTTTGTGTACCCTCAAACTATACAATACAGTTTTAACGCCACCACAAACCGGAGTAAAGTTAAGGGATGTGCCTTCAGCACAATGGCGGTTTTCAAAATGGTTTAGATGATCACAAATATGCAATAACAAGAAACATGTTGTGAGGTTTTGGTGATCATTATTGGGTTTTGAATAAATCGTATGGACTAATCATTAACTCTTTGCCACTGTAGTCAGAAAGCTAGGTATTCCCCCTTGGATCCATGCCATACTTTGGTTCACTTCCGTGTTGACACATTTTAGATGCACTGTTTGTAGTGAAAATCTTATTAAAAAACCCCAATATATTTGGTATCAATGGAATGAGCAAATCAGGATCAACGCAAAAATGTTCATTCTGAGACAAATATTTATTGTGAAGATTGTAGAACAGTATTAAAGGGAGGTACCCAGGCTAACAAGTAAAACTGCCAGATTTGCGGTGGATG
Organism: Oncomelania hupensis; assembly: GCA_036898135.1. NCBI lineage: Eukaryota > Metazoa > Mollusca > Gastropoda > Littorinimorpha > Pomatiopsidae > Oncomelania > Oncomelania hupensis. The sequence continues at coordinate 21,339,336 of CM072514.1, forward strand.
ACAAGTCAAGCAGTTAGTGCATTAGTTGGTCAGAACGTAAAAAATGCCATTTACTTTGCTTTCTCAGAATACATAGTAATTGAACAATATTTGTGAAATCTGACCTCAACTCTCAAGATTTGTTCGATCACTTCAGAAAGTTTCACCACTTTTCAAGCTTGTTTAGTTTCCTCGGTTTCACTAATTTCTTCAAAAAGTCAAGTACAGTGACTCAAAATGATTGTTTGACAGAATAAAAGCAATCGCATCTTTTTGATCGTATTTGGCTGCTTCACTGTTGTGCTTAGGATTCAACGCACACATGTGTGCGCTTTGTCGGCAGTGGTAAGCGAGGCTGAGGCAGGTGTATGTGCGTCCCACCGTCAAAGTTAACCAAATATTCATTTCAACTTGCCAGTTCCCCAAGCAGCTTTACATTATATTATTGCTTTAGAGCCAAATCAGGACCGGACAACCCCCAATCCGCATAAAAGATCTGCTGAAACAACCCTAGTGGTAAAACCGAAAGCTCTCCACCAGCCAGTCACTTTACAATAAAGACATCCCACGCAGGGGACGGCTGAGGCTTCACCCCAACTTATCGAACCCCCGTTTACAAAAACAAAATAGAATACAAACATCATTATAAATTATCAACAAAACACATACATATAAAATGCCTACATTGCTAAATAATAACATCATAGGAAGCCCTAGTGACCACCTGGCAGAAAGTGTCCAATATTCCCAAGCTGATCCAACAAACCTCATACACAAACAAGGAGTCTTGTCCCGGAAGAGTTTTCAAGAAAAAAGGTAGGAGACTGGTCTAGCGAAGAAGACGATAGTATAGCAGATTGATAGAAAAGAGCAGGAATGAGAAAGAGCAAATGAGAAAGACAGCGACAGTGGGAATTTAAAGCACTAAATTTCCAGAAAGTGGGGATACTATTTATACTGAAACCCCCGGCACCCCAACGGGGGCCCAAGCAGCTTTCACCTACTATTAAATAACAATCTGTCATACAGTCATGTAATACTATTGTAAGTGTCAAAATACTTAAGGAAATTTTGTTTTGGTATCTTTCAGTTGTTTTATTTATAATCTCAAAACTTGAATGCAAAAACAACTTTCAAACATACATAGTTTCAAAATCATGGAATTCTTTCTCAGAAGAAATAAAATAAATGTTCCACCTCTATTGTTAGCTTCTTTCACTTCTATTAAAACTGTCTTCTATACGATACTTATGTTGAACTTTTTTTATAAATCATTCCATTATATTTATGTTACAAAATAACACTTGCCATGAAGATAACATACATTATAGTATTCCTGGGCTGAAAATCAGCAAAACACTAAATCAGCAAAACACTATCAGAAGATCAACATACATTATATTTAAACTTGTATGTTAAATGTTTAGGTAGTCTGTGTTTGATATAATTTGCCATCAGTGATACATCCAAGCATTCATCCACACCCATGTTAAAATATTTAATTAATTAAAAAAAAAAAAATTACAACTTTAACAGGGGAGGGGGGAAAAAGCACACATACTGACCAACTGCGTACCAAATCCCCAAGACTTTCCAAGTCAGCAATCATCCACAAAAACATCCTTAGTGCTGTTTCTAACACAACCACTTAGGCCTACGTATAAGGAATTCAAGCCCCACTTACAATAATTATATACACCAATACAGCCAAGATAATACAAAAATCTACATCATGTCAGGTAAGAATCAATCCATTCACACGTACCATCTCGGCCAAAATTCCTCCTTTGAACTAATGGCAAAAGAGCAAACCAGACTGAACATCTCCAGAAAAATACCGAGATATTAACTTACATTGAAACAGAATTTAATGTTTTAAATAAAATGACTATGATTTGACGCAAGTTAAAACTCCCATAACCAAACAATAGGCAGAAGAGACCACATTGATGCAGATAACGTGATAGGGGGAGGGAGTTAGTAAGGTTTTTCATCGTTACAAACCAACCGTACTTTTCGCACTACAAACCGTGGCTTTTTTCCTTGACTCACGCCCATGCGGCATATCGTGTGATGCAGCTCTTTTATAGATTTTACCAATTCTGTTGTGAACTTCTGGTCATCAGTGGCAGAAAATCGTCGAGCCAAAGGACGACAGGGAAGCTAGCGCAAGAACGAGCACACCGGAAGCAGATTCCTCCGCGACAACATTTCCAGCTGTCTCATGGCTGATGTTGAAGACATTTTTAAACTAATAATATCAGATACCAAAGACGAAGACTTCAGTGGTTTTAGTGCAACAGAATCCGATGAATAGGGTACCGTCAGCTGCTTGTGCGAACATGAATCCTGTCCAGACCTTTCTGTAGTGACGTTTTTCTCATTTGCCTATCGACCCATGTTTTGTTTCGTTTTCTTTCTCATTTTGATGACCTTCATTGTGATATTGATTTGGCTGCGGTGAATCGTAAGGGGCAGTTAATTTAAGGATCCGTCCACATTTTTTTTTAAAAATGTAGGTGATGCAGCTTATAATTGGCTGCGCTTTGTAGTGCCAAAAAATAAGGTATATATACAGAACATTCCTTTGTAGTAACAAAAAAAAAAAAAAAAAAGAAGAGTCCTGCAACCAAACCCACAGGAGATATTGAAATCAAGAGGACACAGTTCTGATGCAGACATATGAAGCATGGCTTCACTGGTGCTCATTCCCTTCTCGGCTGACACAGGCAATAGTTATGTGTCTTAGTGGAGTCCCAATGGCCAAATCAGTTGCTTTTCTTGTCTCCTTCCCCCGTACCTTCCAAGGTCTCCACCCGTTTCTGAAACATGCACCTCATCACTGTTACATCATAGTGCATACATCGTAACATTTATATAGCGCTTTACCAACCCCAACAGTTTCTCAAGGATCTCACTCCAGCCACTACTCAAGGTGCCAACTTGCAGCTTTGCTGTGGACCCAGGATAACGGAGCGCCATCCTCAATTATCTCAATGTTTATTTTGAGCCTGTTATCTGCGCCATTTTAGACCAAATGCCTGGGTTCTCTCATCGTTTGGGGCTCCTTGGACCAAGTGCTGGAGGCAGATCTTCACAAGGCGCCGTGCCGCTTTGCTGCTGGTTGATCAACGCCCTTGTTGCTTCATCCTTTCTCAACTACTGGGCGGCGCTGGCGTTCGCCTACTACACAAGACTATCTCGCAAGTCCTATGGGTCCATCACCACATCTTCTTTGAGTCTTCACCGACTCTCCTTGACCCTATAAACCTTTAATATCTATATCCATCTCTCCATCACCACATCTTCTTTGAGTCTTCACCAACTCTGCTTGACCCTATAAACCTTTAATATCTATATCCATCTATCTACATTTCATTGCTGCCTCATGCACACATCTCCTTAGTCAACAACATCATGACATCTTATTCAACGAGTCTTCGTATTCATGTACCATATACGCTCAGGTGTCCAGGGACATTAATCAAAATAACAACAACATTGTTCAAAAGTGCCACTGCAGTGATAAGGAAGGAGTTGTAACAGTACATAAAGTGGCATTACACAAAGCCAAATCTTGCTAGCAACAACAAAAACACAACTCTCCCGTAACCGTCGAGGTTTGAACCTGAGTCACAACAGGCGAGCGTTATATGCGGCGCTCGCTCTGCCAATTTACTACTTCATAATGTCATACAAATCATACAACATAAAAACACCACACATCATAACTCACACATAACACAGCTTTAAATAAAGGGTATTTTCTACATGGTGCACAGGGTCTACACCCAAAAGGTGGAGGGAGTTCAAATGACATCCTGCAATCCGCACCATCCTTTAATAATGTTATGTAATCTTATGATCATTGAGCACTCAGCAAAGTGAGCAGCACTCTCAAAATGTGGCACATGTCAGCAACTTTACCTCATCCTTTAATAACCTTATGATCAATGAGCACTCGGCCCAGTTAGCAGCAATCTCAATCTCAAAATGCTGCGCACGTCCGCAACTTTACCTGCAGCTTGGAGTGTTCTATCAGCAGCCTGTCGTACTCCTGAGAGACGGACTCTGCCTGCTTCTTCATGGACTCAAACTCCACTCTGGCGTGGTATAGGTCTGAAACACACACACCCTCCTTGTTGACTAGCAACAGTAACAACCAATTACACATTACAATTTCACACACACACAAACACACTCCAGCTCAAACACCTACTCATGAGGACCCAGCATGCATGAAATACTTTGACTTGAGTCTTATTTTGCTGAATGATTTCTTATCAAAGTTTTATCTGTCCATAAATTGAAATTTTGTCTTTAAATTAATTATTAATTTCACATACTGACCATGACTCAACAAGAAGTAGATTTGCGAGGTCACGCTCATTAAAAACGAAAGTAAAGAAACAAAATTACCAGGGCGCGAAATTAAGGCGGGTCCGGGGCGAATTACCCTCAAATGTTGATTCGGACCCGCTCTTTTCATTTCTAGCGTGCCCGATTTACCAAAAAAAAAAAAAAAAAAAAAAAAAAAAAGTCAACTACGTTACAAAGTTGAGCAATCAATTCATTTTTATTGGAAAAAAATCTTCGATGCAAAAATTATTTTTTGTGAAAAGTAGAAGGCAATAATAAATCTTCGAAAATCGATTTCGAGTACCCATCGCGCTATATGTTGCTATGGATGCGAGGTATTTGTCACTCGAGTTATTACCCTTGAATAATATCAAGTACGTCTTTTTTTATTGGCTCGGAGTCACGCTTTTTGGCCAATCGTCTGCTTTCACTATGAATCCCGAAAATGGCTAGTGAGAAGAGCAAATACTTTTCCATTTTTGGAAAAAGACCTGTCTCGACAGAAAACGACGATGAAAGAAAGAAAAAACAAAAGCAGTACGAGCAAGCAAAACGTAGCAGAAGCTACCAAGAAGAATGGTCTAAGAAATTTCCGTGGCACAAAAAAATTCGGCGAGAAGATGGTGTCGAAGTGTTGATCTGTTTTTTATGTGATTGTTTATTATGTATTAGGACCCTCACATTTCAGACAGGACCCTCACTTTTTAAAAGTTAAGGGTCCTGTTTACCCTCAAAGAAAAAAGTTAATTTCGCGCCCTGATTACCCACAGTAATCTCCCTCCATCCCCAATAATGAACTGTGCATGCTCACTGACCACATCCGCCCAAAAAGACCCAATAGTTATCAGACCTGAATTGGCGAAATGTGCGGATGTAGGATAGGTAATTACATTTGAGTCATGGTAAGCCTGTTTATTAATAATAAATTTAAAGACAACATTTTCATATTAATTTCACATAGCCTACTGACCATGGTACAAGTGCAGAATCACACAAAAAGGAAGGAGGGAAAAACTTGCCAGATTAAACGGATGATGTAGTAATGGTACACTGAGTCACTACAAATAGGTAGGACACACCCAAAAAATAAAATTTTCTGATTCACTTGAAATTTGGTGTATATGTTGTATTGATGTCAAATGAAAGTATGCAAAATATTAAGACAATGTGATCAATAGAATAGGAGATACATGGCTTGAAAGTTGGACAAAATACGTACGACTGAGCAAATTGAACGAACGGCCATTTTTGAGAGCTTATATTTTATTTAATAATGCAGATATAAGTCTGGCAATTGCTAAAATGTACTGTCTGTATTACTGTCATTGGCCTAATTTTTTCTCAAAGCAGGCAAATTACTGTGGAAAAAATTATTATGGTTCAAAAATGGCCTTTCGCGCAGTTTTCGCAATGGCAAAAAGACTCCAAAAGTGATAAAAAATGAATTTAACTAATTTAACTTTATTTTATCACAAACACTTTTCTGGGTCATTTTGAAGTAAAAATGCAACAAAATGTGTTTTAAAAAAGTTACAAATAATCATACACACCTTATTATTTACAATTTCTAGGCAGCAAACTGTAAAAAAAACACACACACGCGCACACACACACACACAAGTGTCCAAGGCTGCAGGAGTGGAGGAAAATAACAGTTCAATTCTGGTGGTAAAGGAGAAGGCAGCAGGAATTCATGAACAAAACAACTGTTTGAAGGCAGCAAATCGACGTTGCATCAACCCCCATCGTGCAGGCTCTACCTGCCAGCAGCAGTTTTTAGCGACAATTTCAAACTCGGAATCAAAAACAAATTTAGATTCAACTTCATCTATGTCATCAGCTTGAGGCCACTTGAAGGTATTGTCAAGTCCTCTGGCCATGAAAATGACCTGTGCTAGGTCAGGATTCAGGGTTTGCAGTACCTGACCCACATAGAAGGTGTTGTCATAGTAGACAGCTACTGTCTGTCCTTGATTGTGAAATTCAAATTTAAAGTCTGACTCAACAAAGACATCTTCAGTATGTTCTGATTCCTCCAAAGTGTCGCTTTCTGTGCTGGCACATTCAGACTCAGGCTCAGAGTCCGATTCAGGTTTTGAAGACACTGCTTTTCTCTTCTGCCCTCTTGTGCAGCGACACGCTTCAACGACTTCACCTTTCAGCTCATCACTGGCAGGGCCAAACTTGAACTTGATGAAGTTGAGGGACAGATACATGAGAGTGACCTTGGTGGTTTTGAGATCTGGAGACAGGGAACCCAAAACAAACTTTTCAAAGTCTACTTCAGCCTTAATAGCAGCAAGTTTCTCTTTCTTTGATGGAAACTTTGTTAGCAATGTCACAACATCTTGTGTAGTTCTGCAAGGACCACCATGCTTGGTAACTGTGTTAACTGTGGTTTCTTTGCGCAACCTGATCTTTTCGGCCTGCATTTGTTGAGCTTCCTGCTTCTCCCTTTTTGTCCTTTCCATAGCCATGTTGAGGTCATGCAGCACTTGCTTGTTTTGCTCCCTTTGCTGTTGTCTGTGCTCAGGGCCCAGCTTTCTCGCTCTCTTCATCAGTTGTTCCTGGTCTTTTTGAGACTTCTTGTGGAGCCATTTGGAGATGGTTTGATTCCTCTTCACCATGTTTATAGTTGAATGGTGATGGAGGGTGGCTCTGCGATTCTTGAAAACAGAATAATCCAAGTCCGCAAAACAGGCCTCACCGACTAGATTGGTGAGCTTGCAGTGGGCCATTTTTAGAAACAGGAGAAGACGAACGTTTAGCCCGTCAATCTGCCATGAAAATTCAAAAAATTCCAACCGCTACGAGACGTGACCATTCGACAAACACACCAAAGAAGATCTGATGACTTTTGGGTCTTTTTGGGTGGACATTGTCGGTGCGCATGCGCAAGTTTGTTATTGGGGATGGAGGGAGATTACTCTGGGTAATTTTGTTCCTTTCACTTTCATTTTTAACGAGAGTAATTTCGCAAATCTGCTGATTGTTTGCACTTGTTGAGTCATGGTCAGAATGTGAAATTAATTGACTCCTATGAAAGAAATCTCCTGGTACAATCGAAGATCGAACCCCAGTACCCTGCATGTCAGTCGAGCAATTCTAATGATTGATCTGCTTTGCCACTCTGTTATGAGTACTACACTGCCTAGACAGCGTGGGTTCTCAGACATTTTCTATACACAAAAGCACCTTGCATACTCTTCAAGATGCTGGCCCTGTGGAAAGAAGAGTCCTTCCCTTCCCCCCCTCACCTTCTTTGGTGTTCTCCAGCTGTTCCTTGAGGTCGGCCACCTCCTCCCTCTCCTCCTTCTTGCCGTCCTTCTCCTCTTTTTCTTCTTTGCCGTCTGCACCCTCTTTCTTCTGCACAAAACCAACTCAAAGAGTCAACGCCAGCAAAACCCACGTGTGTGTCACTCCACATTGAACAGAAAAAGCCAGATGGGCCTCAAAGCTTAAGAGATCCAGTCAAAGTCAAGAATATGTAAACCCACCCTGCCAATTCCTTACAACAGTTTACATGTCAACCGATAAGATTCCAACCTTTAATATGCCTTGGGGTAGAGCAACCAAAGTGTACAGTTAGTTATTCATTACTTACAAAGTCCAGCGGACTGCAAAGAGCCGAATCAGGACCACAAAATCAAGACCACAAATTCGCTGAATAAGGACCCGCTCCTGATCTGCATAAAAGATCTGCTGAAACAACCTTAGTGGTAACACTGAAGGCACTCCACCAGCTGGTCACTTTACAATAAAGCCCTCCCCCGTTTACAAAAATAAAATAGAATACAAACATCATTATAAAATATCAACAAAACACATACATATAATAAAATGCCTACATTGCCAAATAATATCATAGGAAGCCCCAGTGACCATTTGGCAGAAAGTGTCCAATATTTCCAAGCTGATCCAACAAACCCCACACACAAATGAGGAGTTTTGTCCCGGAAGAGTTTTCAAGAAAAAAAATAGGTGACTGGTCTAGCGAAGATGGAAGTATAGTAGATTGATAGAACAGAGTAGGAATGAGAAAGAACAAAAGAGAAAGACAGCTACAGTGGAAAGTTAAAGCACTAAATTTCCAGAAAGTGGGGATACTATTTATGCTGAAACCCCCGGTACTCTCACGGGGGCAAAAGTGTACAGATGAAAATAGTTAGTTTTCATTAGTACAGCAGCATTCAAGACCATAACTTTCAGAGTGCCACTCTAATTAGTGTGCAATATGGCTTTGAAAATAATTCTTAACGAAGCACAGGAATTCTAGCAAGCCTACTGTGGCCCACTTTGATATCTAACCCACAACCTTTGACATTCCACAATAAAACTTTACTGCTCAATACTTTTTTTTTTCTAGGTAGATGCACTTTTGAACTTTTTCTACCTGGCTGTTTTTGTGTTCTCGGACTAATCTAAGAATATTTTGATTTAGTCAAGAATCAGAACGAGCCAAATGTCTGTCTGTCTGTTGTTCCATTGAATGCCGACCCATACATTTCTTGTTGAATATTGTATTCTCTGGAAACCTCTGAACAAAATGTTTATCCAAGCTTTACTGGAACATTACCCCAAGCTGTTTAAACAAACATAATTACGAAGTTCACAGTATTTTCTTTTAGAAAACGTACGTCATTTTTGGAGTTGTCCTTTTCATTGAGCATGGCCTGCGCAGCCTCGGTGGCACTTTCAGCCTGACGCCTTGCTGCTTGGCTCTCAGCCATCAGTGTTGCCTCCGTCGCGATCAGCACCACCAACCGTCTAATAACACTGCGCAGGGGGACAAAACAAAGAAATCAATAAAATCTGCCTAGCATCTTCTGACAGACTTCAGAGTGCATGGAAGAAATTTCCCGTGAAATATTAATATTGATAATAATTTATTTTAATAAAGCACAAATTCCATATATATATCTATACAATATACAGTAGCACCTGTATGCAGCGGCCCTTGGGAATAAAAGACACATGCACGATATGACCACTATGGTCAATCACTGATCACTTTTCAACATAAACAGCCCATAAAATAACGGCCACTTGCCTAATGTGAAATGTGGACATCAATTTTATGCCCCGGTCGTAATTTTCACTCACTAATGGTGGACATACAGATACCCAGTCATTTAATTCAAACAAGTTTTTAGCCTTGAAGCCCATGCCTAATAACACTCGTTCGCGAGATACAAGATTTCGTAGGTCTACTTCTGCTAGACAAAAACGCAACGCGTTTGTTCATCAAACACAGCAGTTTCAAGTTTGCATGCAGCAAGAAGGGGTTTGCTTAAGAGGAAACCCCTCAAGTTAGAAGAAAAGGCTTTGACCATTATAAAACTTGACAGGGGTGTCTCTTGCAGCAGAACTCAAATGTGGAAAAATTCAGATTTCAAGATTTAAAAGCGACGGGCTGAATTTGGGAGTCCAGTGGAAGGGGCCACTACAAAAACATTTTTCTTTTTCAAAATACATGTACAGTATTAATATTATTATTATTATTATTTCAGATTTATTTTGTTTCAATTCAGAGCAGTCCAGAACAGTAATCCATTTTCACCTATATTTTAATATTATATAAATTACATGTAGCTGCATAATAAAATGAATGGTCTTTCTTTTTATTTTTATTAAATTTTGTAATCATAAGTACATTATGAATTTCACATATGCCTTCCCTGGAAATAAGGGCCACCTGCAAATGAGGGACACTCTGGATCTTCCCCATGGTGTCCGCTATTCGCAGGTATACGTGTATATATTTAGAGAGAGAGGGTTTTCTTCAATTTTAGGTCTACTAACAACTGCAGGAAGAGAGCGAATCCAGCAATATAGAGGTTACGCTGGGCACGAAACAGCTTCATGTGGTACAGTGTCTCTGCCTCAGGGTGGTGCTTCAGGTCCTCGGGAGACATTGGCTCAGAGTACTTGTGCACCTCACGAATTGACTCTGAAAGCATACAGTCACAGTCAAGAAGTGTACCTTCTACACTCACCGTTGGCCAAATGATATCACACACAGGAATAACCATCCCAGGGAAAAAGAGTAGGTACATAAATCAACACTGAACCACCAGAGTAATCATATTGTAAAGATAGACAGTAAAACAAATTACAACTTTTTATCTCGTCCATCACGGGATTCGAGCCTATGTCATGGGAGTGGCTGGCAAAAGCTCTACCACTGAGCTACGGCGGTTCTAGGTTAACACATGACGAGGCTAAGTAAAATATAGAAAAGAACTCTTTTCTTACTGTTCTCAGTGTCCCCAATAACGATTTCCAAGTGTCTCCAGTGTCCCTAATAAAGAGTTCCCAATGTCCCAAATGAAGATTTCCCAATGTTCCCAATAAAGGGTTTCCAGTGTCCCCAATAAAGATTTGCAAGTGTTTCCAGTTTGCCCAATGAATACTTCTCACCGACTCCAATATACCCAGCGTCCAAACTGAAGATTTCCCAGTGTCCCCAATGAAGATATTTCAGTGCCCATAATAAAGAGTTCCCAGAGTCCATAATGAAGAGTTCCCTGTATCCATAATGAAGAGTTCCCTGTATCCATAATGAAGAGTTCCCTGTATCCATAATGAAGAGTTCCCAGTGTCCCCAATGAAGATATTTCAGTGCCCATAATAAAGAGTGCCCAGTGTCCATATTGAAGAGTTCCCAGTGTTCCAAATGAAGCTTTCCCAATGTCCCTAATGATTTCCCAGTGCCCATAATAAAGGCAGTCCACTGAACCATATAAACAATGACTAACTAACTAACAACCATAATGAAGAGTTCCCTGTGTCCCAAAAGAAGATTTCCCAGTGTCCCCAATAAAAATATCTTAGTATCCCCAATGAAGTTTTTTTTCCAGTTTCCCCAATTTTCCCAGTGTCAACAATGAAGGTTTCTCACTTTCAATTTTTCTCATTGAAGATATAACAGTGTCCCCGTTTAAAATATTTTGTATACTCACCTAAAAACAGCAGGATCAGAATGGCAATGAAAATGTTGAAATAAATGTTGGCATAGCTTTTCATTCCACCCAGAATCCGAGATCGAAAAACGGTTTGCCATCTGCAAAGCCAAACAAAATACCATATGCAATACCGCATCATCTACAACAGACATCAAGAGATGAACGTGCAAAGCACAATACATCTTTAGCCCACTATCAGACAGCTACTAAGCTTAGAGGCAGTCTGCCCAAAAGTGAGGCCGACCTTAATCATGTGAGTGTGAGAGGCTGTTAAGGACTACTCACAGCCAGTACGCTTTTAGTTATCTGCACAGATTTGCAAAAATCTGGAAATTGTTTTGAAGGGAGTGAGTACATACTCACATTGCTAGGCATGCGAGACAAAAAGGAAGGCAAAACAGGCGTGTAAGTGAGAAAGAGAGAGAAACTCAAAGAGAGAGACGGATAGGCAGACAGAGACAGAGTGCTGGCCCAGAGGAAAAGGAGATTCACATTGCGCCGTATTTAAGAAAATCTTCATTTCTATTCTGCAGAAAACGTAAGCATGTGAGACAAGTTTCTCCCGCAACAGCTACAGCGTGTTGAAAGCTGCTGGAGCAAAATAGGAAAGCTTGTCAGACCAACTGCTGTAAGTGCCAGGAAAAACATGAGTTTGACACTTTCATACACTCATGCATGAGCAGCACTGTTAAGTATTATTATTATATTTGATGCAACTTCACCGATAAAAGGACAATGTAACATTCACAGCACTGGCAGGGCACATTTCTATCAACACAAAACAACGGCTCGAGTTAGATCCTGTATTGGTCAGCGCTTAGAGCAGCTCTGGAACTGGAAAAGTGCTATATAAACACTTAAATAATACCTATTTATTAATTGTTAAATATATATAAATAGTCGAAAACCACCTTGTTTCTGAGGACATGCTTAAAATAACGTTAATTAGTAAAGAAAGCGTGCAATTTCACTGTATTTACGTACAGAATGTTTCTTTACAAGATTGTGCTCTTTCTGTCTGAAAAACCCATTTGCCTTCTTGGATTCTTAAATAGTATGAAACCAAGTGTATATATATATATCTAATGTATTATTATTATTTTATAACTACTACTTCTAATAAGGTCTATTATTATTATTAATATCATTATTAAGACTAAAAATAAGATTCGTAAAATTTGTGAATGTTCTTCGGAAACATCACTTAAATCTGTGTACTTTGTTTATTATGCGTGCTTGCAACCTGAAAAATAATTTGGCAAAACTGACTGGGTCACAAAAAAGGGGCAATTAATGCCAAGATATAAATAAATTGAAATGAATTACCATGAACTGAGCTGAACCTCATGTTAAGAGTTTATGGGAACTAAACTTTAGGTCAACAACTTCTGTGATCTGAGCTTTATCAAGAGCTTTTTGTGAATTGACCTTTTAATCTTCTAGAGTTTATCGTTAGGGTGTCAGTGTAAGCAGATAAACTGCTATCAGTCCCCTGTAATGCACCCTAAACTAATATCATCGCAAACTGAAGATGACGATCACTACAATCCACAGTCTCTTCAAATGTTTAAACAGTCAATGTGATAGCAGAGATGGTGGGCCTCAGATTGAACATTGATGTCAGCCTCCCGCCGCTGCAAGCTCGCCCAAACCACTCACTACAGCTTTAAAAAAAATCAATAAATAAATTAACAAAATTGAAATAATTTTAAAAAGAAATAAAATAATGTAAAACTACATTTAA